>QPMI01000483.1:0-392555 GCA_004431415.1 Cyanophora paradoxa | reverse complement strand
CCCCCCCCCCCCCCCCCCCCCCCCCCCCCCTTCCCTTTCTCCGACTCCCCTTCCCCCGTCGGCTCCGGCGGCTGGTGAGCGTGGGTGAAGCGACCGTCGGCAGTGAGCTGTTGTATTTCGATTTCGAATGAGACATGGACCGCCGGACTGTACACGTGGCGCGGCGTCAGTGGGTCAGGGCGGGCCAGGGGCCCCGCCGCCGGGGCCGCCCCCGGGAGGCCGCGCCCGACGGCCGCGAGGCGCTCCCGCAGGCTCGAGACGCCCTTCCCCGCCTGACCCCCGCCCCGCCGCTCGCCGCATCAGCTGCGGCGCGCCAGAGCCGGCCGGGGGCGGGGGCGCAGCGAGGGGCACCTGGCGGGCGATCGCCACGAGGGCGGCCGTCGGGTCCTCCGCCGGCGGCCGCAGCGCCGCCGCCGCCGCCGCCGCCGCCGTGAACCGCGCCACCGCCGACGGTGCCCGCTCCAGCCCCGCCGCCGGGGCCGGGGCCGGGGCCGGGGCGGGGGCCGGCTCGGCGGGGCGGGGCGGCGGCGGCGGGAGGAGGCGAGGAAGCGCTCGAGCACGTCGTCGGCGCCCGCCGGGGCCGCCTCGGGCTCGGCGGCCGGGGCGGGGCGGGGCCGAGGGAGGGGGCCTGGGAGAGGCCGAGGCTCCGGCTCCGGCTAAGGCTCTCCTCCTCCTCCAGCGTCTCCCGCGCCGCCCGGAACCGCTCCGCCGCCCTCGCCACCGCGCTCGCGCCCCCTCCCGCTCCGCCGGGGCCGGGGCGGGGGCCGGGGCCGGGGCCGGGGCGGGCGGGGCGGGGCCTCGGGCTCGGCCTCGGCGAGGGCGAGGGCCGCCTCCACGTCCATCTCCTCCTCCCTCGGCGCCCCCGCCCCGCCGCCCCGCCCCCGCCGGCACCGCGGCCCCCGCCGGGGCCCCGCAGCGCCCGCGCCCTCCTCGGCCCTGCGCCTCCGCGCTCTGCTTGCGCGGGCGACCCGCCGCGCCGCCGCTGGCCGCGCCGCCTCCGCCTCCTCCAGCTCCTCTTCGCTGCCGGCGGCCGCCGCGCGCCTCCCGCGCCGCCCCCGCGGCCCCTCGCGGCCGGGGCGGCGGCCGAGGAGGATGCGGGCGGGTCGGGCGGGGCGGGGGCCTCGCCGGCCGCCGCCGCCGCCTCCTCCTCGGCGCCGAGCGCCTCGGCGATGGCGAGCAGGTCCGCCTCCGTCACCTCCTCCTCCTCCGCCCCGCCCTCCCCGGCCCCGCCCTCCCGGCTCCGCCCGCGCCGTCGCCCTCGCCCCCGCTCGAGTCGCTGGCGACGGCGGCGCCGCGCCGGCGCCGCGGGGCCGGTCGCCGTGGTGCCTTCGGGTCCGTTGGGTCCGCCTTCCGCGCCCTGCCGCGCCCCTCAGACGGGGGCCCGCGCCGAGAGGCGGGCCGCTCGGGCGCGCCGGCTCCGCTTGCGCTTCTTCGCGGGCCCTCGCCGCCCTCCGCCGCCGCCCCTCCGCGCCGGCTCCGGCCGCCCCCGCCGCAGGCGCCGCCGCGGCGGCCGCTCTGCGCGGGGTGGTCGGACGTTGGCGAGCGGAAGGGCGCGCGAGGCCCGGCGGGTCGCACCGGGGCCGCTTGGCCGGCTTGCCGGCGGGAGCGCCCATCCAGGAGGGGAGCTTGCGGGGGGCGGGGCGGGGCGGGGCCTCGGGCGGGGACGAGGGGGCGCTGGGCGGCTGCGCCGGGGCCGACGGGGCCGCCTCCGCCGCCTCCAGGTCCACCACCTCCGGCGCCGCCGCCGCGGCCGGCCCTGCGCGGGGCGCCGGGGCCGGGGCCGGGGCCGAGGCGGCCGGCGCCGGAGAGGGACGTCCCCGAGCGGCCGCCGGCTCGGAGCGCGGGGCGGGGGCGGGCACAGAGGAGGAGGAGGAGGAGGAGGAGGCGGCGGCGGCGGAGGGGCGGGGGGCGTGGGAGCGGGCGCCGGCGGCCGCCTGCAGTCGCTCCAACTCGTGCGCACCCATTGCGTCGCGCTGCGCGGCGCCGGTCGGCGGGGGGAGCGCGGGCGGGCTCCCGGGGCCCGCACGGGAGATCGTCCCTCCTGCCCCGCGGTCAGCAGGGCGGAAAGCGGAGCGGGGACAGAGCGAAAGGGGGTACCGCGGCGTTGTAGAGGTGACAGAGGAGGGCGTACAGGTGCTTGCAGGCGCGCTGGGGGGTACCCCGTCAGAAACGTTTAAGGAACCCAGGAGAGAGAAGGAGAACGGACCATCGGGTTTCCCGCTTGCCGTGGGCGCTCGCTGCGGGGGGAGTAAGGAGCGGGGGGGGGGGGGGGGGGGGGGGGGAGGGGGGGGGGCGGGGAGGGGCGCACGGGGCTCGGGGCGCGCGTGCTCGAAGAAGAGGCACGTGCAGGCGCTGTGCGCCACCAGGCCGGCGTCTGCCGCAGAGAGGAGACGTCAGAGGGGGGGACTGGGGAGGGGGCCGGGGGCGGGGCGGGCCGGCATCGCGGCGGTCCGCGAGGGCAAGCCGCAGCTCGTAGACCTGCGCGGGCGCTCGGGGGCGCTAGGCGGCGCTCGGGGCGGGCGAAGGGCGGGCGGCGGGCGGGCCTCGGCGCCGGAGCCCTGGCAGCGCGCCGTCACCAGCAGCCCGCGCCGCTCCACGCCCGTCAGCTGTCGACCCGCCTCTGACTTTGTTTGCTCGCGAGGCGCGGGCGGGGGGGCCAGCGCGCCTTCCCGTCTGAGAGGATGAGTCGCGCTTTCCTCCAATCGGCCCTGGGGCCCCCGGCGGCCGCTGCCGTCTCCGCCGTCACCGCTGGCACCGCCTCCTCGGGCGCCGCCCGCCACGCCGCCTCCTCCTCCGGGCCAGGCGCGCCGGTCGCGGCGGGGCGGGGGCGGCGGGCCGGGGCACTTCGGGGGAGTGAAGAAGGGGCTGGGCGGCGGCCGCGCCGGCGGCGGGCCCTCCTGGCGCGCGCCGCGTCGGGGAGGGCGCGGGGAAGGCGCGCGCCGGGGAGGGCGGGGAGGGCGGGGGTACGGGGAGGGCGCACGCGGGGCCGGAAGGGGCCGACGGTGACGTGCAGGCGCCCCGAGCGGCGCTCCAGCGCCCTGCGGGGGGTGGGCGAAGGGAGGGGCGGTGGAAAGAGGAGGAGGGCGGCGCGCACCCGACGCGGGGGCGGGGGAGGGTCGGACGGAGCAGTCGTCGCAGGGCGGGGACGGGGCGTGCACGAGGCTGGGCCCGGGAGCTCGAGGAAGGGCGGGAGCGGGGGCCGCGGGGCGGCGCGGGGGTCGGCCGAGGCGAGCTCGGGGCGGTGCGGGAGGGGAGGCCGGCGGCGGCGGCGGCGGCGGCGAGGTCGCGGGAGGCCTCCCCGGCTCCTCGGGGGAGAGCAGCAGGCAGGCCCCCAGCTCCAGCTCGTGCCGGTGCTGCAGGGGCTTGGGGGGGCGGGGCGGGAGGCGGGGGGAGGAGGCACCTGGGCGAAGGCGAAGAGGCCGGGGCGGGGCGGGCGGGCGAAGTCAGGGGCCCCGGGGGCCCCCTCGCAGGCGGCGAGGTGGAGGGGCACCCCCGCGCGCCCCGCCGCGTCGGCGAGCAGCCGCAGCAGCTCCTCCCGGGCGGGCGCCGCCGGGTCCCCGCCCCCGACCCCCTCCCTAGCACCCGCGGCAGCACCCGCGCCATGTCCGCCACCACCACCACCCTGCCCGCGTTCAGCAGGGCGCGCGGCGCCGCCGGGAGAGAGGGGCGGGCCTGGCGGAGGGGAAGCGGGGGGCCCAGGCGGCGAGGGCGGCGAGGGCGGCGGGGCGGGGCGCGCTGGCGCCGAGGCCGCGGCGGAGCTCGAGGAGGGCGTCGGGGTCGACGAAGAGGCCCGGGCGCCCCGGCGCGTGCGGCGCCGTCCACCGGATCGGGCAGGGCGCGTTGTCCACGACGTCCATCCCCACCTCCTCCCGCCCCGGCACGCTCGCCGGCCTGCGCCCCGCTCGGGCGCGTCGGCGCGCGGCGCGGCGCGCGGGGGCGGGGCGCGCGCGCCTGCGGTACCATGCCTCGATGTCGGCGGTCGAGGCGCCCTCGGGGATGGGCGCGTACGGCGCGGCGAGCGCGTGCCGGCACGCCAGCGCCGGCTCCCGCTCCGGCCCCTCGCCGTAGGTCATCGCCTCCGAGATCGCCCACTCGCGCGCCCAGTGGCTCTGCAGCTCGCCGCCCGCCGCGCGCACGGCGTACAGCTGCAGGTACGCCTTCGGAACCCGCGCCGCCGCCTCATCCGCGATCTTCTTCAGGAGCGCCGGCGCCAGCGCGCCGTCGTCGAGGAGGACATTGCGCTCGCCCGCCTCCAGGAGGCGCAGCGCGTCTCGCTTCTCGACATGCGGCGGCTTTCCTGCTACGCGCCGCGTGGTCGGCTCGAGCCGATCTAGACATAACCACGTTTTGCCCGTGTAGGGCGCTCCGTGCACGGCCGTCAGCGTAGGATGTGACGCGTGCGCATCTGTAGAGCCTGACGTAGACGCGTGCATGTCGCGCCGCCCGCCGCGGGACGCCGGGGGGCCCGGCCGCGGGTGAACGCCCTCGTCGTCCAAACGACCACACGTGGAGTCGAGCCGGAGTCTTTTGGGCTAGACCTCAGCAATAATGGGTCGAAACTTGCCCCCCCAGAGGGGGGGAAGAATAGCCTGGTCGACTTGGCCGATTTCCTGAGCCACCCCCTCATAGTTCGTTCAGCCAAATGGCGTTCGTCGGCACCCCCGTCGCGGCCCTCTCGTCGGCTCCGGCCACCGCCTCGACCTCCAAGACCTGCAAGGTGAGCTGCGGGCCCGACCCGTGCCACGGACGCCGATTATTGGGGCGGTTGCGCGCAACCCGTCGTCGGCCGAATCTCATGTGCGATTCGTTTCTTCCGATCAGGTCGCCCAGGAGGTCAAGAGGTGAGAGCGTTTCGCAGATGTCGCGCGCGCGCGCCGATGCCGGATATGCTCGATGATCGGCGTTGCGCGCGCTGATCGGCTGGCGCGCAGCGTGAAGGCGGCGGCTTTTGGCAGCGTGGAGAAGAAGAGCTCGTTCTTCTTCAACCCCCTTGCCGGCGCCAAGGTCGCGGCGGGCAAGGTCGAGTTCTCGGTCCAGGCCGGCCTCAACCCCGATGGCAGCTTCAGCCCCGACGGCGGCTACTCCGCGCCTCCGGCGCCCAAGAAGTCCGGCGGTGGCTACTCGGACGGCTGGGGCTCGTCGCTCGCCAACGACTCGTCGGCCGGCAACGACCAGCTCGACATCCGCCGCGGCCGCGGCATGGTCGACAAGAAGTTCCAGGGCGCCGGCATGGGCCTCGGCTCGACCCACGTTGTGATCCAGGACTCTATTGAGTACTACAACACCGCCAAGCGCACCTTCGGCAACATCCAGGGCGACTTCTACATCTGCCCCACCTTCATGGACAAGATTGGTGCGCCGGGGACCATTGCCGCGCGCTTTCTGTCGTACGTTGTAGAGTGCACGGGCTGATCGTGGCCTGCGCGCGCAGTCCTCCACATCACCAAGAACTTCCTCGACCTGCCCAAGGTCAAGGTCCCGCTCATCCTCGGTTCGCCTAGCCTGCGCGCTCCATCGGTCTTTCGTTTCTCTTAAACTCGCACTCTAGGCATCTGGGGTGGCAAGGGCCAGGGCAAGTCCTTCCAGTGCGAGCTCGTCTACAAGGCGCTCGGCATTGAGCCCATCCTCATGAGCTCCGGCGAGCTCGAGGACGCCAGCGCTGGTGAGCCCGCGAAGCTCATCCGCCAGCGCTACCGCGAGGCGGCGGAGGTCATCAAGAAGGGCAAGATGTGCGTGCTCCACATCAACGATCTGGATGCCGGCGCTGGCCGTATGGGCGGCACCACCCAGTACACCGTCAACAACCAGATGGTCAACGCCACCCTCATGAACATCGCCGACAACCCCACCAACGTCCAGGTGCGAGCGCCTCGAATTCGATCCGGCGCCGGTCGCCCTGACCGCCGGCGCCCCAGATGCCCGGCATGTACAACGCTGAGGATCTCCCCCGCGTCCCGATCGTCGTGACTGGCAACGACTTCGCCACCCTGTACGCCCCGCTCATCCGTGACGGCCGTATGGAGAAGTTCTACTGGAACCCGACCCGCGAGGACCGCATCGGCGTGTGCTGGGGCATCTTCAAGGAGGACGGCATCTCGGAGAACGACGTTGCCGCCCTCGTCGACCACTTCCCCGACCGCTCGATCGACTTCTTCGGCTCGCTCCGCTCCCGCATCTACGACGACGAGATCCGGTCAGCCCCGTTCTGCCGCGGCAGATTGAGCGCGCTGTTTCCTTACCGTTCCTTTTCGCGTGGCGCAGCAAGTTCATCGAGACGACCGGCGTTGAGAACCTGTCGAAGCGCATCGTGAACACCAAGACCCCGCTCCCGGAGTTCCGCAAGCCCCAGATCACACTCCAGACCCTCCTCACCTACGGCGAGCGCCTCTCGAACGAGATGCGCCTCGTCCAGGAGGTCAAGCTGGCGGAGGAGTACGTCGCCAGTGCGTCTCGAGCCCCGCCCCCGCACCCGCGCGCCTCGCCCCCGTTTCGTCGCTGACGCGCCGCGCGCAGACCTCGCCGACGAGCGCACCATCGCCGCGGACCTCCGCTCGCGCGGCGTCAAGAGCCGGATGGCCGGCCTCAACGCCGAGGGCGACGACGCCTACTAAGCGTCCTCCGGACGCCCCCTTGGGCGCCAGGATTGGCTGCAGTCAAGGCAGTTTTGATTCCCTGATTCGCTCTGCGTTGAGACCTAGGACGCAAGCAGATGTTGTACCAGTAGTCGTGATCTAGGAAAGGAGTATACAGGAAAGAAATTTTGAACTTGGCAATGGCGCTCGCGACACACTGGGTCGTGTATGGCGGGGGGGCAGTGGCCATGGCGGTGCCACGGAACAGTAGCGGTGCAACGTTGGGGGAGTCACTGAGTGAAATGCAGCTATTACATCATGGCATGTGAAGGCCCAACTTGACTCAGTGAGGTCGCATGCACATCCACGTATACGTATACGTACCCGCGCCCAGAGTCTTTGAGCTCAGCCTCATGATCAACTGTCGCAGTGCGAGCATCATGAATTCGAGTCGACTAGTTGACTTCGCAATTGCACGTGCACTGCCGAAGTTCCGCGGATTGCACCCATTTTTGTCCCGGGTGTTGGTGCCCGTTCCTGGGTCGCCCTTGGGCTTGGTCGGACGGGACCGGCCGGGAGACTTGGTTCCGGGGTCCCCTAGGCCTAGGGATGGGCTTTCAGGGTGTACCGCGCGGCCCGGGTTTTGAGGAAGTCGGGGAAACGGGATTTGGGGTGGGGTTGGCTCCCGAGGGACAGGGACAGGCTAGGGGAACCTCGGAAGTGATTTCCCCTTCCCCAATTGCAATAATTGGACGAAAGTTTTTAATTATAAAGTTGGACGAAAGTTGGACGAAAGTACCAATACGAAATTGAAAATTGGACGAAAGTACGTACCATGCAATTGAACGGAAGTTGGAAGAAAGTTGGACGAATATTCGAAGTCGCGCACGTTGGTCTTCATGCGTACCCCTGCACGCTAACAACAGACCAGCGCTAGCCGCGCCGACCAGCCACATACGCCTGAGTCCGAGGTAGTTTACACTACCACTACCATACGCGTTGCTGTTGCTGTACAGCACACTGACGCGCGCACCAGACTACGGACGCGACGATGAACACTCCCTCGGTGCGGCCGTGCGGCATGCGCGCGTACGCTACGGTCACCGAGCGCGTTTGCATTCCGTGTTCCGAGCGCCGGCACTCTTTTGCTAGCCCCCCGCGGTTCTCACCACCCACTTTTTGCTAGCACTCGTTCTCTGGCACCCTCAAACGCGGCTCGCTATCGCTCTACCGTTTGCGTTTTGCCATCCCTTTTGTTGATGGAAACGCGTGGGGGCGACCAGAATGGCGTTCGGCGCGGGCTGCCGAACCCGCCCGGGGCGAACATGTGCTACATCAACGCGCCCGTGCAGTGCATCGCGAGCCTCCCGCAGTTCGCCGAAGCTGTCCTCGCACTGGACCCCGCCCAAGGCCCCGCCGGCGAGATCCACCGCGAGCTCAAGCGACTGATCTGTCCTCGCACTGGACCCCGCCCAAGGCCCCGCCGGCGAGATCCACCGAGATCGATATATCGATCTGACCCCCTTTTTCGCCCTCCGGCGCAGGCTGACTCCATGTCGGGCCCCCCACAGGGCCTGTAGGGGCTCCCGCCCAAGACGCGCCCCAGGTGCGCACCGCGCGCGCAGGTGCCCTGGAGCGTCGGCCTGCTCGGCGGCTGATCGTCCTCCGCCCGCGCAGGCGCTCCTCTGGGTGGGAGGCTCGTCGATCGAGTGCGCCCCCGTTTGATTTCATTTGGATCTCAAGACCTTTCGATTTCGATCTGACCCACTTCGCCCCTGGCGCAGGCTGACTCCATGTCGGGCCCCTCCGTGGGCCTGTAGGGGCTCCCGCCACCGCCCCGAGGCGACCCCCCGCCGCCACAAGACGCGATGCAGCACCACGCCGCGCATGCGGGCACCTGTAGCTATTTAGCTAGCCAGAGTGTCCGCGGGGAGGCGCATTACTCTCCTTAGGGGGCCACGCAGGGCCCGGCTGGCCAGTTCGCTGGTGGGCTGGGCCCGCGGCCGCGGCGGCCGCAGTGTACATTCCCACACTTGTAGCCCGGACCTGCGTTTTGAGTACGTGTCCAAATGCGAACAATACACATGAAACCGAGTCACACGTACGTATACATGTACACGGGGCTACGGGCCCCGCGCCAGCGCCTTCTCACTACCAGAGCTTGAAATTAGACAGAATTGGTGCGGATGGAGCCGCCTATACGAGGAATGGAAGACTTAAAAATACTGGTGCGCTGGACACAAGCGGGCCACACAGGCCCGAATCGAAAGCAGACGTCAAAAATCAGACGCGCCTGCCACCTACGATTTAAATTGTGGAGCCTGGACATCCCTTATGCTGGACAAGGAGCAACCCCCCGCTAGAAAAACACTGCCTCACTGTGCTTGTGAAAGTGCGACAAGGTCGGTTGGAAGCGAAGCCGAAAGGGAGCACCGGGGGAAGAGGGGTCGGAGGCGGCGCGCCTCAGGACGAGGCGGCCGGCGCGTCGCGACCGGCGCCGGGCCCCGTGGCGGCCCCTGCAGAGTCGGAGAGGCTCATGCCTGCGAGCGAGCCGGCGACGGACGCTGCCGCCTCGCCCGGGGCGCTCGGGCCGGGGGTCGCCGCGGGGGCCCCTGAGGGGGCGGCCCCCGCGCCGGCACCAGCGGCCGCGCCGGCCGAAGCGGAGGAGGAGGCGGCGGAGTCGGGAGGGGGCGCGTCGCGGGGCATGTTCTTGGGGCGGGGCGGGTTCTTGGAGGGGAGGACGGGCGGGAGCGGGACATGTCGAGCTCGTCGATGGAGCCGCCGCCGCCCGAGGGCGGGGGCGGGGCGCGGGGGCCCGCGGTCGCGGCCCATGCGGCGGGCGACGGGGCGGCCATCGAGTCGGCGCGGCCCGGGGGCGGGGTCATGGAGCGGCGCAGGAGGGCCCCCGCCCCGCCCAGCTCGTCGGCGCCCAGCGAGCCGGCCGCGATCGCCGCCTGCAGCCGCGAGGCCGTCCACTGCACGGGCGAGATCGGGGCGAAGGCCGCCGGGCTGTGGTACGCCGCGATCTGGCTCGCCAGCATCTCCTCCGCCGGCGAGTAGGTCGCCGGCACCCGCCGCCGCAGCTCGTCCGCGTAGAGCGCCGCCGCCGCCGCCTGCTGCGCCGCCGCCGCCTGAGCCTGCGCCGCGTACGCCTCGATCGCCCGCTGCCGGTACTGAGCCGCCACCGCCTTCCAGTCCCAGCCGGCCGCGTACGCCCCCGCGGGGGCGACCCCCGCCGGCCAGCCCGCCGACATCGCCGCCGCCGCCTCCTCCGCCGCACTCATCTTGTGGCCGGCGGCGGCGGCGGCCGCTGCCGCCGCTGCGGCGACGGCTGCTGCCGCCGCCGCGGCGGAGGACGGGGGCGGGGTGCCCGGAGAGGGCGGCGGGATGGTGGCAACCGCGGGGTTGGGGGACGGGGACCAGGAGGAGCGCCGCGGAGGCGCCCCCGCCGGCTCGTCGAAGATGTGCCGCGCAGCGCCCAGGTACCCCGGCAGCCTCTGGCCCTGCTGCTGCGCCACCGCCGCCGCCGCCGCTGCCGCCGCCGCGGCCGCGGCCGCGGCCGCGGGTTGGTTACCCCCGCAGGGCTCGGCACGCTGCCGCCGGCCGCGGCGGCGGCTGCGGCGGCGGCCGCTGCAGCGAGGGAGTTGCCGGTCAGCGCGCCCAGGCCCGGGGCCCGCCGAGCGGGTTGGCGGCGAGCGGGTTGGCGGCGGCGGCGGCGGCGGCGACGGCGGCTGCGGCGGCGGCGGCGTTGCCGGCGAGGGGGGCCGTGCGTGGGCTCCCGGCGAGGGGGGCCCCCCGAGGGCTGCCCCCCGCCCCGACCCCGAGGGAGGAACCGGCGGCGGCGGCTGCTGCTGCGGCGGCGGCTGCGGCCGCTGCGGCGGCGGAGGGGGATAGGGGGTAGGCGGGGGAGAGGGGCAGGGCCTGGGAGGGGAGGGAGATGGGGGGCGGGCCGGCGGAGGCGGTGCCGTGGAGGTCGCGGGGCGAGCTGGAGCCGGGGGCGGGCGGGGAGGGCTTGATGAAGATGGGGAAGGCGGACCAGAAGTTGGGGACGGTGGCCGACGCCTGCTGGACCTGGGCGATGTCTGCCGCCCCCGCCGCCGCGTCAGGCCGGCGGGCGGTCGCTCGGAGGGGCGCTGGCGGCGGGGCGCACTCTTCTGGAGGGCCTCGGGGAGGCGCAGGGAGGCGACGACGCCGAGCTCGCAGCCGGCGAGGAGGCGGTGCCCGTCCGGCGTGAAGCGGAGGGCGGCGGGGGCCGGCAGGCCCTCCACCTCCCCCGCCCCCCGCCCCGTCAGCACCTCGTGCAGCGCCACCCGCCCCCGCCCCGGCCCCTGCCCCTGCCCCGCCTCCGGCCGCGCCGCCACGTAGGTCGCCAGGTAGAGCCCGGCGGGGTCGAGGGCGAGGAGGCTGGCGGAGGGGCCGACGCGGATGGTGCCGCGCAGCTGGCCCGAGACGAGGTGCCAGATCTGGACGGTGCCGGCCGAGGAGGCGGCGAGGAGGTACTCGCCCGACGGGTGCACCGCCATCCCCGTGCAGAGCCCGTCCACCGAGAAGGCCCGCACCACCAGCCGCTGCGCGCCCCGCCCGTCAGCCCCGGGGGCGCCGCCGGCGGGGCGGGGCGGGGCGGGGGAGGGGACCTCGCAGGAGACGGCGGTCTTGACGACCTGGACGAGGAGGATCTCGCGGGGGGAGACCATGAGGAGCACGTTGATGTGCGCCCGGATGCGCTGCTGGCCGGCATCCTCGCCGGCCTTCTTGGGGGAGGGGACCATGAGGGCGCCGCAGGGCGGGGCGGCGTGGGCGGCGGGTGAGCCCTCCTCGACGGCGGCGATGAGGCGGAGGCCGGCGGCGACCTCGAAGAGGAGGACGCGGCCGTCGGCGTGCGTGGCGAGGACCATGGCGCCGTCCCGCGAGAGCGAGAGGCCCGTCACCGGCGACCCGTGCGCGTCCACCGCCGCGAGGAGCGCCCCGCTGTGCGTGTCGAACATGCGCAGGTAGCCGTGGTTGTCCCCGCATGCGAGCACGCGGCCCTCCGGGTGGAACTCGGCCGCCGTCACCCAGACGCCGTCGACGGGGACGCCGGGCACGGGGATCCGCTGCCGCGTCGCCCGCAGCCGCCCCGCCTGCGGCAGCGACGAGAGGTACGAGAGGGAGCGGTGCATCGCCTGCGGGACGTCCAGGATCTGGACCTGCGGTGCCCCGGGGCTCGGCGGGGGCCCGGCGGCGGGGCTCGGGGCTCGGGGGGGCGGGGGCGGCGGGCCTTGCCGGAGGAGTCGGCGGTCTCCCAGAGGGCGACGGTCTGCTCGGTGGAGGCGACGGCGAGGGCCGAGGGGCGCTCGGGGTCCGCCGCCACCGCGCAGACCTCCCCAAAGCACCCCAGCGTGTACTGCACCACTGCCCCCGACGTTCGCCACGGCGCGGGGCGGCGCCGGCGCGGGGCGGGGGGCGGCGGCGGACCCTCGCAGGAGGCGATGTGGAGGACGACGACCGAGGCGTCCTCGTAGGCGATCACGAGGTGCTCGCCCCCGCCGGCCACGCGCGCCGCCCGCACCGCCGCCCCGGCCTCCACCACCCGCCCCACCGCCCCCGTCGGCCGCGGGCCCGACGCCGAGAGCGCGTGCCGCTGCCGGATCCGGTGCTGGAAGGGCGCCTGCGTGGCCGGTCGGCGTCAGCGGGGAGGGCGCGGGGGGCCGAGGAGGAGGGGAGGGGGCGCGCCTGCTTCTCGAAGTCGAGGGACTCGGCGTGGAAGAGGAGGAGGGAGCCGGCGCTGGTGCCGGCGACGACGCGCTCCGAGCCGACGGCGACGCCGCGCAGCTCGACGCCGGGGCGGCGGATGACGTTGACGCAGACGCCGGTGCGGTCGAGGAGCTGGAGCTCGCCGGCCGAGGTCGCCGCCACCAGCAGGCCCGTGCTCGCCGAGACCGCCGCGTCCGTGTACACCTCCAGCACCCCGTTCGCCGCCCCGTTCGCCCCGCCCCCCGCCCCGCCGCCCCCGTGCTGCCCCCCGACCGGCCGCCGCGCCAGCACCGCCACGTCGCCCTGCGCCGGCTCGCGCGCGCCCCGGAAAAGGAAGGGAAAGGAAGGGGCGGGACCTGGTCGGGTACGATGGACCAGAACTTGACCTCGGCCGGCTCCAGGGTGACGAAGGTGAGCGAGGAGGGGAAGAAGAGGACCTTCATGCACGGCGTCGCATTGTGCAGCGGCGCGTACACCTCCAGCCTGGCCCCGCGTCGGCCGCGCCGGCAGGGCGGGGCGGCGGGCCGGGGCGGGGCGGGGCGGCCGCACGAGAAGGTCGGGTTCCACTGCCAGAGGCACATGCGGCCGTCGGGCTGGCCCTCCACCGTCACCAGGATCTGGGCGTCTCCGCTGAACGCCAGCGAGGTGATCGCCACGGCCCGCGCGCCCCTGCGCGCCCCGCTCGAACAGCCGGCCCGAGAGACACCCGGAGAGGAAGCGAGCCGGCGCGAAACGAACCCGGGCTCCGATACGCGGGAAGCGCGGTAGCTCTCCGCGCCTCTCTGCAAATCCCAGCAAATCATCGTCGCTTCCTCGCCCGAGTCCGCCGTGACGAGGCAAGACCCGGTTGGATCGAACTCTGCTGCAGAAACCGCGTTCGCGTGGCCCTGCGCGAAACACTGGAAATGAGCGGCCGAGTCGCAAGCTTGCCGGGAATCGCGCTGCTCTTGCGCCTCGCACCCGCAGGAACACCCGTTTATCAAGGCGCCAGTTCCAAAGAACCAGCACGGTGCCTGCGTAGCGGGCGATCAGCGATACGATCGGAATAAAGAATGCGAGACGAATAGCTCGCCTGCTGCGTAGACCACAATGTCACTGTGCGGGTGCACGGCTAGGACGCGTCCCGTAACCCCAATGATGTTCTCCAGAGCGATCGCCGGGGCTTGAGTTGCGCTCGAGGCTCGAACCTGGTAGGCTGTGCACGAAACGCAGCGCGGAGCGAGTGCGTGAGGGCCTCCCGTTGGGCGCCGGAAGTGCGGGGGCGCGGCGTGTACCGGGCCCGCTCGTGCTTGGGATCGGAGGCCGATCCGGAGGTATTGGAAGCATCTGCAAGCGGAGCGAGCGTTAGCGGGTAACAGGGGCTGCAATCGAGGTGCGCGGGTATGGCTTCTCGCCTTGTCGATGTTCCCTGCTAGTCCTAGGCCTGACAGCGTTTGCTCCATCGGCCGCTGCCAGTCCGCAAGGCCGCGGGGGCCCCTTTCAAGATCGGACCCGCGTTCCGGTACCCCTATAGAGCACTCGAACTGCACTTCTGCATCGCCCAGCCGGCTTCGGCTGCACGCGGAGCACTGGCAGACCTCGTCCGGTCGATGGCCGAGAGCGCGACGGGCTACACAGTAAGCTATGCCGGCCGCGGGGCAGGTCGTGGAAGGGACAACCTTCTGGTTCAGCCGGGAGGCACCGGACAACAGGCCCCAGAGCCGGCTGGGGCCGGACGGCCGGCTGGGAACGCCAGCCGTGCTGAATGTGGTCACCTCCACGGCAGTCGTGCCGCGCGCCCTGAACGGACTCCGATCCAAGCCCGACTCGGTCGCTGGCGGCGGTTTCGGGAGGCGAGCCCACGCTGAGCCAAGTGCGAGGGCGAGTGCGCGCCCGAAGAGCAAGGGCGCCGTCGCGGCGCGCATCTCCTCGCGCCGCCCCGAGAGCCACCTCGATACAGAGGAGCTCCTCGCCTCGCTGCGGCCCTCGGCCTCGGCCACGGAGGTCCTGCAGAGCTCTCAGCTGCCGCCACCGTGGCCGGCTGGCGCCCCCGGCGACGGGAGCACCCGCGCTGCCATCGCGGCGGCGGCGGACGCGGCGGGGGCGCTCGCCGCGGCGCGCGCCGAGGAGCTGCTCTACGGCTCCGCCCTCTCGGCCTCCTCCTCGGCCGCCCTGAAGCGCATCCTGCAGCGCTCCGAGTCCGAGCCGCACGTCACCCGGCCCCGCGCCCGCTCCCCCGTGCCCCGCCCCCGCCGCCCGCCGGCCGCCGCTGGCTCACCGGGGCGGCAGGCGAGGCGGGAGGCGGTGGCGGAGGGGCGCCGGCGACCTTCACGGACCTGGTGGCCGCGGGGGCCGTCCCGGGCGCCCTCGCCTCCGCCGTCTCCGTCGTCGCCGCCTCGCCCTCGGCCAGCCCCCGCCGCCCCCGCGAGCCCTTCGACCTCAACCCCCGTGCGATCCCCGCCGCCACCCCCGCCGGCGCGCCGCGGAGCTGGCTGAGCGGGCGGGGGCAGCCGGCTCGCACCTACCGGTGCGCATGCGGGCACGGAGCCCCGCGCTCGAGTCGGAGGCCGCCCTGTCAGTCGCTGCCGGGCCCACGGGCCCGTACGGCCAGCGCGGCGGCTCGGGCGGGTACACGCTCAGCCGCGCGAGCCTCTCGCCCACGCGCGCCGGCGGCGGCTCGCCGCGGCCCTCCACGGCGGTGCGCGCCCCCGGGCCCCTGCGCGCCAAGCGAGGCGCGACGGGGCGGGGCGGGCGGCAGGCGCTGGCGCACACGGCGGACGACTGCGCGGACCTCTACGCGGCGCTCAAGCGGCGCCTGGCCGCCATCGCCGCCCCGGAGGCCGCCGCCGCCCGCGCCGACGCCGCCGCCCTCCGCGCCGAGGCCCGCCCCGGCCCCTGCTCGAGGCCCGCCCCGTGCTCGCCCCGGCGCTGGCTGATGGGCCGGGACGTGCAGGTGATGGGCAGGGGCGCGGAGGCGCTGGAGGCGTGCGAGGAGGCGTTCGACGGGGCGGCCGAGCGGGCGGCGCGCACGCTGCCGCACATCGCCGCGCTGCTCCGCCAGGCCCACTGCACCGCCGTGCGGCTGCTCGAGGCGGGCCTGCGGGGCGCGGCGGCGCGGGTGGCGGCGGCGGCGCGGCGGGAGGAGGAGGCGGCCTCGCGCGCCCGCCTCCTCGAGGGCCACCTCCGCATCCAGCGCGACCGCGTGCGCCCCGCCCCCGCCCCGCTCCCCCCCGGCGCAGCTGAGGGCGGGGCAGCGGCACGGCGAGCGGGGCCCGTTCGTGCCGACGCCGGGCGTGTACGGGAGCCTGGACGAGGCGGCCGCGCAGAAGAAGGGCAAGAGGAAGGCCAAGGCCAACTGGTGGGAGCTGCCCCCGTCGGCGCGCCCCGTACCCCCCGCCCCTCCCCCGCCCCGCCCCCCTCCGCCCGGAGCCTCACGCGGGGCCCCCGGTGCAGAACGAGGCGGAGGAGGGGGGGCCGGACCCGGTGAGGGACCTGGAGGAGGACCTCCTGCGCGGCCTCGAGAAGACCCGCGGTGCCCCCGCCCCCCGCCCCGACCCCCACGGGGCGGGCGGCGAGCGGGGCGGCGGGGCGCAGTGGCGGTGGCGACGAACCTGGGGCGGGCGGTGACGGGCCTCAAGGCCCTAAAGGAGAACACCGCCTCCGTCCAGGTCCGGGGGGGGGGGGGGGGGGGGTGGCGCCGCGGGGCGCGCTGACGGGGCGGGGCGGGCGGGGGGGTACAGGAGCTGCTGGAGGACGTGGCGGCCTCCTCGGCGGCCGCCGTCCTGCGCGAGCTTCCCCCCGCCGCCTCCTTCAAGACCCCCCGGGGGGCCCTCCCCTCCGCCCGCCGCCCCTCCTCCAACCCGTCGGCCCCCCTCACCGCCCGGCGCCCCTCCTCGAACCTCGCCGCCGCCGTCGCAGCCCGCCGCCCCTCCGTCAGCCCCATCCCCCTCGCGCCCCTCTTCGCCGCCCAGCAGCAGGAGAAGGCGGCGCCGGGCGGCCCGACGGCGCCCCCCGCGGGGGTCCCCAAGCTGGCGCTCCCGCCGCCGTCGAGCCGCTCGCTGGGGCGCGTCTCGTTCGCGGCGGCGATGGCCAGGGCCAAGGCCGCCATGGACGCGGAGGGCGGCCCCGGGCCCGCCGACGCCTCGCCGCCCTCCGAGTCCCCGCCCGACGCCTCCCCGGCCCCGGCGCCTCCGACGGCGAGGGGGCCGGGGCCGAGGGGCGAGCGCGGGCCGGAAGAAGGCGCGCTCGTTCCGGGCGGTGGTGCAGAGCCTGCGCGGCGTCCGCAAGCTCCTCTCCATCGCCGTCCGCCCGCACCCGCCCGCCCGCCCCGCCCGCCCGCCCGCCCCGCCCTCAGCGCCGCCAGCAGAAGGCGTCGACGGGCGAGGCGGCGCCTGCGGCGGCCGAGGCGAGCGGCGTGGCGGGGCTTCACGAGGCGGCGGGGCCGGGGGCGGGGCCGGGGCGGGGAGGGGGCGGGCGGGCCGGGCTCGTCGGCGTCGCGCGCCACGGGCCTCAAGCTCTCCGTCACCCTCGCCACGCCCGGCCCGGCCCCCGCGCCCCGCCGACGACGAGGCCGACGCGGCGGAGAAGCCCGCCGGCAGGGCCGGCGGGCAGGGGGCGGGACCCGGGGAGCGGGGCGGGCGGGAGACGAGCCGGTCGGGGACGAGCCGGAGCGGCGGGGCCGGGGCGCGCCCCGGGGGCTCCTCGAGCGCGGGGAGCGACGAGGAGGGGAGCGAGGAGGAGGGGGACGAGGAGGGGTACGGGGTGGCGACGGCGACGCTGGACGTGCTGGGGGCGGCGATGGAGACGCGGGAGCAGGTGGAGGGGGAGGTCAGGCGCCTGCGCGCCCTCGTCGCCCAGCTCCAGCGCGAGGCCGACGGTGCGCGCGGGCGGGCTGGGGCGGCCGTGTCCGGCGCCTCGAGCCTGAACGCCGGGGCGGGGGCAGAGGTGGCGTTCCAGCGGGAGGAGGGCCAGTTCGACGTCCAGCGCCTCCAGGACCTCAAGCGCGCCCCCTTCTCCCCTTCCGCCCTGCCCCGCGCGCCCCTCGCCTGAGCGGGCGGGCGGGGCCAGGGGGGAGCTGCAGCGGGAGATCGGAGAGCTGCGGGCGACGTCGCGGGGCCTGCTGACGGCGGCGGAGGCGCGGGCGATGGCGAGCGACGCGGAGGCGCAGACGAACGCCGGCGTCCGCGTCCTCGAGCCCGACGAGGAGGAGGACCTCGAGGCCCTCGGCCTGGCCCCCTCCCCGCGCGCCCCTCCCGCCCCCAACCCCTTCCTCGCCGAGCGCTCCCCCTCGGTGGCCCTCTCGGCGGCCTCGGGGCCCTCCGTGCGCGCCCCGAGCTCCGCCGGCCTCGGCGGCCTCTCCCTCCTCCTCGACCAGCAGCCTCCCGCGGGGGCCCACCGGCGCGCCCTCCCCATCCTTCCCGCTCCTCGCGTGGGGCGTGACGGGGCGCGGGGGGGCAGGGAGAGCGTGTCGAGCGCGGGGCGGGGCGGGGCGGGGGCCCCCGTGCAGAGCCTGGAGGAGCTCCTCCGCAAGGTCGGCAAGGGCCGCCAGCCCATGAGCGGCAAGCAGGTCCGCCCCGCGCCCCCTCCCCCTCCCCCCCGCCCCGCCCGCCGCGAGCCGCGTGGCCGCCAGGTGGGCAAGCTGGTCCCCATCCTGCTCGGCAAGCTCGCCGAGCGGCACCGGCGCCCCGGGAGCCTCTTCCCGGAGCCCGTCACCGCCTCCCCGGGCCACGCGCGCCCCGCCCCGCCCCGCCCCGCCCCGCCGGCTCTGACGTGCCGCAGGGCGCCTCGCGCCTGGTGGTCGAGGGCCTCGTCGAGTTCTTCGTGGCGCGCTACCCTTCCGATAAGATGGCCAGGAAGGTGCCCTCCCCCCCCCCCCCCCCCCCCCCCCCCCCCGCCCGAGCGCAGCGCGCGGGGCGGCGACGCGGGGGCCGGGGCAGCACCTGGGCAACTTCCTCGCGGGGGTGCGGGCGCTCTGCGTGGGGCACGAGCACCGCCGGGCGCGCCTCTACGCCCGCCTCCTCGGCCTCCCGGAGGCCTCCCCCAAGGGCAAGCTCCCCGAGGTGCCCCGCCCCCTCCCGCCCCTCCCGGCGGCCTCCCGCGCCGACGGGGGCGGGGCGGGGCCGGGGGGCAGCCTTCTGTGGATGCGCTGGGCTGCATGCTGGGCGCCTTTTCGCTGCTCGGGACGCTGCGGGCGGGGCCCGGCCTGGGCCCCTCGAGGGCGGCGGCCCCGCCTGGGCCTGCCCGAGCGCGCCGAGGCGGTGCGCCGCCCCGCGCCCCGGCCCCGGGGCCCCTCCGGGCCGGCGGGGCTGACGCGGGGCAGGCGGCGGCGGGGGCGCTGGGCACCGGCTGCCGGGGCCGGCGCTGCAGGCGCTGCAGGCGCGCCTCGCGGGGCGGCCGAGGCGGACCCCGAGACGGGCTACCGCCGCGTCGACTCCTTCCTGCTCCTCGAGGCCGCCGCCGACGCCCTCGCCGCCGCCGAGGTGCCCCGCCCCCCGCGCGCCCCAGAGCAGAGCAGAGGCCCAAGGCGGGGGGCGGGGGGCAGGCGGAGGCGGTGGCGGACCTGGCGGCGTGCTTGCCGCTCTTCGACGCCGACGCCGACGGCCTCCTCTCCGTGCCCGCCCCGCCCCGCCCCGCCCTCGAGCGCCCCGCCGACGGGGGCGCGCAGCTGGACGAGTTCCTCGCCTTCGTCGCCGTCGCGGAGCCGTGCGCCGACGACGAGCTCGTGCGCGGGGCCCGAGGATCGCGTACCCCCCGTCCGCCTCACCCCCTCTCCCGCAGGTCGAGTCGGCCTTCGAGCAGGCGGCGGCGCCCCACGGGGGCGCGGCGATCCCGTACCCCCACGCCTTCTCGCTCCTCCGGGCCCTCGGCATCCTCCACCTCACGGCGCGCGCCCCGGCCCGGCCCGCCCCGCGCCCCGCCTGACCTCCCGCAGGCGGCCCAGCGCGAGGCGCTGCTGGCCAAGGCGTGGGAGGCCCGCGCCGCCGCCCTCCAGAAGGCCGAGGCGGCCGGCGCCGCCGGGGCGGCGGAGGCGGCGGGGCGGTACAGGGCGGCGCGCGAGGCCGGGCGCTGGCGGGAGGCGTGCGGGGCGTGCCGGGCGGCGGCGGCGGCGGCGCACCGGGCGGCGGGGCGCGCCGTCTCGCCCGTCTTCGACGCCGGCCTGGACGCGGGGGCGGCGGCGGCGGCGCCGGCGCTCTGGCCGCGCGCCCTCGCCGAGGCGGCGGCGGCGGCGGCGGCGGGGACGGGGGCGGGCGGGGCGGGGCTCCCCCCGGTGGAGACCTCGCGGACGGCGCGGCTGGGGAGCGTGGCGATGACGGAGGACGGGCGCTCGGAGCCGGCGCGCTCCCACCGCAGCCGCGGCAGCGACCTCAACCCCCCCGACTAGCCCCCGCCGGGGGGACGGCATCGATCCCCTTTGCTAGTTCGCTTTCATCGATATCGCTACGCGGAATAGTTTTGCGTGTCCGCGTATTCAATGATTCATTTATCCTTTTGCTGTTTCAATGCGATGAGTTCTTGAATTGCAGCGAGAATCCCTCGAGGCGCCACGAGCCCCGTCCCCGCGGCCGCGTTGTAGCTTCAGCTCTAGACGGGCGAAGGGGCAGAATGGGGCGGGCCGCCCAAGAGGCCTGCCGCCAGGGGTGGGCCGGACTCGTCGCGCGGGGAGAGGCGCGCGTCGCCACCGCCGCAACGTGGGCGCCAGCTGCGGGGCGCCCCGCGCTGCAGCTAGCCGCTCCGGCGCCGCGGCCAGCTAACGCGAGCTGGAGGGCGCGCCGCGGGCCCGGAGTCGCCGCGGGAGGCGAGCTCGCGGAGGGCCGCCCCGCCCCCGACGGCCTCCACGCGCACGCCGTAGCGCTTCAGGAGGACGAGCAGGCGCCGGGCCGCCGCGACGCGCTGCTTCTCCGCGTCCGCCCTGCGCGGGACCGGCTCCCACCTGAAGACAGTCTCCACCAGCACGCCCTGCCGCCCGGCGCTCAGCGCGGGGGCGCGGGGCGGGGCCGGGGGCCCGAGGGGGGCACCCAGGGGGCGTCCTCGGCCATGCTGGCCGGCGCGAGGCGCTCGTCTTCGAGGAAGCTGTTGACGGCGTCGATGATCTGCACCGGCGCGTGGCTCCACCAGAAGGACTTGGCGACCTGCTCGAGCAGCTGCGGGCCGGGGTGGGCGGCCGGCGATGGCGCGGGCGGGGGCGGGGGCACGGACGATGCGGTTGGCGCGGAGGCGGCGCTCCTCGAGGAGCTCCCGGGCGACGCGCACCGTCGTCTCCGGCTCTCTGCTCCTCGAGTACGCCTGCCCCGCCCCGCGCCGCGCCGCACATGAGAGCGCGCTCCGCGGCGAGAGGCGCCGGCGGGGCGGGCGCACGGTGACGATGGCGTTGACGGTGTCCCGCTCGAGGTTCCGCGTCCCCCCGTGCTTGCCCGCCCGCAGCGCCCCCAGCAGCGCCGTCGCCCTCCGAGCCCCTTCCTCGCTCTTCATCCGCCCGAACGACGCTGCCCGCCCCGGGCGTCGAGGGCGGGGCGCCGGGGGGCGGGGCGGGGCGGGGCGGGCGGGGCGGGCGGGCACCGAAGATGACGGAGAGGTTGACGCTGTTGATGGCGAAGGCGCCGGCCTCGGAGGCCTCGAGCAGCTCCGCCACCAGCGCCTGCGCCCTCTCCAGCTCCCCCGCGTTCGCGAAGATCTGCCCGCCCCGTCGGAGGCGCCGGCGGGGCGCCCGGGGCGCCCGGGGGCGGGGCGGGGGCGGGAGGGGCGGGGGCGGGGACCTTGACGAGGAGGGTCTTCATCGTCCAGTCGGGCTCCAGGCCGTCCTCCCGCATCATCGCCAGCGCCTTGTACGCCTGCGCGGGGTCCGGCCACCCCGAACTCGCTGCCCCCCCGCCCCCGCCAGCCGAGTCAGGCCCGCGGGCGCAGGCGCGGCCTGGCAGCGGGGGCGGGCGGGGGCGGGCGGGCCGGTGCGCTTCAGGAGGATGGTGTAGGTGGCCGGGGTGGCCTGCCCCGCCCCCCGGGCGCGCTGCACCCAGCCCAGCGCCAGCTCGTCCTGCTGCGTGTTGACGAGGTGCTGGATCTGGGCGCGAGGGCGGCTCGAGCGGGGGCCGGCGGGGCGGGGGCGGGCGGGGGCGGCGGGGCGGGGCGGACGACGGTGTTGTAGCAGACGCTGCTGACGGTGAGCCCGGCGGCGGACATCTCGCCGAGGAGCAGCGTCGCGAGGCCGTCGGCGTCGGGCGCGAGGCGCTTGGCCCTCAGCCGCCCCGCGAGCTCCCGCGCCGCCGCCTCGGGGAACGCCATGCAGAGCTTCAGGTACGCCCCTGCGCGCCCCGGCCCGCTCGCAGCTGCCCGGCCACGGAGGGCTCGGCGCCGGCGCCGGCGCACCCCAGACGAATTCGTCGGGCTTGACCCCGTGCTCCCGCATGAGCTCGAGCAGCCCCGCCCCCATCGTGAGGCCCGCCACCGATCCGAGCCGGGCACACCCGCTGATGAGGGTAGCAAAGAAGCCGGGCCGGAGCTGGATGCCGGCTGCCATACAGCGGCGGATGACCTCGATGCCGTCTTGAATGCGACCCATGCGAGCGTAGAAGTCGATCTGCGCGCGGCATCGATCCCGCGCGCTGGACGCGCACGTCGGAGACCCGGGCTGCCGGGCAGCGCACCATCGGCTGCACGTCGGCGATTTCAGCTAGCACTCGGCGCTCCAAGGCTTCGTCCACGAGTCTCTTGGCGAGCGCCTCGCAGCGCTGGCCCAGCTCCGCGTTCACCCTGCGCCAGCCGCGTCGGCGAGGGCGGGGGGGGGGGGGAGGGGGGGGGAGGGGGGGGAGGGGGGGGGCCGACGCACGAGGTCCGCCTCGCGTCGAGGGCCACGGCGCAGCAGGCTCGCACGGCGACGCTGTACGGGCCCGCCGTCATCTGCCCCTCGAACTCGCGCAGCATCCTCTCCGTGAGCGCCCACGCCTCGTGCAGGCGCGGCACATCCAAGTACCCGTCGACTGCTCGTGGGAGAGACTGGCGTCAGTGTGCGCCCGCGGAGACAGCTGTGGGCCCGCAAACAGCGCGCACTGAGACATGTGTAGTGGAACGAGTTGGCGGGTGGATAACCTGCCTCCCCACGAACCGCTCGGTCGAAATGCTCCCTGGCGCGGTCTAGCCGCCCCGAGGCGATGAGGCCTTTGATCAAATCCGTGAGGTACATGCTCTCAGCGGTGCCCTCTCGAACATGCCTCTCGAAGATGCTCTCCGGCTTCTCGATGTCTCCCTTCGCGAACAGGGCCTTGAAGCTGCTCGGGCCCCACCGACTCGTGCTCGTTTGCGGCTGCGCTGCAGCTGCAGCTGAGTCGGGTCCCTCGTCAGGAATTTGGCCACCGATATCACTCGACGTCGACGGCTGTTGGGCATAAAGCCGATCCGTGTCCGGAGCCGCAGCCGCGCTGCGACGTTGCTCTTCGCCGCCGCGCATTTCAGCGGGCCGCGTTGCGTGCAGCAGCTGGCGAGGCTGCGGCTGCTGACGCCATTGCGCCCGCGTCCAGAGCGCTCTCCGTAGCGCCAGCTGTAGGAAGCTCGCGGATGCGGCGGTCGCTCTGGATGCGAACTTGAAGCCCGTCTCATCATCGCGGCGACCAGGCTGTGGACGCGTACGAAGAACGACGCCGAGGGCCGCGCAGCCCCGGCGCCTTGCTGCGATCGTGCTAACGAGCATCCGAAGCGCTCAGCAACTCGCCCAGGGCTGCGCGGCGATCCAAAGCAAGCTTAGCGCATTGATAACACGCGTCGCACGCTACGAGCGCACCTGATCACGGCGTACGCCCAACTCCGTCGGCGATGGCCGATCGTCTCCGCGCGCGCCGTGCCGACGGTCGGATCGACCCGGCCCGACCGGCGACCGGCGACCGCAACTCGACGCGTACGCGATTTGCTCCGTCAATCCCCTACCCCCTCAATCCGCGTTCGGAGCGGCTGTTGCCACTCCACTACGTACCCTTTTGCACCACGTAGCAGAATCGAGTTGGACGGGCCTATTACATGATTGCCGGGGCCCCGTGCCCAAATCCGCTTTGGGCACGTCGGGGCTAGGGCGCGTCGTGCCCAAAGGCTTGGGCACGTAAGCTTTGTGTTGGGCACGACAGGTGTTAGAGCCCAGACAGCTGCAGCGATGTTGGGCCTGTCGCCGGAGGAGATTCAGGCGGCCGGCCAGATTCTGCAGTTCTGCGTCTTCTGCAGCTTCGCGCTACAGACAGCTGTGCTCGCGGGTCGCGCGTGGTGCGGCCGCAAGTGTACCTGCCACATCGAGCAGCTGATCTCGTCGTTCTCGAGCTGCGACTGCGATCACAAGGAGGGCCACCGCGGCCATTGTCCTGGCGGGCATCTTGCTAGATCTCTCTTAGATCAGCTCCAGCAGGCACGCGCGGGGCCTTCGAGCAGTTCAAGCAATGGTGGCGGGAACAGCACGGCAGCAGCTGGCCCGCCGCCTGGCGCGTATGTCGTCCCTCCGGAGCAGCGTAGGGCACCAACTGCTGCGACCCAGCGGCAATCGGACGGCTCGGACGGCGGCGCAGCGCCCAGCGAGGAAACGACCAGCACGCGGCACACCGTGCGCTGGACGTACGAAGAGTTCATAAAGGCGTGCAACGAATTAGCGCCATTCCGGAAGCACAAGGACATGCAGGACGAGCAGGGGAATCCCAACGCGGAGCGCGCACTCGACGAGACGGAACGCTACAACGCGCTGGTCTGGGAGCGGGACATGAAGGCAGCATCCTGAGGCCGCTGGAATTCAAGGCCGCCTGGTGCGTCGCACAGGCTCTTGTCGAGATTTTCCAGGTGATGGGAGTCCCACAAGTGCTGCATCACGACAACGGGTCCGAGTTCGTAAACAGGGTACATTTGGACGTCTGCCTAGGGCCGTCATATCAGCTGAAAGTGGACGCAGGTTGTTCGCTCGACGTGCAAGCAATGGCAGCGAGTGACGGGGCGCAAGATAGTGATCATCACCGGCGCGCCTTACCGTCCCTGGCACCAAGGTTCGCCATGCCCCCGCCATGCCCGCGTCATGCCCGCGACATGCCCAACATCATGCTCAATCGTGCCCAACGATCTTTTTGAGCACGTGCCGAGCATGTTTGAGCATGTTCGGGTATGACCGTGTTTTGCAGGTTCTGTGGAGCGCGCGAACCGGACGCTCGGCCGCCGAGTCACTGCGTACTGCTTCTTCAACGGAACGAAAGACTGGGTGTCCGCCCTGGGCCCGGTATGACCGTGCCGACATGCTCGCGCCCTGCAACCAACCCAGGCACAGGTCCAGTGGCAGATGAACACATCCATCTTCACCAAGGGGCACAAGCAGACGCCTTTCAAGGTCATGTTCAACAGAGATCCGTCCGAGCGATTCGGAAACCTGGCTCCCGCCTCCTCTGATCGTGTCTACAACGAGCGGGAGGTCGTGCAGGGCACTACGCTCCAGGAGCTCATGAAGGTGCACACCTCCCTAGGCCTTCTTGAACGCTTTGATGCTGCTCCCTCCCATGCCCGTCGTGCAGGATGCGGGAATCACTGTCGATGTCGGCACGGACGAAGATGTTGAGGCTGCAGCTGCCCGGGACAGCTGGGTGCCCACCGACAAGCAGCAGATCCTCTGGGACAAGTATGTGAAGGACATGGAGGAGGAGGAATCTAAGGAATCGGAGCAGTACTTGGACTCCGCAGAGCGCCATCTCAAAGGCGGCTTCCGTCGTGGCACCATCGAGGGGATGCCGATCGCTTTCATGGTTCGCTATGTCCTGTTTACGTTAATGGCTGTCGGCACTGACATTGTTCCCGCAGAAGGAGCACGAGAAGTACAAGGCTTACGTAGGGGTCCTGAACGATCGTCTCTCGGCGTACAGGAACAGGATGATTGACTTCGCCCGCAAGAGAGCCGGGGAGATCGCCAACCTTGCAGTCGGCGACGTGCGTCTCTGTCATGCCCAAACCCCATGCTCCGACGTGCCCAAATCATACTCAAACGTGCCCCGCGAGGCACGTTTGGGTATGGTTTTGAGCACCATTTGGACACGACAATGGAGCTCACGTTGGGCGCGCAGCTGGTATCCATCAGCGTGAAGGACTGCGATCCGCGTGCCCTGGACGAGGCCCGCATGCCCGCAATGGTGCACGCGGTCATTGCTGCGGTCGGCACGGGCTTCAACAAGTACATCCTCAAGACTGCTGCCGGTATAGTCCAGCGCAACGATGACGACTCTCAGCCCCGCCTCTTCCAGGCCGACGAAGTGTGCTCTATGCGGCATCCTGCCCCTCCAGGCGAGACCGGCGGCTTTGCCGGGTTCAAGCATCTCATCGAGAGCATCACCGCCGCCAGCACCGAACCTGTAACCCTCAGGTCCGTCTTCCTCCAGCATTCTTTCTCAGCGCTCTGACTGCCATGTCTTGCCTGGCAGAAAAGCGTTCTTTGACTGGTGCGCCATCGAAATCGACAGGCCGAGCAAGATCTGCAACTGCACGACTGGCTGCACGAACAAGAAGTGCATTTGCAAGTACGAAGACATCATCTGCTCGTCAAAGTGCCACAAGAAGTCGGGGAGGGACGCGTGCAAGAACCGCTCTTGCATCCAGAAACCTTGGAAGAAAGTACAGAAGAGCGCCGAGAAGGAGGCCGCTGCCGCGGCAGAGGCCGCGGCTGGCCCCGCCGAGCCTGAGGCTGAGGCGGGCCCCTCTAATGCCAAGTAGTGCAGCCAGTTTACGATCGATTTTGGAATAGCCTTTCGTTGTGAAAGAGTTTCCGAGTCGTGCCCTCCTTGAGCATGTCCGAACTTCGTCTGGGCACGTACTTGGGCACGATTGGGCATGACGTGGGCACGAGCAAGTAGCAGAAACCGGTAAAGAGGGAGCGAACCATGAAGCTTCATGAATACGAGTTAAACAAGGCTTCAGCATTCTCAAATTCAACTTGTGCGGCCTCTCGGACGGGTCGGAACTGCTTCAGGTCTTCGAGGCCTCATCATGAGTTCATGACCCTTGGCTTCACATCATGATGCGAGTCCGATGGTCAGACTTCTGAGCGACGCGGAACATGTCATGCTGAAGTTCTTCGCATCGCCTTTCTTCATCAAAACGTTGTAAAATATCAATACTGTTAAGTTCACATGGCAAATGTGCAGTTCAATGCGCAATCGTGCTCCGCGACGTCAATCACTGCTAAATTCAGGATCAAGTCGGTTTGGGCATGACGGGGCACATTTGGGCATGTTTGGGCACGAGCCGGGCACGACCAGTGCACGACCCAATTCTAAGGAAGATACGCTGCAAAAACCCTAATAGAGCAACACTATCAATGCAGATGAAGAGAGACTGCGTGGTGCCGCGGGAATCGTCGACCAGGTCGACGGGGCCCCCGTACCGGCCGGTGTACACGTCGATCATGTACAGAATGTCGCCCTCTGGGCTCCGGCTTGCCCGCAAGGCTGGGACGATCTCTACAGGGGGGAACCGATCCCGCCACGTTTTTCTGCGTCTGACATGTCAGTCGGGCAGAAAGAAGGCACGGCGGACCGAAGAAAGCACCCTGTAGGGTCCATCGTGTTGAAGTCGTAGTGCCTCCCCTTCTCTCGCCTGCAACAGCGACGCTCCGGAATCAGATTTCGTCGGGAGAACCATGGGGCACGTTGGGGCACGATTGGGGCACGTTTGGGCACGAGAGTGCAGCACGACCAAGGACGCGACATGCCCAAATAGTACCCAGACCGTGCCCAAGCACGGGAACGCACGGGGGAGCCTGAGTGCTGGCTTCGTCGTCGCGCGAGGGCGCATGCTTGGGCCCCCTGTGCGAAGATTGCTCCTGAGCCTTGCCTGAGTGCTCCGGGTCCTTTCCCTTCGCCGCCTTCTTCTCCGGGCCAGATGCTGCCTTCAGTGAACGTCAGGTGGGGGAGAGATGCACACGTTGGACGGCGCGGGCAGCCACCTTCGACGACGACGACGCCGACGTGTGCTCCTTCACGCTCGCTGCCCTGGGCTTCTTCGACAGTTGCGGTTCAATCTCTGTCTCCAGCTCTTCCTCAGTGTCCTTCGGCGCCGGCGTCCTCTTCTTCTTCTTCTTCTTCTTCTTCACTGAGTCCTCTGCGTTCTGCCCACCCGTAGCCTGCGCCGGGTTTGCATGAGTGTCTGGAATGTGACAGCGGGCGTGGGGCGTCTCGAGCACGTCCTCATGAAAGCTCACCGATTTCTCAGCACGTGGTGCCCCATTACGTGCCCCAGCCGTGCCCGACGACTGTGGACGTGCCCGCGTCGTGCCCAAATGTGCCCGCGCCGTGCCCAAACGTGCTCCGGTCACGGCGGCCTCCGCCGCGTTCTCGTCCTCCGCCTCCTCGTGCTTCCGCGCCCGGTTCGTCTTCTCCGTAGCGGCCTTCTTCTCCGCTGGCGCCTTCTTGGTCGCCTTCTTCGGATGCTCGGTTGCAGCGCCGCCTCCTCCATCGGAGTTCTCGTCGTCTCTTCGCTTCGCAGCGTGAACCCGGCTCTGGTGTGTTATGCCCGACCTGGCCGCCTTCTCCTTCACTGTCGCCAGGTTCGTTTCCCATGGCGGCTCCACGTCAGGCCTGCGGCGAGGCTTAGCGTCCATGGCGGGAGAAAGAGGGAGAAAGAGAAAGAGAAAGAGAGCGGCAAGGGCGCACTTCGGAAGGAACGGGATGTTGTCGACTGACATGATCATCGTCCATGTCCTGTAGATCCTGTTGACCTCCAGCAGTGCTCGGGTCTTCTCGTACGGGTTGAGGGTCTGGAGCCGCTGTTTCATCCGTTCCGTGCACTTCTCTTTGATCTTCGCTGGGATGCTTGAGGTCTCCACCGTCCTGTCCAGGAGGACGGCCAACCTGCGAGGCAAGGTTTGCGCTGCTCTTGTGCTGCTTCCAAAAGAACGCAGCCACTCACGCGTCTTCCATGTCTGCAATGACCAGCGTGTTCTGTCCTCTCACCTTGCTCAGGCCGTCAGCTTCCCCGTAGTGCAGACGAAACGGGGCGGCAAGGAATCGGTTCAGGTTCTTGATGTTCGCTCGCGCGCCCTTTCCAAAGATCTGCGTGCACGGCCCGTGCTCAGACGTGCCCCGTACGTGCCCGGATCGTGCCCGGATCATGTACCTGGTCTTTCGCTTGGTCAGCGCTGATCCCGCCGAAGATGCCATCCGTGTCCAGACTGAGGAAGCGCTCATACTGCTCCAGCCCGTCATCCTCATCACCGCTCCCGGCGGCGCTGCCCGCGCTGGATGCGGCCGTGGGGGCGCGAGGCGCTACCGCTGCTAGCGCTGCGGGAGCTGCAGGGCCGGCCGGTGGGAGGCCCTGCAGGAGACATCAGGCGCGGGATATCGTTCACGTTAGCTAGCGCACCAGGCCGTAGTGCGCCAGGTCGGGCTGCACTACTTTGGTGCTGGGACCATGTTGCCCATCGTCGGCAAGCACTCCGCTGGATTGCCAACTTCGCTATGCAAGTACACACAGAACGACCACATAGTTGGAGCCTGCACGCCCCCGCCTGCCGCGCTGCCAGGCTGCTCTCCCGCCATCGCGGGGCACGACTTGGGCACGACGCTGCTCTACCCGCCGTGCCCAGGCCTTTGGGCACGACGCGCCCTAGCCCCGACGTGCCCAAAGCGGATTTGGGCACGGGGCCCCGGCAATCATGTAATAGGCCCGTCCAACTCGATTCTGCTACGTGGTGCAAAAGGGTACGTAGTGGAGTGGCAACAGCGGCCGCGCGGGCGTTCCCATGGCCAGCTGTGTGACGTGTACGCGCCGCACGTGTTTTTTCTAGCTGTACAGCTAGTGCCACTCTTAGGCGAGTGGGCGGACGAGAGGGACAGGCCCGGCGCTGCGGGGCCGGGCGGCGGGGCTGAGGTAGCCGTAGTCGTGGAGCCAGGTGGGGCCGGGGGCGAGCTGCGGGGCGGCCTCGTGGCGCAGGGAGGCTGCGAGGCGGCGGCGGGGCTCGCGCAGGGCGCGCGCCGCCGACCCCGCCGCGGGGAAGTCGCCGAAGAGCCGCGAGACCGCCGTCGCCACCGCCGCCCCCGACCACGGCCCGCCGCCTGCGCGTGCACGAGCGGCGCCGGGGCGGGCCGGGCCGGGGCGGAGGACTTGGGGCGCACCCCCAGGCGGGACTCCCCGCAACCTTGGGCGCCCGGGGGCGGCGGAGCGGAGGGGCGTCGACCAGGCGTCGCCCGAGGCGGGGCCGGCGGCTTGGGGCCGGGGGAGGTGCGGGGCCGGACCTGCGGCAGGCGGCGCGCGGGGGCCGCCCCGGGAGCGAGGCCGCCTCGGACCACGAGCGGCCCAGCGAGGCGTACCCCTCGACAGGGGTACAGGGACGAGGCGTGCTCCCGGGGGACGAGCGGAGGGAGGGGGTGTCCCAGGCGTGGGCGGGGCGGGGCGGAGGAGGGCCGGGGCAGCAGCGAGGGCCGGCGGGAGCGGGGTGCCGCCGCGAGGGCGCGCCGCTCCGCCCGCGCCGCCGCGCGCCGCGCCAGCGCCTGCGCCAGCGCCGCTCGGGCCGGGGGCGGCGAGGCGACGGCTACGGGCGGGCGGGGGCGGAACCTGGATGGCGCGGGCGGCGCGGTGGCGGCGGAGGCGGAGGCGGGCGAGGGCGGAGCGGGCGAAGCGCTGCGGCGGGGGCGTGAGGGCCGGGGCGGGGCGGGCGGGGCCGGGGCGGGGGGCGGGCCTGGAGGAGGAGGGCGACTTCGGAGAGGACCTGCGCCTCCACCCCGCGCCACAGCTGCCGCCCCCGCACCCCTCACGCCCCGCCCGCCCGCCCCGCCCCGCCCCGCGCGGCGGCGCACCTTGAAGCGCGCCAGCGCGGAGCGCGCCGCCGCCTGGATGCGCAGCGCCGCCGCCCGCTCCGCCGCCCGCCGCCGGGCCAGCAGCTCGCCCGCGCGGCGGCGGCGCGCGAGGGCCCGCCGCGCGCACGCCTGCACCACCTCCGCCGCCTGCGCGCCCTCAGCGCCGCCGCTGGCGCGGGCGAGGGCGGGGGAGGAGCGAGGGGCCAGCGCACCCGCTCGGCGCGGGCGGCGGCGCGGGCGCCGCGCTCCCCCACGAATGGCCGCCGCGCGCGCGCGCCGCGCCACGCCGCTGCCGGCCCAGAGTCAGGGGCGCGGGAGGAGGAGGCGGGGGCGAGGGGGCGGGCCTGGAGCAGGAGGGCGGAGCGGAGGCGGGCGGCCGCCAGCAGCTCGGCCGCCGCTGCGCGCCCGTCGCGCCCGCCCCGCCGCGCGGGAGGCGGGCGGGCGGGGCGGGGCGCACGCGGCGGGCGAAGAGGGCGCGGGCGGCGGCCTGCAGCAGCGCCGCGCAGGCCTCCTCCCGCTGCGGGGCGGGGTCGGGGGCGGGACGGGGCGGGGCGGGCGGGGCGGGGACGCGGACGCGGCAGAGGAGCTCGTCGCGGGCGAGGCGAGCTGCAGCCGCGCCGCACGTCGCCGCCACGCCGCCTGCACCCGCCCCGCCGCCCCGCCCAGCGCCGCCTCTCGCCCCAGCGCCGCCCGCCGCCCCGCGCCAGCGCGCGCCGCGCCGCCGCCTGCAGCCGCAGCGCCGCGCCCCGCCGCACGCGCTGCGGAGGGCGCGCTCGGCGTCGGCTGCAGGGGGGACGGACGTGAAGGGGCGGGGCCGGGGGCGGCGCACGGCGAGGCGGCGGGCGGCGCGGGCGCGGACGGCGGCCTGGAGGAGGGCGGCGGCGGCGAGGCGGCGGCGGGCGGCGCGGAGGGCGGCGCGGGGCGCGCGGCGGCGCCAGCAGGCCTGGATGGAGCGGGCGGCGAGCCAGAGGGGCCGCTCCAGCAGCAACCGCGGCAGCGCCCGCCGCGCCGCCGCCGCCCGCCACGCCGCCTGCACCACCACCGCCGAGGCCCGCCACCGCGCCGCCTGCGCCGCCCGTCAGGCGCGGCGCGCGGCCGGGCGCGGCGGGGCGGGGCGGGAGGGGCCTGCCTGGGAGAGGTAGAAGTCGTGGAGGGGGTGGGTGCGGCGGGCCACGTCGGCGGTGCGGTGGTAGAAGAAGCCGCAGCCGTCGCGGTCCTCGTGCTCGCTCCAGCCCTCAGGGACCATGATCGCCAGCAGGGCGTCCCGGGGGATCCACAGCAGGCTCGCCTCCCCCGCCGGGTCGATGCCCATGTAGCGCGCGTACGTCTCCACGTCCTCCCCGCACGGCCACTCCTCCTCCCCCTCGGGGCGCCGCGGCACCCGCGGGCCCCACGGCTCCTCCGCGTCCGCCCGCCGCAGCGCCGCCATCGCCAGCTCCTCCACGCGCCGCCCCCGCGCCTCCCGCCCGCCGCCCCCCGCCACGCGCACTGGATCGCCAGCGCCGCCCCGGCCCGCCGCCGCAGCGCCGCCCTCTCCCGCGCGCCGCCCGCGCCCGCCACGCCGCCTGCACGGCGGCGACGGCGCGCTCCTCGCGGGCGGCGGCGGCGAGCAGGCGCGCCATGCGCAGCGCCGCGCGGGCCGCGAAGGCGCGCCACGCGGCCGCCAGCACGCCGGCGGCCGCCGCCCGCCGCTCCGCGCGGCGCGCCTCGAGCAGCGCCGCCGAGGCGCGCGCCACGCGGAGGCGGCGGTACGCGGCGCCGATGACGGAGGCGGCGGCGCGGCGGGCGGCCGGCTCGACGGGGGCGTACGTGCGGGCGCCCGTCACGAAGTTGAGGTGGTAGGTGCGCGCGGGGCCGCCCAGCGGGCTCCGGCCCTCCGCGAAGGGCACCCACGGGGCGATCTCCATTGCCCGCACTGCCGGCCCCGCGCCCCGTCAGCCGGCGCGGCAGAGCGGGGCCGGGGGCGGGGAGGGGCGGGGACCGTAGTGGTGGCGGTCGGAGTCGAGGGGGTCCCGGGCGCCCGCCTCTGCCCCGGGCATCCGCGCGAGCGGCCGGTACCGCGCCACCTGAGGCGGCGCGTGAGCCGGCGAGCGGGGGGCGGCGGCGGCGCGGCGAGCTGAGGGAGGCGGCCGGGCGGGCCTTCTCGGTGTAGCGGCGGAGGGCGGGGTGCTGGCGGGTGGCCTTGCCCGTGCGGCGCTCGAGGTAGTGGGCGCCCCGCTCGTCCTGCACCTCCTCCCAGCCCGGCGGCAGCGGCTCCACCGCCGCCCGCCGCGCCAGCCACACCAGGTGCACGTCTCTGTGCACGTCGATCTGCCGCCACGTCAGCCGCCGGCCCCCCGCCGGGGAGGAGGCGAGGCGGGCACCCCGAAGTAGTCGCAGACGAGCGCTGGCGGGGCGGGTGAGCTCTCTCGGGCGGCGACGGGGCGGGCGGCGGGGCGGGGCGGGCACCGACGTCGGCGGGGGAGACGTGCTCGCCGGCCGCCTCCTCGCGGAGGGCGCGCGCCATGCTCCGCGGCGAGCTCTCCAGCAGCCGCCGCGCGAAGGCACGCTGCCGCCGCGCGTCCGGCAGCGCCTCCAGCGCCTGCCGCCCGCCCGTCGGCCCGCCCGCCGCGGGGCGGGCGAGCGGGGCGGGGCGGACGCGGCGGGCGGTCTCGCGGTAGTGCTCGTGGAGCGGGTGCGTCCGAGTGCTCTCGTCCGTCTCCGCGTGGTAGTAGTACACGAACCTGCCCCCGGCCCCCCGGCCTCCTCGTCGGCCCCGCACTCGGGGCGCGCGGCCTGCGGGGGCGCACCCGTCGCGGTCCTCGAGCTCCGCCCAGCCCTCGGGCACGGGCGCCGTGAGCGCCTCCCGCGCGATCCACAGCAGCTCCGCCTCGCCCTTCGGGTCGATCCCTGCCGCCGCCCGTCGGCGCCGCGCGGGCAGGACGGGGCGGGCCGGGCCGGGCCGGGGCGGGGGCGGGGCGGACCGAGGAAGCCGGCGTACTCCTCGACGTCGGCCTCGGTGGGCCCCTCCTCGCCCCGCCGCGACCGTCGCGTGCTCTTCGGCGGCTCGCTCGCCAGCGCCCGCCGCCGCCGCCGCGCCCGCCGCCGCCGCCACGCGCACTGGATCGCCAGCGCCGCCGGCCCCCGCCGCCGCTCCACGCGGAACGCCCGCCGCGCGCGGAGGCCGCGCCACGCCGCCTGCACGGCCGCCGCCGCGAGCTCCTCCCGCGCCGCCGACGTCACCAGCCGCCGGTGCTGCAGCACGACCCGCGCCGCGTACCCCCTCCACGCCGCCTCTGCGCGGGCGTCAGGCTGGAGCTGCTCGGCGGGGCAGAGCGAAGCAGGGCGGGGCGGGCCGATGCGGGTGGCGGCGCGGCGGGCCTCGCCGTGCTCCCGCTCCTCCCGCAGCGCCGCCGCCCGCCGCCGCGCCGCACGCCCCCGCGCCGCCGCGGCGATGCGCGAGGCGGCGAGGCGGCGGGCGGCGGGGTCCGGCGCCTCGCGGGTGCGCGCCCCGCTGGCGAAGTTGTGCCAGAAGGGGCGCGGGGCGGCGGCCAGGCCCTCCCCGCGCTCGAGAAAGGGCACCCAGGGCGCGATCTCCATCGCCCGCGCTGCGTGCCGCGTCGGAGGCCGGCGCGGCGGGGCCGGCGGGGGGCGCGGCGGGGCCGGCTGACCGTACTCCTCCCGGTCCGAGTCGAGGGCCGGGGAGGTGGCCGGCGGGGCGCGCCGCAGGGGCCGGTAGCGCTCGACCTTGGCGGCGAGGCGGTGCAGGGAGGGGTGCTGCCGCGTCGTCCGCCCCGTGCGCCTCTCCCGGTACAGCGGGCCCTCCCCGTCCTGCTGCTCCTCCCTGCCCCCCGGTGAGCCCCGCGGCCCCGCCCCAGCCCCGCCCCCTCGGGCCGCGGGCGCACCAGCCGGGGGGCAGAGGCTCCACCGCCGCCCGCCGCGCCAGCCACATCAGGTGCGGCTCCCCGCGGGGGTCGATCTGGGGTGCGGGGTCGGGGGCGAGAAGGGCGGGATGGGGGGCGGGCCCGCCGGGGTGCGCACGGCGAAGAACTTGGCGACGGCCTCGACGTCGGCGGGGGAGATCTCCTGCCCCGCCTGCTCCCGCAGCGCCGCCAGCGCCTCCGCCGGGCTGCTCTCCAGCAGCCTGCGCCCCCTCAGGCGCCGCCGCAGGGGCGGGCCGGGGCGGGGCGGCGGGGCGCACCGCCGCGCGAAGGCGCGCTGCCGCTTCGCGTCCGGCAGGCCCTCCAGCGCCTGCGCCGGGGCTCGGGGGCGCGGCCGGGGCGGCGCGGGGACGGACCTTCTGAGCGAGGCCGGCGAAGTGCGCGAGCAGCGGGTGCGCCCGCGTGCTCTCGTCCGACTCCGCGTGGTAGTAGTACACGAACCCGTCCTTGTCCTCCAGCTCGATCCAGCCATCCGGCACGGGCGCCGTCAGGGCGTCCCGTGCGATCCACAGCAGCTCCGCCTCCTCCGCGGGGTCGATCCCTGCTGGCGCTCGGACGGGGCGGGGCGGGGCGGGGCGGGGTGGGGCGACGGGCGGGCCGCACCAAGGAAGCGGGCATGCTCGAGGATCTCCTCCTCGCTTGGCGCGGCGTCTGGCGCTATCGAGCGCCGCCTGGGCCCGTGCGACCGGGCAGTCGCTGCCTCACGCTCAAGCGCAGCGTCCGCCTTCTTCTTGATCTTTGAGGGCGAGCTGATCAGAGCTCCTGCTCCGGCAGCCTTAGCAGCCACAGGCGCAGCGGCGCCTGCTGGCACTGGCATCACGAGGCGCTGGCCTATCGGCTGGCGGCTCCGTACGTCATCTCCAAACTTCGGCCTGCTGCGGGCTCGCTATGGACGTGCAACGATTCAGCTGTCAGCGAGGAAAGGACCTGAAGGTAAAGTGCTGCGCTTGATCTTTATGCTAACTGTTATCCGCAGGCGCACTGCGGAGGCTAGAAAGTTGCGAAAAGAACCGACGGGGGGTACCGCAGTGAGACGTGCTCTGCTGGAATGCGGCGGCGTTGCAGCGGATGAGCGCACGACGATGCCTTCCAGCATGATCAGAGTCGTCGGCGCGAAGCAGCGCCCCGCAGCTCCGAGTTGGAGGTACGCGCGACGCAAAGGGGCGCGCCGCTTTCCGGCGCCCTACAGCCTTCCGACGCGGCTCTTCCGCGCAGGAACTACGGGACGTTCACAAGAACTGCTGAAAGCATCTCAGTGCAGGACCTCGCCGTACGGTTCGAGCACCAGTCGCCATCGAATCTGAGCGACCTCAGCACGCCAGACATACAGGTGCCTAGCGCCATTTCCGGTCATTCGGATGCGCGCTTTGCCGTGTTTCGTGGCGTCAGACCGGCGGGGCGCTTGCGTCGGCCGCGCCAGCGCCTGACGTGTCCGCCTCCGTTCGCAGGCGATTCTCAGCTTTCTGCAGAGCGGGGAGGAAAGATCCCAACTATCTGCGCTCAATAGCTTAAATGCGGCGTTGAAGCGAGCGTGGAACGCTCAGGTCAGAGCCAAAACGACCGGTCGACCACCGCTGCCACGCCTGGAAACCGTCGCCGCAGGTCATCTGGTCATGGCCCCAGGTCACGAAGCTTCTGGTGACGCTCACGTGCTCGAAGAGCACAGAGGTCGCGAAGCTGGCGGCGTCTGCGCTGTCGCGGGCTCTCGTCTTCGATGGCAACAGGCGTATCTTCGCGACGTGCGAGAACGGGATGCGGCAACTCGTAGACATGCTCAGGCCACAGCAGTTCCCGGATCCCAAAGATATGATCTCCGTGCGCGAGGTCCCCCCGTCGCCCCGGGCCCGTGCGCTTCGCGGCTGACTCACCGCGGCTGGCCCGCAGATCCTAGCTGCGATAACGAACGCGTGCGGTGCGCGCGACTTCCGCGCGCCGCGCGAGCTCCGCCTGACTGACACGACGGGCAGCGTTCGAGACGAACCGGAAAGCGCTGCACGAGTGCCACGGGATGCAGCGGCTGGCGACCCTGCTGCAGGTGCCCTCTCCCGCGCCCTCGGCCGCCGCGCCGACCGACCCGCGCGGCCGCAGGTCTATGAGATCGACGTCTCGGTCCTCACGGCAATCCTGGGGGTGCGGGGCCCGGCCGGGCGCGCCGCGGCCCTGCCGGCGCGGCTCACGCGGGGCGCGGCGCAGGCGATCACGAACGGGGCGCAGTACGAGGCGAACGCGGCGGAGTTCCTGAAGCTGACCTCCGACCCCTTCCGCATGGTGCGCGGGGCGCTGGCGCCGGGCCGGCCCCCGCCGCGCCTCACCGGCCGGCCGGCAGGTGCTGAACCTGCTGCGGCCCTCGGCGGGGGACCCCCGCACGCTCATTGCCGGCCTCAACGTCGTCGGTTCGCCGCCGGCGCGCCGCTCGGCCGCGCGGGGCGGGCTCTGAGCGGGGCGGGGCGGGGACCGGCAGCGAACCTGCTGCTGCTGCCGGAGAGCGACGGGCTGATGGAGGACAAGGCGGGGGAGCTGCAGGAGCGCATCCGCGGCATCCTCCCCAATGCCGACCTCCGCGTCCGCGCCAGCGTCCTCCAGGCACCCCCCGCCCGCCCCGGCCCCGCCCGCCCCGCCCGCCCGCTGAGGGCCGCCCGGCAGGTGCACGCGTGCCTGCGGACGCGGCCGGCGCGGGGCCGGCCCTGGCGCCTCCACATCTGGGGCGAGGACGAGGAGGCCGGCCGGGGGCCCTGGCTCGCGCAGGCGCGCCCCGCGCCCCTCCCCCCGCCCCGTCTCTCCGCGTGACGTCGGGCGCAGCTGCTGGACGAGGTGGCCGAGCAGCGGGACGCGGGGCTTGTCCCCTGGGTCTGCCACGGTGCGGCCCCGCCCGCTCGCCCGTCGCCCACAAGGCGCCGCCCTGACGCCCCGCCCGGCGGCGGCGGCGCAGACGTGCCCGGGGTGCCGGAGCACCCGATGTGGGACGAGGCGTGGCCGTGGGTGGCGCTGGACAAGGCGTGCCACATGCTGGGGCGGCAGAGGCAGCGCATGCTCGGCACCGCCGTCGCCCGCGTGCTCGACCGCCGCGGCTCCCTCGAGTCCACCCACAACTAGGACATCAAGGCGCGCCCCTCCCCCGCGCTCCCCCCTGCGCTCCCCCCTCCCACCCCCCCCCCCCCCTCCCCCCACCCCACCCCCCCCCCCACCCCCCCCCACCCCCCGGACCGCCCTTCTCGCCTCGGCTGACGCCCGCCCGCCGGCGCAGAGCCTCCTCCGGCAGCTGCACGCGACGCAGTCGCTCCCGAACGGCCGCACCCCGCCCCCATGATCCACACCCGCAACCCTGTTTTTTCTTTCTCCCTCAACCCTCCCCGCCGCGCCCTTTCTTTCCCAGTAGCTCGAGCCCTAGGTTAGTGCTAGTGCTAGCACCGTTAGTGCATACACAGTACTAGTGTCGATATTGCGAGCTTCGCAACTGTCACAATGATTGATTCTTTGCAGCTGTCACTGAATTCAAAGTTACTGTTCATGATCATGATCATCGAATCATGAATTTCGCCTCTAATCGATATGGCCAGTCTGCTAGCGATGTCCAACGATTGAGCTTTAGATATCGTAGCTTGCAACCTTCGAATTCGGCATGCCATGATGCGCAGCTGCAGCTGCGGCCGCCGGGCCTAGCTATAAAGGGCCACTGACTTGCCGCGCGCGTCAGTTGGGTCCGGGGAAGGGCATTTAACCTCGAGCTCGGGCGAGCCGCCGGGCCGGCTCCGAGGCTGGCCATGCCAGGCGAGCTGTCCAGTCCTCGCGATCGAGGCGAGCTGTCCTCTAGAGGTATACGTAGGCCCCGGGCCCGGGCCAGAGCTATGTAGCTATAGGGCGCGGGCCCCGGGCCAGGGGCGGGGGAGGGAACCTTGTCTGGACGTGCTCGAGCTCCTGCAGCTGCCAGGCTGCGCATGCCCCGCGGCCGTCGCGCGCGTGCACGTGAGGCGTGGCGGGTGCACGAGTGCGCATGTGCTGCGGGTGCGTCACTGCTCACGCTCCGCTCAGAAAGCGGCCGGAGGGTCCTTACGCCGTGACGGCTCTGCGTCGCGAGGCGCGCGCGCCGCGCGGGCGTCGGCTTGTTGCAATTGCAAGTGGCATAGCCGGCCGCGGCCAATTGCAAGTGCGGCCGGCTTGTGCAATAGCGTCGGGGCGTGCGCGGTTGGCGCGGGTGAAGCGCCTCGATCGCCTCGTTGGCGCACGAGAGGCGTGACAGTTGAAGCCACGGCGCCGGCCGGCGCGCGCGCGCGCGCGCCGAGCTGAAGAGGAAGCGCTACAGCTGGCCATGGGCGCGCGGGAGGGAGGGAGGGGGGAAGCGTGCGTGAGCCACAGCAAACTGCCGCGCGCGCGAGAGGCGTAACCATTGTTGAGCCGAGCCGAGCTGCGGCGCCCGGGGGAGAAAGCGGCCGGGGGTACTCGAAGAGGTTTTTGCAGGGTAAGTTAACGGACTCTCCAATGTGATTGGCTAGCGCGCGCGGCGTCCTCCCATGCGACCACGCTCGCGCCCGGCCTCGCTCTTGCAGTACGGAATGTCGGGCATGATGCGCACAACGACCTCGAGCTGGTCTGGCCCTTATATCTGCTCCCTGTGCGTCGCTGGACCCATTTTTGTCCCGGGTGTTGGTGCCTGTTCCTGGATCACCCTTCGGTCGGACGGGACCGGGAGACATGGTTTCGGGGGACCCTGGGGATGCGCTTTCAGGGTGTACCGCGCGGCCCGGGTTTTGCGGAGGTCGGGGAAGTGGGATTTGGGGTAGGGTTGGGCCCAAGGGACAGGGACAGGGGAAGTGTTTTACCCTTCCCCAATACTATGATAGGCCTCAAGGCCTGGAGCAGCCTGCCAGGCTGGCAGCTCAGCGGCTAGGCCCTGAGGGGGAGGGCCTGGCCGCGGGGACATGTTCCGATCGCGAGTTCCGCAGTGGAAGCTGTGCAGCCCGGCCTGGCAGCCTCGAGCTCAACTGAGTCAATCATGATCATCGGATCATGAACGCCGCCTCCGGATCCGCATCCCCGGGCCCATCGCGACGGTCACGATATCGATCAGTGATCAATTTGCAAGATGCATCAAGATGTTGAGAAATTAAATGCATACGACTCGGCGATACACGCCGTGTGACGCGTACGCAAAAATGCAAGCATGATCATGATCAGCGGCTTACAGATCTAGATCTAGAACGAGACGAAAGCAGGATTGATTTCTGAGGATTAGGGGCATCTGAGGTTTAGCTTTAGCTATTCGGAAAGCTCAGCGGCTACCTGTACGCTGTACGAACCAGAGCCTGACTCGAACTGCGGGGAGCGAGGGTTTATGCATCTATTCAAGCCCAGCGAATCGAAAACGAATCGAAGCGTATAGTCGTATCAGTAATTAGACTCCGTTGCACTATAACTATGGAAAGTAACACACTACAGACTACACTAGCTAAGGCCTAGATCTACTACGTACACAAGCTGCGCAGCTAAGCTATCCACGGCCACTAACTAGGCGCAGGCGCGAAAGCATTATCGATTGGCTTAGCTTAAGAATACAATCGCGAATCGAAAAGGGGAATATTGATGCAAGACTGAAGGCGACTCGGCGACCGCTTTCACATGTTCTTTGCGACGGGGAGCTTGTACGCGGGGGCGCCGGCGGGGCGGGAGGTGCCGGTGGCGCGCCCGGCGGGGGAGGTGCCGGCGAGGCTGGAGAGGGTCGCCTCGCACGTGTAGGAGGTGCCGGGGGCGACGCCCTCGACGGCCCCGAAGCGGACCTCGGCGCCGATGTCGGTGGGGGCGAGGGTGTAGAGGTAGCCGGCCCCCTCGGCGAGCTGCGACATGTACTGCGCGTCCGTGTAGCGCACGACGGCGTCCCCGCGGAGCGTCGCGCCGCCGCCCGTGCACGTCACGCTCGCCGCCAGCGGCACCTCGTCGCCGCTGTTGACGTTGATGACCGCCACCAAGAGCTCCCGCTCCCCGTACGAGAGGACGAGCACCCTCGGGGCCGCCGGCGGCCGCGGGGCGGGGGCGCTATACGTGCGCTTGCGGGAGCCGGAGGGGAAGGCGGCGCAGACGGCGCGCTGGCCGGAGCCGACGGTGGAGTTGGTGAGGCGGCCGAAGGCGCCGACGAGCTCCTCGTCGTCGAAGGTGCGCGAGACGGCGCTGCACGTGCGGCGCACGAGCTCCTCCCGCGAGATGTCCATCACCCGCACCTGCCCAAGCCCCGCGCGCTCGGCGGCGAGCGCGGCGGAGCGGAGCGGAGCGGGAGGGGAATGGGCGGACCGCGAACTCGCCGGCGGCCTCGCGGTAGCGGATGGCGAGGTAGCGGCCGTCGTCGGAGACGATGGGGACGGCGGGGAGGACCGAGGCGCGGTCGATGTAGCGCGCGTCCACGGGCACCGAGAAGGCCGCCTCCGTCGCGTTCTCGCCCTTGTCCAGGTCCAGCACCTGGATGGCGAGCGCCTTGGTCCACACCGCCGCGAAGCGCCCGTTGCGGGAGAGGCGCGGCGTGTAGGGCCGGGTGCGGATGGCGAGGTCGGCGGGCTGGCCGCCCATGGCGGCGCGGGCGGAGGCGAGGGAGCGGAAGCCGTGCGCGCCGCGGCTGTCGATGCGGTAGAGCGTGCGCCCGTCGCTCGAGACGTAGAAGGAGGCGTCCATGTACGACGGGCCGTCCCGCGTGTTCCGTACCGCCCTGCCCCGCCCCGCCCCCGCTCAGGCCCCGCGCGCTCCGACGCGGCGGCGCCGGCCGCTCGGGTCCGCTCACCTGAACTTGCCGTCCGCCCAGTCGACTGATGGTTGAAACCGGACAGGTCAGCAAATTGCAAGCCCCTCACGGAATGCAGAGACATGTACAGCCGATTTACCGGCGTAGCCATCCTGGATGGCTTTCTGGTCCCGTTGGAGGGAGCCGGCTTGGGTGCCGCGGTACGTCCTATCCGGATTCATCTTCGGCGGGTCCACGTTCGGGTCGTCCTCGGGGTTGGGAATCACGAGGTCCTGCAGCGGCGACGGCGTGAGCGTCCGTGCCGACGGCTCGCGCCGGGCGGTCGACGGCAGCGCCGACGCACGGGGATCACGAAGGAGGAGGTGAACGGGAAGCCGACGGAGTCGGTGGCCGGCCGGAGCGCGCCGCTGGCGGCGTCGTACGGGAAGACGCCGAGCATCGACCTCAGGTCGGCCACGACGGCGCCCTGCGACGGCCAGAACGAGAGCTTGCGGCACGTCCGCGCCTCCGCGTCGCGCCCCCACCATATTGGCACGACGTGCGAGAGCGTCGCCCACTCGCCCGCCTGCGATAGGCACAGCAGCTCAGGCGAGGGCGCGCATGCGAGCGCCAAGTCGAAAGACGGAGGCGCACGGAGTTCTTCGCGACGAGGACGATGACGACGGTATGGAAGCCCTTGGCCTCCGCCTTAGGCGCGGCGGTGGCCTGCCAGAGAGCGGGCGTGAGCATCGAGCGCGGGATCCAGGGCCGACGCGGGCCGCACGTAGTCGCCAACTTGCTTGGGGTCGATGAGTGGCGCGTAGATGAAGAAATCCTTCCACGCGCGCTTCTTCTCCGTCGAGATCGCGTGCCTGCCGTCACACGTTAGCAGTGAAAGCTTCGCGAATTGCGCAAAAGCGGCCGCCGCATGCGCAGGATTGGCACGCACACGCTGAAGCAGAAGGCGCAGAGGCTGCCGTCGGGCGAGAAGGCGGCGGCGTGCTCGACGCCTGAGCAGCCGTCACGACGCGCTAGCGCTGCTCTTTGGAATCGGGGGGCACCGGTGAGGGCGACGTAGGGCAGCTGGACGTCGTTGACGGTGACGACGCCCGGGAGGAGCTTCTCGCGGAGCGATGGCTGGATCTCGAAGATCGACTTGGACTTGGTCGCGTCCGGCACGCCCTGCGCATGCGACGCCGTCAGAACGCCGCCGACGCGAGCATGCGCCGCGTGCAGCTGCAGCGCTCCGCACGTTAGAGTCAAGCGCGTAGATGACGCCGGCGCACGCGGCCCAGCTCCGGTCCGCGCTGAACGCCATCGGCTCCACGTGCTCCGATGGGTGCGGGAAGTACATCGCGTGCGCGCCCAGAACGCCGCCGGTTGGGCCCTTGTTCTCGCTGAGGTACGCCCTGACGTCCTGGGGCATGCCCGGGCACTTCGCGCCGAACCAGTCGCAGCGGAACTCGGCGACAGTCTTCACGAAGGGCGCGAACGGCTCCGAGACGGTGATGCCGGCCGCGGCGGTGGAGGCCGCGTTCCAGGGGAGCGCCGCGTCGTCGGTCCGCCACGTCCACGAGCGCGCCGTCCGCAGCTGCGCGGGGTAGCTGCAGCCCTTGCCGTCGCCCTCCAAGAAGGAGCCGCCCGAGCCGGTCAGCCCGATGAGGCTCCCCGTCACGGGGTTGACGCCGAAGAACCGCCAGCCCTTGGCCACGTCGTTGCATTCGGGGCAGAGCTCGGTGAAGCTCGTGATCCGCTTCGTCTTGTCCAGGGTGTGCTGGAAGGTCTTCAGGTGGTGCCCCTTGTACACTTGGGTGAGGTGCATGCGATTCGCGAGCGTGGTGAGCCCCATCGCCGCGAAGAAGGCCTGTCCACCGGTCGCTTCGATGTCCCAGTAGACGGCCTTCATTTGCCCCGCCATGAAGAAGTGACAGGCGGCGTTCGAGCCCGTCGACGAGAGGAAGAAGCCGCTGCGACACAATTGTTTTATAATCAACCTCGGATTCCGCGGAACGATGACGGGCGTTGGGCGGGCGGGGGCGCACGAGCTGGGGCCAAAGGTGTCGTAGTCGCCGAAGGAGCGGTAGACGTCGAGCATGTCCGAGTTGAACATCCACTCTCTCTCCGCCGCCGGTTTGATGGGACCGTCGTATATCCACTGCGAGGACGGTCGATCGTGCGTCACATCTGGAGCATCCGCGCGCCAGGATTGAGATTGGGCGCACCAGTTGCTTCTGAACCGGGAAACCGGAGCTGCCGCCCTGCAACGGAACGCGGGCGAACGAGCCCCTGTCATCACTGACAATCATATACTGCCCGTCATTCGATGGCGCGATGCTGCGTATGTTGCCACCAAGCTGAGAAACTTCAACCTGCGACATACGAGGGCCCACAATCGGCGACAGACGCGGAAGCGCCTTCGAAGCGACTTCGAAATTAAGCGGACCGTGCTGGCTGTCAAGAGCTCGTTGGGGTTTCTGATGTCGTAGAACTGCAGTTTTCCTTGGGGCAGCCCGATGGCCGCAAACGTCGTCCCGCTTCCGGCTCCAATTAGCTTTATCTGCGGCAGGCCTAGGGTTGGGGTTCGGATGGTCTGCGAGCACAGGACACGAACTCAGCGCACAGCGAAAGCCTTCCGGAGCATATCCGTTGGCGCCCCGTGGAATGTCTCGCTGCAGGGCAGCTCCGCGATGCGCCTGCGCTCTGCAGATCAGCGGGAGCGGCGTCACAATCAAACGCACAGAGCAGCACACCGCCAGCTGTATGGCGTGGACGTAGATCCCAGCGTGAAGAGGACGAGCTGATTCCTCACGCAGATGCCCTCCTCAGTCTGGGCCCCCACGCCCTTGCGCAGCACGACTGCCCCGATCCCCAGCTCGGACTTGGCGTCCTTGGGATCAACCTGGCGCCGCGTCGTCATGGAAGTAGCTCTCTGCCCGCACCGCCGGGCTCACCGTCAAGTCGTCAGCCGTAATCTTGACGATATCGAGGACGATGAGATCTGCGGGGGTGGCTCCGTGTTAGAGACTCCCAAGCCGCGGCGACGGCCCCCGCGGCCGACAAGACCGACCGGGGTCCCGGGCGTAGATGTTGTTGCGGTCCTCGGAGCGGAAGGTCGGGTTCAAACGCTGAACGAACGCAAGGGCGTCGACCTTGTCGACCTGATTGCCATCCCAGTCGAGCCACTTGTACGGGATCATCGGCGTCAGAGACGAGTAGGAGCCCTTCTCGAGGTTCCCGAACGTCGTGCGCTTGGCGGTCGCGGCGGAGCCGACGGGGTCGGCGATGGGGACGCCGAAGAGGAAGTACGCGGACTGGCTTGGCCGGTCGTGCGGCTCGAAGACGCGGTCGATCTGAACGACTCCGGCGACGTACTTGCAGCTGCTCGCCACCGAGACGCTCGAGACGCTTGCAAACTGCATCATCATGTACGTGATGATGTTGCGAAAAATCCCAGGCGGCGGATCATCGGGCACAACATCCGAAAAACGGGCCGTCCGCAAATTGTCCTGCGAAAATTGTAAGTAGTGGAAGATGCGCGTGCAGGCCCCCTCCCCCCCCTCCCCCCCCCCCTCCCCCCCTCCCCCCCTCCCCCCCTCCCCCCCTCCCCCCCCCTCCCCCCCCCCCCCCCCCCCCCCCGGGCCAGAGCTGCAGTCCGGTTACCTGAAAGATCCTGCCCAGGTGCGAGGAACGGATGCATTCGTGCGTTATCGTGGAAATGACGTCGCACACGGTGTCCATGGTGATCGTCTTCGTCGCAGCCTCGATCGCGGCCGCCGTCGAAGTCGTCGATTCCAGCAGGCCGCGGGGCAGGAAGATGATGCGGGTCACGGCGGCAATCACGAAGTACGACGTCGACGTAGAGTCCGTGCACGACGAGCGAGCGAAAGCGAAAGCCCTGGAGCGAATCAAAAAAGCGTTTTGGAACAAGACTTGAATCACAACAGCACAAGAGAGGCGCACTGGGGGTCGGGGTACTGCGCGTCACGCCGAAGTCAGAACGCGGCGGGCCGGAGAGGGCGAGTTCGTCATTGACGGCACGCGCACCTCGGCGAAGTGCACTCTCGATGGCGAGCTGCCGTCGAAAAAATCGATGCGCGAGTAGTGGTCGTCTGCCTTCAGATCCACAGTGGTCCACGTTCCCGAGTGGAAGTGGCAGGCATCCGGCGTGTTTGGCATGTAGGCTGCGCACGTCATGATCACGTTCGCGCTCGCAATTGCATGCCGTAAAATCCGATGGGCGCTTGGAACAGTTACCTCGGTAAGATGGCGGCGCGTCGCCGTAGGTCTGCTTTCCGCGGTACAGCCGGAGCATTGTCTTTGGCTTTCGAACGCTGCTGCGTTTCCTCTTCGATGCGCCAGCAAGCACTCCGTCTTCTCTCCCATCATCATAGCCAGCATACATGTTAGGAGAGTATGTGCCATCCAGATCGTTCCAGCCTGCAAAAAGCGAGGGTTGAAATGCGAAAGGAAATTGAAATGGAGCTCGAGCATGAACTACCGCACCCTGCCAGCCGTTGCGGTCGTCGCCCACGACGACAGCGACAAAGCCCGAGCCGACCATGACATCGTAGACGTCGAGCGTGACGCGGGACCCGTCGTCGAGCTTCATGCAGCCTGCCGCGGAACAGCCGTCAAAATCTAGCTATGGAGGTCTCCCGAACTGGTGCCAAATGCATCTCCAGCTTTGACTTACCCCGCTGGCCGGAACGCTGCGACGAGTAGACGAACAGGATTCCCGTTGTGCGCGGAAGGCAGCTCGCCGAGTAATACACGGGGGACTTCTCGGGGCACAGCGTCTTTTCGCGGCCTAGGCGCCTGGGCGGAGGCATGAAAACAAACAGGAGGACCCTTGTTTTAAATCGAAAGCGCACCGGACGTGGATGAAGACGTCGCTATTGTCGTCAATGTGAACGCGCGTCGCGCCAATGTACGAAGGCCAGAAGCTCGTCTTGTTCGCGGGCTGCGCCGAGACGGTCGGGCGCGGATGGGGGATCCGGAGCAAGGAGACAAAAGAGCGCGTCTGCGCACCCCAGCGATGGTGTCCCTGAAAGCATACACAAGCTCGTTCGCTGTGTTCAAGACATGGCCCATGATCTTCAGCTGCGGTTCGAAGGCAGAGACGTCAAAGGGCGCCGGGAGAGACGAAAGAACTTCAACATGCCTGGAAGACCTCCGCAGGGGTGCTGGCGGAGAGAGAGCCGGTTCCAGTCGAGACGTCCGTGCTCGGGCTCACGATGCCGGCGGTCAGCATGATCGAGTACGCGCCGCTCGGGGAGAACGCCGTGAAGGTCTGCTGTGAATCAGAACGAGGGCGAGGGGGTGCACATGTGGCGGGCGGGGCGAGCGCTGGCGCGCCTGCACGTCGGAGAACTGGTTCAGCTGGACGAACTCGGCCATCGACGTCGTCCCCGTGGAGTCGGCGAGGAGCGTCCGCCGCCCCGCGCTCGCGCCCAGCCCCGTCGATAGGTACTCGCCGCTGCGCGGGGGCCGTCGGCACCACGGAAGGCGCGGCCGCGGCCGGGGCTAGAGCGGGAGGGCGGGGCGCACGAGGAGGACTCGAGGAGGCTGCGGAGGGTGTTCTGGGCGCCCAGGGCGAGGGCCTCGGAGCCCGTGCTGGCGGCCTGCGAGATCGCCTCCAGGCCGAAGAGCATCGCCGCCTCCGGGTCCGCCGTGCCGGCCGACAGCGCCGCCGCGATCGTCGCCCTCGCGTTCGCCTCCTGCCGCTGCTGCACCGCCAGGAGCCGCTGCTCCTCCGCCACCGCCTGCTGCGCCTGGGCGATCGCCCGTTGCCTGTCCGCCTCCGCTTGCTGCGCTTTCGCGACAGCTTCCTGTTTCTTGGCCTCGTCCGTCGCTTTCTCCGCTTCTGTCTTCTGGTTCGAAGCGATGACCGCCAGCACGATGGCCGTGATCAGTCCGGCGAGCAAGACTGCGGAGCGCGCGCCGTGAGGGGTCGCGAGCGCGGGAACCGGCCTCGCCGGGAGCGAGGCGCACGGAGGGCGACGATGGTCGCGATGGTGGCCTTCGCGCGGCGCTCCCGCTGCGCGGTCCGCACGCTGTGCTTCACGAGGATGATGTGCTCCGGCGTCGGCTTCATGTGGCCCGTCGACTTGGCCTTCTGCGGCCCGCTGGCCCCCACCTGCTCGGCCCGGGAACCCGCGCGTGGGACTTTGCGGGGCGAGGCCGGCGCTGGACGAGGGGGGAGGGGGGGCGCACGCTGCGGAAGATGCCGCAGAGGAAGATGGCGGCGAAGAAGCGCCCCAGGCGGGCGAGCACGGAGCGGTCCTCCAGGTCGTGCCCCTCCCGCTTCAGCCACGTCGCCGCCTCCTCCAGCGCGAAGCCGCTGAGGAGGAAGCCCTCGGCCTTGTCCCGGTTCTCCGCGGGCACCTGCGCGGATCGCGGGGGGAGAGAGTGAGCGCGAGGCCTGCGCCCTTTGCGTTCGCGCCGGCGGCGGCCGCGGGACCTTCTTGAGGTCGACAGCGTCGGCGTTGAGCCAGCGCTGCTGCACGTCGAAGCCCAGGGCCCTGCGCGCGGCCGTCAGCGGCGCCCCGCGGGGCGGGCGCGCGGGCGCGGGCCGGGGCGGGGCGGGCGGACTCCTTGTACTTGTCGGCGCGGAGCGTGAGCTGGGTGTGGAGGCGGGCGGTCTCGGCGTCGAACTTGAGGGCTTCCTCCATCTCGCCGGCCGCCTGCATGAAGGCCGGGCTCCCCCTGGCCGCCTCCAGCGTCGCCTCCGTTTGGCCCATCAGCTGCGGGAACATGATCTTCTGCCAGCTGTTGATATCGTCCAGGCACATCTTCTGCCGCCTGCGCGCGGCCCCGCCCCGTCGGCCCGGCGCGCGGGCGTGCACGTGCACCGCGACCGCCCCGCCTCACGCACCGGTAGAACTGTCCGGGGGACGATGCGGGGGCGGGGGTTCGAGGCGCGGGGTCAGCAGAGCTGCAGAGCGCGGCAGCCGCGCAGCGACAGCGGTCACCGTGGCCTGCTGAGGGGTGGCGTCCGCCGGCGGCTCGGGGTCCATCTCCCTGCGGGGGCCTGAGCGGGGGACGTCCGGGGAGGCGCGGCGCGGGGCGCACGGGATGGGCTCCAGCTCGACGACGACGACGCGCTTGCGCTGCGCCATCGCGTACTCGAACTCGTCGATGCAGTACGTGCTCTGCAGCCAGTCTGCGGGGCCCCGGCCGGCGTGAGGGTGCGCCCGGGGCCCCCTTCGCGGCACCTCGGCGCGGACCGCGCGACAGGAGGACCAGGAACTGCGAAGGGAGCCGACGTGAGCGTGAAGCAAGTGCGGCAGAGCGGGCGAAAGCGATGGGGGGAGGAGTTCGGGCGCACCACGGAGGCGCCCTTAATGGCCCCGGCGATGGCCTTGCCCCTGCGAGCCCGCGCGGTCAGGACCGGGTGCAGCCGCGGGGCGCGGCGCGGGGCGGGGCGCGGGCGCGGGCGCACCACTGGACGCCCTTGAGGATGCCGTTCTCGGCGTTGACGTCGACCCAGTAGGAGAGGCCGCGCTCCTCCAGCAGCTTGCACACCACCTTCATCTCCTCCGTCTGCTTCCGCCGGTACCTGCCGCGCGAATGGGGGGAGAGGCGGCGTGCGCGGGGGAGCGGGGCGAAAAGCGCGCACGAGACCATGACGTCGAGCTGCTTGATGGGCGTGTTGGCGTCGGGCTCGACGACGGACTTGCCAGTGGGGCGGATGGCGTGCGCGAGCTGCTGCACTGCCTGCTCGAACTCGTGGCCTGCGCGCCCCGGGTGAGGGGCCGAGCGCCGGCGGGGGCGGCCGAGCCCGAGCTCGAGGGCGAGGGCGCGGGGCGCGGGGCGCGCACCGGCGAGGCCGCGCATGTGGACGACCTCCTCGTTGGCGAGGATCCCGAGGGCCTTGGCGACGCGGCCGGCGTCGACCCCCGCCGAGGCCGCCGCCGCCTCCGCCGTCGTGCCCCCGACCTGCACCGCCAGGACGTGCTTCCCGAGCCAGTGCGCGTGCTCCAGCTCCGAGATGCACGCCGGCGAGCGGAAGAAGCCCGGCGTGCAGACGCACACGAAGCAGTCGGCGCCCTCGATCGCTGCCGCCACGTGCTGCTTGCTGCGCGCCGCCTCGCCCCGCGAGCGGAGGGACGGGCCAAGGGCGGGGAGCGCACTGGACGAAGTTCACGAAGGAGCCGTCCATCCCGACGGGCTCCCGGTCGTACGAGCACTGCGCCGCCCCGCCCGCCTCGCGCACGCCCGGGGCGGCCCGCGCCGGGGGGCGCCGCGCACGCGCAGGCCGTGCAGGCTGAGCGCCTCGAGGAGCGAGTTCACGGTCCCGACGTCCTCCGCACGGCTGTGCCCCAGGTAGCTGCGCGCGCGCCCCGGCGTCAGGTCGCAGCGCCAGAATACGACGGGAGGCGCGGTACGGCTCACGCGTCCGTGTACTGGATGGGACAGCTCGGCCGCGGATCGGGCAGAGGTGCGCTCGAGTAGTCCCGCTTCGATCCGACGCGCGGCACGCCCGAGGCCTAACCGGCGTGTTCGGCGGGTGGCGACCTCCGACTTCCGAAAACGGCGCACCTGCATCGCAGGGGCGCCAGTGTGCTTCTGCGGCGCTTTCATTGAAGATGAGAGAGGAGCTGGCGCCGGCGGCATGACCTGCGGCAGCTCGTTAGCTGGCGGAGGTCCTAACGGCCGGCGTTGCCGGCGCCGCGCGGGGCGGGCCGAAGCTGCATCAGGCGCGGTTGGGGGCGGCGCGCTCACGGAGTAATTCTGCGTTATGGCGCTCGTCGTTCGTGTGGGGACCGGGAGTTGCGGCTGGACCAGCAACGGACCCTCGGTGCCGGCAAACTGGACAGGCGGGATCGCTCCGTTCGTCTGCCAGTTCGTGCCGCTGGCAGCTGAATACGCGAGCTGCGGCGAAGACATGCGAGCCGACGATAGGCTATTCCCCGCTGCCGGGATGCGGGAGCTGGATGCAAGATTGGCGGCGGCTGGCGAGCCCGCATACGGGTCGGGGCTGTGCTGAGGAGTATATCCATTGCTGGAGACGACGACCACTTGAGGCTGGTCGCCGGCTCCGGGTGGCTCGACGTTGTACATCGCGCGGTCGAACGATCAGCGCTCCAGAGGGGATCACGGCACGCGGACGAGGCTGCTGAGCCCGAACGCGCCGCGCGGCCGCGGCCGTTGCTCGCAGCCTAGGCCGGCGCCTGCTGCTCTTCGCACTCCGTCGTACGGTCGTCCGAGCTCGAGTCGGAGCCGGCCGCACAGGCCTAGCTACCCGTAATCCGGCCGGAGCCTATCCAGCTGCTTATCCTTATCGTTTCCAGTTTTTCTTTGGTGATCTACACGTGACCCGATTGAGCGGATAAAACAAAACACCCATAGCAGGGTACATCCAGCCCGCAGGCAACCCGCTGGGAGCTAGCTAGCCAGCGCAGCGCAAAGATGGCGGACGATGAGGAGCAGGAGACCCCCGAGCAGCGCTCCAAGTCGGAGGCGCAGGGCTCGCGCGACATGGAGCGAGTTACAGATTTCACCGAGGAGAAGGAGCTCGATGTGGCGAAAGTCCGGAAGGTGCGTTCGGCGGGGTCATGCGAACCCGCTGGCGCGCCGCACAGCGCCCACGCGCTCGCCGCCCGCAGGCGATGAGCTCCATCACGGCGGCGGAAGACCTGGAGGCACAGGCGAGGTGCAGCGCGCCGCGCGCCTCGCCTCGCCTCGTGCAGGGCGCTGTGTGATCGCCGGCAGGGAGCGGGAGTTGGCGGCGGTGGTGGTGAAGAAGGATGACATTGAGTTCATGGAGCGCGAGCTGGAGATTACGAAGCAGGAGGCGGAGCAAGCAATAAGAGAACACAAGGGCGACGTGACCGCCGCCGTCAGGAGCTTCTTACAGGTGTAGCGATTTTCAAGAGAAACAGGGCTACTTCGTCCTCTGCGAGGAGTCGACGCGGGACGGTGCGGGGGCTGGGTGTTGCGAAAGAGGCCCTAGGTATCTAAGGTCCGACGGCTCGGGAACCGAATGGGGCGGGCGGGGACTGCAGCGGCGCCGGCTCGCTCCAGTGCAGCCGCAGCCGCGACCGAGCCGCAGCTGCAGCCATATGGGGGGCACGTCAACCGTGATTGAACCTTCCCGGGACCCCGGAGTCCCCGCTTCGCTATCGCGCGCGCGCCGGCCATTGACATGCGCATGCATGCATATGCACCAGCATATGCATCGTCAAAGACAATCGACGTCGGCGGTTTCAACGTTTCGAATTCTGTACATCATTCTAGAGCCTGAGAGCAGCGGGCCTGCAGCGAACCAGCAGCGGGCCTGCACCAGCATATGCATCGTCAAAGACAATCGACGTCGGCGGTTTCAACGTTTCGAATTCTGTACATCATTCTGGAGCGATCGAACCAGCAGCGGGCCTGCACTAGCATCTGGGCAGGGACGTACTGAACTGCGGCGCGCGCTCGAGGAAAACGTATGGGATGCTGTCTACAATCAAGCACAATGGCGCCCCTGCAGATGAGGCGCTCGTGTCGGAGAGGCATGCCGGGGGGCCCGCTGGCCTAGCAGCCGTAGGAGATGGTGAAGACGGAGGAGTAGAGGTTGGGCCCGGAGCGGCCGCCGCAGGTGGTTGAGGCGGTGGTGAGGCCGCAGGGCCAGTCGCAGCTGGTGGCGTTGGCGGCCCAGGTGAAGGTGTCGGAGAGCTGGTAGGCGATCTGGTTGAGGGAGATGTGGAAGCGGGCGACGCCGCGCTGGCGGGCCGCCTGCGCCGCGAACTGCAGCGCCTCCATGCGCGAGCCCGAGGGGTCCGAGTAGAGGGCGTCCCCCACCGAGGCCTTCACCGCGTCCGCGAAGGGGACGCAGCCCGAGTAGGTGGCGTTGGCGCAGAGGCCGGCGAGCGCCCCGGACCACGAGCTCGAGGGGGCGATCGCCCCGAACGCCGGGCCCAGGTCCTCCTTCACCGACAGCGTCGTGTTCGAGAAGGTGTGCAGCTCGCACCCGTACGCGTTCGGGTCCCTCGGCGGGCGCAGGCTGCAGGCCGTGCGGTTGAAGGAGCACGGGATGAAGGCGCCGGCGGCGGCGTCAAAGGCGCAGGAGACGTCGGACCAGAGGCTCGAGTAGACGCCCGAGGAGTAGGACTGGCAGCGGAGGAGGGCGAGGGTGTAGGGGTACGGGTTGTAGCTGTAGTTGCCGATCGCCTGGTCGATGGTGTCGCGCAGGAGGAGGCCGCCCTCGGAGGCGGACTGCTCCGTCTGCCAGCGGTACGGGCAGACCTCGCCGGCGAGTGTTTTGTAAAGAGAGTAGCCGACGGAGACGCCGGTCGTCGCCGAGTCGACGGCGACGTCGACGTTGATGGAGCCGGAGGTGAGGGGCGAGAGGTCCGGCACGACCACCACGATGCGCGTCCGGTTCACCGAGATGACCACCGCTTCGAGCACGTCGAGCACCGGGATGTTGCCGATGTTCACCGTCCGGATGTCTGCCACGCCGCCCGTCGTCATGTTGTTCCCGTAGAGGGTCACCACGTTGCCGCCCCGCAGCGGGCCCTCCTTCGGCACCACCGAGTCGATGTAGTACGAAACGGCCTGGTCGTAGAAGGCCTTGAAGCCCGTGTCGGTGCCGGCCTTGGTCGTTTGGGCCCCCGTCACCAGGCGGATGTACATTTTCGGGGACGAGCTCGTCACACGGATCGGCAGCACCGTGTACTGCGGGTTCGGCAGCTGCACCAGCTGCAACGCCGACGGGCTGTCGCCGTCGTAGATCTGCATGCAGGCCGCTCGCACCGTGGGTGCGTGGGGGCGCGGGGCGCGGGGCGGACCGTGAGGGTGCTGCCATCGGCGAGGTCGAGCTTCTCGAGGACGAGCTGGACGCGGAGGACCGTCTGCACGTCCGTCGGCACGATCTTGAAGTCGCACTGCGAGTACATGCCGTAGTCGTAGCTCCCGGAGCCGTCCTCGAAGTTCGTGCGCTTCGAGTCCGTGAAGACGACGGGGACGCCCCGCTGGCAGAAGCCCGTCGAGTAGCCGAGCTGGAAGCCGGCGCCCTCGTCCGCCGCGTCCGACGTGAAGACGAACGTCAGCGCGCTCGCCGAGATGATCGCCTCGTAGCTCTGCAGCGAGACGCCGGGGGCCGGCAGCGCCGCGAGGCCCGTCGCGACGGCGCCGAGGCCGGTCCCCTGCAGGGAGGCGACGCGGGTCGTCGCGGAGCCGACGAGCGCGGTCGAGTAGATGTCGAGGAAGTCGCCCGAGGAGAGGAAGAAGGAGCCGTTCCGCACGTCCAGGTAGTGGAACGAAATGTAGAACTGCTTCGCCGCCGCCGCCACCGGCGCCAGCACCCACGTACAGTACGAGTTGCTCCCGTACTGGCCCGTTGGCGTCGGCACGGTCGCCCCGGAGCCGGCCGCGTCTGCGCCCCGGGCCGCGTTGGCCGGCGCCCCTCGGGCCCCCCGCCGCCGGCCGCCGGCCGCGCACCGTTCAGGAGGTTGTGGCCGCGGGAGGCGAGCAGGTCGATGGCGACGGTGCCGGCGCAGCGCGCGCCCACGCGCGGCAGGTACGTGAAGCCCGAGGCCAGCCGCGCAGCGCCGAACCGCGTGCTTGTTACCACCACATCCACGACCTGCGCCGCCCGTCGGCAGGGAGCTGGCCCGAGGGGCGCCCGGGCGTCCGGGAGCGCACGCCGGGAGGCAGGTTGATGGTGGTGGCGTTGCCGGTGCGGGCGACGATGACGGTCGTCGAGAAAGAGTCGACGGAGAGGACGGGCACGCCGCCGAAGGTGACCGTGAGCAGATCCGCCAGGTCCGCCGCCAGGTTCGTGCCCGTGATCGTCACCGTGTAGTTCCCGTGAAGCGGGCCCCGCGTCGGCTCGACGCGCGTGATTGTCGGGCCCACGTTGACGGTGAAGACGTTGTTCACCGAGCGGACCAGCCCGTACGAACTCGAGACGAGCAGCACTGCGCCCTGGCCCGCGCCCCCGAAGTTCGTCGCATCTCCCGTCGTCGCGACGACCTCTGTCGGGCCCGCCCTGCCAACCGCTCGGCCAGCGCGGCGCGCGGGCGGCGGGCCGGGCGCACGAGATGATGGTCGCGGGTACGTTCTTGATGGTCAAAAGCTCGACGTCGGCGAGATTCAAGGCCATCTGAACACCCGTCAGCGTCACCCTGCGTCCTCCCGCCAACGGCCCGTCCGCCGGGGAGATGCCGGTGATCGAGCTCGACGTCAGGTCTGCGGACGGGGTGTCACGAGCCTGCCCCTGGCTGCGCACCCAGAGCCGCCCTCCGCGCACGGCAGCTGACAGTCGTGTACTGGATGGCGTAATCGATACTGCTCCCCGAATTTTCAAGCAGCATCTGCAGCCCCGCGTCACTAGCTGCCGCGCCCCGAACCGTTTGCCGCTGCGGCGGCGTACATGGAATTCGGAGGCCGCGGTGCCGGTACACTGCTTCTCCGCCACGAGCAGCATCGACATGGCGCCCGTGCCGGTCACTAGTTCATCGTAGGAACCCACTCTGCGCTGGGTCAGGAAGCGCGGCAGTACGCGACGGGTGGCACGCGTACGACGTCGACGGCAAACTGCCCCACTTGCCGTAGAGCTTCACGTTCGAGCTGAGGCCCGTTCCTAGGGGGGCGGTGGAAGACAGCTGGACCAGCACGACGGATCCTGCAGGTTACCAGCATTGAGACAAACAGCGCACGCGGGAAGCACGGGCGCACCAACAGGGATTGACGCGGTTACAAAGGCTGCAGACCCTGTTCCGAGACTGCTACCCGACTGTGTGGCTGGAGCCAAGGTTATCGCTGCAGTACGAATGTGAGTGTACGCCGCCCGTGCAAGAGCATACGCGGACCAGCACAGGAGGAGCAAAAGATGCTCAACGAAGCCGCCAGCAGAGCCGCCCGCAGGAGGCGCTGCCCGCCAGCTCGGCACCGCCCCATCGGCGCCCCGCTGTAGCTGGACGGGGACGTCCGCCCACTAAGAAACGATCCAAAGGCGCTTGATACTCCGGAGTGCACGCTCGCTCCGCCCAGACACGTGGCCGGGACCCTCCTCGAGCAAACGCGAGCTACGGTTCGATGATCCGCGATAAGGCTCAGCACCGCAAGAAGGACTTCACCAAGAGTCCAGGTGTGCTGCCTTGCTGGGCTGGCTCCGAAACTGGAGTCTGGAGGGCGGCCGGGGGTACAATAGCCCGGCTGGCTGTGGCGCTGGCTGGTGGCACGAACGTACGCAGCAAAAGAATACTTCGGGCGGTTTGCACACGCTTCTTCCGCCTCGTTTGAGAGCGCGCGGCCGGAGAGCAGCCGCCCATGTCGATGGCGGGCCATGCATACGCTCTCCCTGATCCTCTCTGGCTTAAGATATTCCGCAACCTGGATGCGCGGTACGCTGTCCCTGCGGTGGATGCGACGAGAGTCTTGCACTGACAAGCCGCGAAAACGAAAGGTCGCTCGCGCGCGCCGCCGGTGTGTGCTGCTCGTGGCGCCTCCTCGCAAGCGACGAGGCGCTCTGGATGGAGCGCTGCTGCGCTGAGTGGGGCTCTGGTCCCAACGAGGTTGACAGGCACAGCCTGTTTTTCGGAGGGAGCTTTCGGCGAATGTTCCGCGAAAGGCCCAGGCTGCAGATCGGCGTTTGCAGCGACAAGGGATCTATGAGTACGAATAGAGACAGCACCGCTGTTTTGGCTGGGCCTGGAATGGTCGTGCTGTGCCACGGACACGGAGGTACGCTGCTAATGTTTGAGGGTGTTTTGGATCTGTCTGAGACAATTGCGCCCTACAGACAACGGATCCGAGATTGCGGATTTCGTTGCTCAACATCTTCCACAGATTTTGCTGAACTCTAAATTATTCTGGGAGGCCGATGATCCAAGTGGCGCGATTGTCTCAGCATATGCAAAGGTTGAAGAGCAACTCATTCAGAGTATGCCTTCTGGTAGCCTGGACAACAGTGGGACGTCCGGTGAGTGGTGTTTCGAATTCTGTAAATTCATAATAGAATTGTGACAAGCCAAGAGTTTGACACCAGTCCAGCTTTGCTGCTGGTATTCCGAGGACATCAAGTCTTCGTTGCAAATGTTGGAGGCTCAAGAGCGCTGCTAGGCATTGAGGGAAAAAATGATGCGTGCGTCGAGCATCAAAGTGACGTGAAGGGGAACTTCGTCGCTCAGTCACATGTTCTTCCGGATCGTGATGATGAGAGGAGTAGAATCGAGAGAAGTGGTGGACAATGCAACGACAATTACGTCTTTGCAACCGGTCTGCAAGTCCCAGCTCGTTGAGTGTCGATTGATTGAACTAATTTATTACAGCCCCATATTATTGTGGACTTGTGCTTAGCCGGACGATTGGAAACCTCCTTCTGAAGCAGAGTGGAGTAGTCTGTGTGAGCGTGCACATCTTGTCACAAGCGATTATGGATCTCTTTCATATCCCTGGCGCTCTGACAACTGAACAGGAGCCTGAACTCTCATGCATCAGCCTGCATGAGGGACACCAATTTCTGATGGTTGCAACACGAGGTCTCTCCTCTTGAGTACTTGGGCCTCATTTTAGGATGAACTAACACCTCTCTCACCAGAATTCTTCAAGTTCCGTCGCAATGACGACGCCAACTATCTTGCTAAACGCATTGCCTCCACCACCCAGCCTGTACCAGGAACACAGGAGCACGGCACGCGGGTGCGAAACAAATTACCTCACGATATGGTACAGTTCTTTTATTATAACTGTCAGATGCAGTGCTCGAAGTTCGACTCGTATTCAGCTGCTGTGGAGCTGGTTGGGGAGCTCAGGGAATTTGGTTTTTTTGGAAATGCAACGTGTATCTGCATTGGCCTCCAATTTCGACCTGATTATCGTGTATCTTAGTTTATGAAGCCGTCCTACCTTTTGTTTCTTAGAATAGAAGCAGTTTTTTTTTTTGCAATCATCATTAAACTTGTGATGAGCGTAACGAGGACATGCACATGCATTAGTATTCTAGCTCTAATCGATATCTCTAGCTATAGGCCTAGGTAGTTCTACTTCTCGAGCTGTACGTAGGTCCGACGGTCTAGGTCTTGAAATTACGGCGGGGCTATTGTACCCCGGCCGCCCTCCAGTTTCGGAGCCAGCCCAGCAAGGCAGCACACCTGGACTCTTGGTGAAGTCCTTCTTGCGGTGCTGAGCCTTATCGCGGATCATCGAACCGTAGCTCGCGTTTGCTCGAGGAGGGTCCCGGCCACGTGTCTGGGCGGAGCGAGCGTGCACTCCGGAGTATCAAGCGCCTTTGGATCGTTTCTTAGTGGGCGGACGTCCCCGTCCAGCTACAGCGGGGCGCCGATGGGGCGGTGCCGAGCTGGCAGGCAGCGCCTCCTGCGGGCGGCTCTGCTGGCGGCTTCGTTGAGCATCTTTTGCTCCTCCTGTGCTGGTCCGCGTATGCTCTCGCACGGGCGGCGTACACTCACATTCGTACTGCAGCGATAACCTTGGCTCCAGCCACACAGTCAGGTAGCAGTCTCGGAACAGGGTCTGCAGCCTTTGTAACCGCGTCAATCCCTGTTGGTGCGCCCGTGCTTCCCGCGTGCGCTGTTTGTCTCAATGCTGGTAACCTGCAGGATCCGTCGTGCTGGTCCAGCTGTCTTCCACCGCCCCCCTAGGAACGGGCCTCAGCTCGAACGTGAAGCTCTACGGCAAGTGGGGCAGTTTGCCGTCGACGTCGTACGCGTGCTACCCGTCGCGTACTTCCGCGCTTCCTGACCCAGCGCAGAGTGGGTTCCTACGATGAACTAGTGACCGGCACGGGCGCCATGTCGATGCTGCTCGTGGCGGAGAAGCAGTGTACCGGCACCGCGGCCTCCGAATTCCATGTACGCCGCCGCAGCGGCAAACGGTTCGGGGCGCGGCAGCTAGTGACGCGGGGCTGCAGATGCTGCTTGAAAATTCGGGGAGCAGTATCGATTACGCCATCCAGTACACGACTGTCAGCTGCCGTGCGCGGAGGGCGGCTCTGGGTGCGCAGCCAGGGGCAGGCTCGTGACACCCCGTCCGCAGACCTGACGTCGAGCTCGATCACCGGCATCTCCCCGGCGGACGGGCCGTTGGCGGGAGGACGCAGGGTGACGCTGACGGGTGTTCAGATGGCCTTGAATCTCGCCGACGTCGAGCTTTTGACCATCAAGAACGTACCCGCGACCATCATCTCGTGCGCCCGGCCCGCCGCCCGCGCGCCGCGCTGGCCGAGCGGTTGGCAGGGCGGGCCCGACAGAGGTCGTCGCGACGACGGGAGATGCGACGAACTTCGGGGCGCGGGCCAGGGCGCAGTGCTGCTCGTCTCGAGTTCGTACGGGCTGGTCCGCTCGGTGAACAACGTCTTCACCGTCAACGTGGGCCCGACAATCACGCGCGTCGAGCCGACGCGGGGCCCGCTTCACGGGAACTACACGGTGACGATCACGGGCACGAACCTGGCGGCGGACCTGGCGGATCTGCTCACGGTCACCTTCGGCGGCGTGCCCGTCCTCTCCGTCGACTCTTTCTCGACGACCGTCATCGTCGCCCGCACCGGCAACGCCACCACCATCAACCTGCCTCCCGGCGTGCGCTCCCGGACGCCCGGGCGCCCCTCGGGCCAGCTCCCTGCCGACGGGCGGCGCAGGTCGTGGATGTGGTGGTAACAAGCACGCGGTTCGGCGCTGCGCGGCTGGCCTCGGGCTTCACGTACCTGCCGCGCGTGGGCGCGCGCTGCGCCGGCACCGTCGCCATCGACCTGCTCGCCTCCCGCGGCCACAACCTCCTGAACGGTGCGCGGCCGGCGGCCGGCGGCGGGGGGCCCGAGGGCGCCGGCCAACGCGGCCCGGGCGCAGACGCGGCCGGCTCCGGGGCGACCGTGCCGACGCCAACGGGCCAGTACGGGAGCAACTCGTACTGTACGTGGGTGCTGGCGCCGGTGGCGGCGGCGGCGAAGCAGTTCTACATTTCGTTCCACTACCTGGACGTGCGGAACGGCTCCTTCTTCCTCTCCTCGGGCGACTTCCTCGACATCTACTCGACCGCGCTCGTCGGCTCCGCGACGACCCGCGTCGCCTCCCTGCAGGGACCGGCCTCGGCGCCGTCGCGACGGGCCTCGCGGCGCTGCCGGCCCCGGCGTCTCGCTGCAGAGCTACGAGGCGATCATCTCGGCGAGCGCGCTGACGTTCGTCTTCACGTCGGACGCGGCGGACGAGGGCGCCGGCTTCCAGCTCGGCTACTCGACGGGCTTCTGCCAGCGGGGCGTCCCCGTCGTCTTCACGGACTCGAAGCGCACGAACTTCGAGGACGGCTCCGGGAGCTACGACTACGGCATGTACTCGCAGTGCGACTTCAAGATCGTGCCGACGGACGTGCAGACGGTCCTCCGCGTCCAGCTCGTCCTCGAGAAGCTCGACCTCGCCGATGGCAGCACCCTCACGGTCCGCCCCGCGCCCCGCGCCCCCACGCACCCACGGTGCGAGCGGCCTGCATGCAGATCTACGACGGCGACAGCCCGTCGGCGTTGCAGCTGGTGCAGCTGCCGAACCCGCAGTACACGGTGCTGCCGATCCGTGTGACGAGCTCGTCCCCGAAAATGTACATCCGCCTGGTGACGGGGGCCCAAACGACCAAGGCCGGCACCGACACGGGCTTCAAGGCCTTCTACGACCAGGCCGTTTCGTACTACATCGACTCGGTGGTGCCGAAGGAGGGCCCGCTGCGGGGCGGCAACGTGGTGACCCTCTACGGGAACAACATGACGACGGGCGGCGTGGCAGACATCCGGACGGTGAACATCGGCAACATCCCGGTGCTCGACGTGCTCGAAGCGGTGGTCATCTCGGTGAACCGGACGCGCATCGTGGTGGTCGTGCCGGACCTCTCGCCCCTCACCTCCGGCTCCATCAACGTCGACGTCGCCGTCGACTCGGCGACGACCGGCGTCTCCGTCGGCTACTCTCTTTACAAAACACTCGCCGGCGAGGTCTGCCCGTACCGCTGGCAGACGGAGCAGTCCGCCTCCGAGGGCGGCCTCCTCCTGCGCGACACCATCGACCAGGCGATCGGCAACTACAGCTACAACCCGTACCCTACACCCTCGCCCTCCTCCGCTGCCAGTCCTACTCCTCGGGCGTCTACTCGAGCCTCTGGTCCGACGTCTCCTGCGCCTTTGACGCCGCCGCCGGCGCCTTCATCCCGTGCTCCTTCAACCGCACGGCCTGCAGCCTGCGCCCGCCGAGGACCCGAACGCGTACGGGTGCGAGCTGCACACCTTCTCGAACACGACGCTGTCGGTGAAGGAGGACCTGGGCCCGGCGTTCGGGGCGATCGCCCCCTCGAGCTCGTGGTCCGGGGCGCTCGCCGGCCTCTGCGCCAACGCCACCTACTCGGGCTGCGTCCCCTTCGCGGACGCGGTGAAGGCCTCGGTGGGGGACGCCCTCTACTCGGACCCCTCGGGCTCGCGCATGGAGGCGCTGCAGTTCGCGGCGCAGGCGGCCCGCCAGCGCGGCGTCGCCCGCTTCCACATTTCCCTCAACCAGATCGCCTACCAGCTCTCCGACACCTTCACCTGGGCCGCCAACGCCACCAGCTGCGACTGGCCCTGCGGCCTCACCACCGCCTCCACCACCTGCGGCGGCCGCTCCGGGCCCAACCTCTACTCCTCCGTCTTCACCATCTCCTACGGCTGCTAGGCCAGCGGGCGCACCAGCCCTAACACTCTAGATTAGGAAACTTGCCTCTTCCTTTGCGCGCGTGTTTGCATTATGTTTCAAAGGTCACAGTGTCTCTGAGTCTGGCGCCTGGCGCAAATGCGGTGCGGGTGTTAGCGCGAAATTGACACGTCGCAGCGCCCGGGAGCGAGATCTAGAAGCGCAGCAAGCAGGTAACTTCGAATTCATCACCGGGGCACGTAGCGCGCGCTAGCGCTGCGGGAGCAGAACCCGGAATCGGCGGTGGGGGCGGTTTTTCGAGGGGTACATGACCTTTGTTTGAACAGGCCGGCCGCTTCCACCCGCAGGCCTGCGGGATACGATAGCGCACAGTGCGGTGCGCTGACAGCAGGGTAAGCTCATTCAAGAGCGAGCCAGCGTGGAGAGGCTCCTTCTGAACGGCGCGACCTAGTGGCGCGAGCTGTGAGATCCAGCCCAGCTGAGCCGGGGGAGTGTCAGCTTGCTATTCAAAGTGGTCACATCTCAACGCAACACTCAGAGCAGCCCCGCAGCCATGGTCAACGAAGCCGAGCTAGCGGATAGGCTGGAGCGCATCCGCGAGGAGAATGAGCAGCTTAAGCGTGCCAACACAGACCTAGAGAGCAAGACAAAGCGCATGGCCACTCAGGTAAGCATCCGCGTCGGCGTATGCTCGTTAGCTAACCCCGCAAGCAGCTGATCCGCATCACGGCGGACGTGTCGAAGCGCGACAAGGAGAACGCGCCTAAGGGCGCTCCTGCCAGCGCGCGGGGACGTAAGGAGATAGAAGCTGAGGGTGCGGAAACCCGCCGCCGCATCTGGGCCGTGTTCTGACGCGGTTCCAGCTCTCATCGACGAGCTACGTCAGCAGCTCGCGGCCGCCAAGAAGCAGAAAGACAAAATGGCTATCAAGGTGAAGCGCATGTGTCGGAACGTATCGTCTGAGCTCAGGGGAAGCGCAGCTACTGGCAGCCCAGTCCGCGAAAACGAAGTCTTCGCGGTACGCAAATGTGCAGCCCAAGGTCCCTGCCCGTCGGCAGCTCGTGCTGCGGTCCGGAGGAGGCTACGCAGAGTGCGCACCACAATCCCGTGGGACTCGAAAGGCTTCAATGACGGCCATGCAGCGTGGGCTCGCTCATCCACCAGATATCGGAGGGCCAGGCGGCCCCTAAGACTTCACGCTCTGTTAATGACATAAATCAGTCGCATATCGAGGAGCATGCTTCGTGCGTTCGCAACCCTTGTCGAGGTTTCGATTGCTGAAAATCCACGACTCAGGTCTTCGAATCCGTTGCCCACGGACGACAAACTGTTCGCTGATGCTTTCCCGCTTGGTTCTCAAAATTTAATCTGATGCCTCACAAAATAGGAACGTCCTTGTTGGCATGCTCCGGCAGCGGCTGGTCGAGGCAGAAGGAGAGCTCTCCAAACTGCGATCCGAGAACACTGTGCTTCGGGCCAGGCCGGGCCAGTACGTCTTGACGCGATTTCTTCATTGATCTCAAACTCAGCTTTTCGCTCAGGATCGACGGCTCTGAAGATGTGGAATATGCATCTCTCCGACAAGAGCTTCGTGAAAAGGGCTCAAAGCTCAACCTTCTCCAGTCTCAGTACACTCAAGTGGAGGCCGCTTTCAGGGCTGTGAAGGAAAATCACGAGCAGGTTCTGGTCAAATATGAGGAGCTAAACAAGCAGCTTAAAGAGGTCCATTCCGGAACTGAGTGGCTGCTCGCCCGCTCTGCTTAAGAAAACGTGCAAACGTGCAGGAAAGGCGGAAAAACCTCCAGCTGGAGCATGACCTCGAAGTTGCTCGTCTAGGCGAGGGCGTGCAGCAGGACGTGTGTTGTCTTTTCAGAAACGTTTTTCCGCAAGAGGCTGAATCGCCAACAGCTGAAAGTGATCATCGAAGACCTCAGGAACGAGAACCGGAAGCTTGTGGACGAAAATATGAAGTTCATGACGAAGCAGATGTCGGTCCCTCAGCTCACTGAAGTTAGGAACAAGGTATTTTGCTCTTCCTTTTTTTGGCATCCAAGTCATGACTTATGCTACTGTAGCTCCGGGATTATGAAAGGACGGTGCAAGCTCTGCAACAGCAGCTTTCAACACAGGAGAGTGTTGCCAAGAAGTTAAAGGATAACAACTCTGCCCTGGAGGCTCGTATTCAAGCACTTTCGAGTGAGCCATGTAATGTAATCGAGTTTAAACATACGTTGATTTGACTGTAGGCGAGAATGAGAACCTGCGGAAGACGAGCGAGGAGGCCCAGAAGCTGCTTTACAAGGAGCAGAAGGAACGGGAGGCTCTCGCAAGGAGAATTCAAATCTTCAGCTCTGACAGTGGCATCGACTTGGTACAGCTTGAAAAGGCTTTGGCACTGGTTGGAGAGGGCAAGATCAGTTTCGACATTGAGAAGGTACAGAACGCTGGAGGCTGAATTCAATCAGAGTTTCTTCCGTCCCTTTATAGCGTAGACCCTAGAGCTTTTAAAGCAGGGTTCGGAGCTTTTTTCTTTTGGCCGATTTCGATCCTGGTGCTTTCGCAGGAGGTGGACCATGATGCACTCGCTATGCGCAAGGAAATCAGCTCTCTTCGTCTGGCGAATGCTGAGCTGCTTCAAGAGCTCGAAAAGTACAAGCATCTTCTCAAGCTGCAAGAGACCATCAATAAGGATCTATCTGGGGAGAAGGAACACACGACGAACCAGGTGAGCCTCTATCGTAAAAAGTCGTCATGGCAAACAGTCACCGTTTTTACAGGTGGACCTGGTGAGGCGGGAGTATGAGAAGAAGTTGGAAGAGCAGGCCCGGCTTCTCGATGCTCGCTCTGACAGGATCCGGAAGCTGGAGATTCAGAACCGCGACATTGCTTACCGCATTGCTAAAGCCCAGCGTGGTTTGTGGCTCTCTCTTTTTCCTTTCCAACTTGAATGCGAGGCATTCGAATTTTGGGCAGGTCGCTCAGAGCCTTCCGCTGGGGAGCCTGACTTTGATCCGGATCTCAAGGAGGGCGAGAACATGGTTGAGATTGTCCTCGAGGATGCCATGTTCGACAGGAATGTGTTTGAGGATGAATCTGTCAGCACATTCTTCACTTGGGACTTCTATGAGCATGAGACACAGGCCACACCTGTTATTCCTGGCCTCAGCCCGATCTACAGCTTTGCTTCCCAGTGCGAGCATCCGGCTAGCATCACTTTTATGTTCTAATGCCACTCGCAGGTATGTCGTTGTTGTTGACGAGTTCTTCCTTCAGTTCCTGTCCAGCCAGCGCATGCTGCTGGAGCTTCACCAGGCCAATGGCCTTGATTTCGAACGCATCGGCCAAAGCGAGATCAATTTGTCAGACCTGCTCGAGGCAGGTGGGAAGAAGCACGCAACAGCCAATGTACTCAGCGTTTCTGACCGGGTGAGTGTTGTTTTCTGCGGGTTTTCAGGATGGAATCTCACTCCTTGTTCCGACAGAATGTTGTCCTTGGCACTGTGCATTTCTCTATGCGTTTGAGACACCCCATTGCGTCTTCTCTGAAGGTCTTTGAGGAAACACGAAAGGACCCCTTCGCGCCTCCTGCTCCACTTGTCACAAAGCCGAAGCGAGCAGTAACTCCGGAGGAGGCTGGCCGCAAGTTGCCACCCACTCGCTCAGTGAAGGAGCTGGAGATCTCTGTGCATGGGTGTTCGGATCTCCCTCTGCGAGCTGATGGAACGGAGCCCTCGCCTTTCGTTTCCTTTGAGTTCTACGAATTCGATGCCGTAGTCACGGTCTGCAAATCACTGCTTATTTTCGTGCTTCAGTATGATCTGATTTTGTTTCAGAGGGTCACAAGAAACGACAGAAGCCCAAGCTTCAAGTTTTCAAAGACCTTCATGCTCCAGTTCCCGGACACGGAGTTTGACAAGTACTTGCGGTCGTCAAAGGTTCACATCTTGTTGGTGTTCTTAATTGTGGAATGAAATAATTTGGCGCTGTGCAGCTCCTCCTCCAGGTGTTTGACGATGTCCACCCTGGGGCCCAGGAACAGATCGGTCCGCCTCTGCTACCCGCATTAGCGATTGAGTGGCTCAATGATTGACGTCCTTGCAGCGAGCACCCTCGTGCCCTTGATGCCTCTGCTTGAACAGCGCTCCGTGGCCGGCTCGTTCCCTCTGATGGTGACTCGAACATCTCTTGAATTGCAAAAAGACAGCTGACGTCAGGTCACAGGATCAGCACAAGACCCTGATCCAGGGCACAATTCAAGTGCAGATCTCGTGGAAGACACCGATGCTCGAGGCTGGTGGCATGGTGCGCCGCTTTTGCCGCATGCTTGCGTTCTGTGTTTGATCCCAGCACATGGTAAGCAGATAGCACAGGAGTCGCCTCAAGTAGATCCTTCGGGATCTTCTGTCTCCATGTCCTCTGCGATGCCAGGGCCAGCCAAGGCGCAGAAGAGCGGCCCAACATCCCAGGGGCACAGTGCAGACAGGCAAGAAGCACAGCGGATTGCAGACAGACCTCCATCGAGCCAACCAACAAGCGGTGGGGACTTCAGCCGTCCCTCTACAGCAGTTGTTGTGCGGCTCTATTGCATTCCAGTAATTTAGGTTGCCATGGATGTGATAAGTTTGTGTGTGTGCAGGTGCGGAGTCATGAGGAGGACATTGAGCGGGCCATGCGTGGTGTCAACTCGAAGGAAACCATCATCGTTGGCATTGGCGAGCTCATTCTCAACCGAGAAGTGCTGTCGGATCCATCACTGAAGGCACTTTACGTCGCATACGAGTTCCTCGATGCCCCTGTCGAGGACCTCGAGACGGACATTGTCCGCATTGAGGAGGCTCGCAATGGCAGATTCCAATTCCGCCACGTTCAGTGTAAGCACTCATGAGTGGCACACAAGCAGCAAATCTTCATCTTATGCCCCGTGCAGACTTCAAGGTCGATAACCAGAACAACTCGAGGCAACGATGGAAGCTCAAGCGTGTCCTGGCTGATGCTGACGAGGAGAAGTCAAATATCCTTTTCACGGTTGTCAATGAGGACGAGCACGGGAAGTGCTTTGAGGTCCGCATGAGCCTTTCTATTCAGTTTTGCTATCTGTTTAAGTAGATGTGCAGGTGGGCCAGTGCGTGCTGAACATCCGTGACATAAGAGACGATGGCAAGGACGCCATTAATGAGCCTCTCCCCGTTTACGACTCCAACAGCGACGACATGAACGAGATCGGATCTCTTCGTGTTTCCTGTATCGCACTTGCAGCAATTCAGGCACTCGGTTGAGTCCAGCTAGAGGCTATTCATAGTTTGGTTGCATTTGATGTGACATGTGTTCTTCTTCTTTGTTAACTAGCAGCACATCTAATTCTGCTGGGCTACTTATTGAGGTGACATCGAGCTTGCTCTTACTGGCTTAAACACTAGAGCTATTAGTCCGAACTAAGCTAAGCTTGCTAAGATTGGCCCTAGTAACACAGCTGGAGAGCTGCGCATGCTCCGCACATAAAAAAGCATATTACGCTTCAACTGCAAAGTTTTTGGTTGACTGATGCTTTTGGTGGATCCATGTCTGCTTGAGCCATTCGTATGATACTACCGGAATCTTCAGTCGCTTGGCTGTTGCAAGGAGCCTGCGGAATTTGTGAGAACTCTCTTGGCAAGCAACAGAATTGCATGAGATCAGACCTCTTCTCTGTTCCTGAATCCGCGATAAGCAGGTCAGGAACCAAGTCGCTCTTTAGCTTGTTTTCAGGTGGGAGCTTTTCAATGACTTCTGCACCAGAGAGCTTGATAATTCTGGCCCATGTCTTCTTCTCGTTCCCTGTGCTCATAATAGCTGTTTTGGCCAGTATTCTCATTCGTGCCTGCACGGGTGTAAAGTCGCTCTTGTGCTCCGATGAGCATGCAGCTCCTGGAACACGGTACGAAGAGGGGTCCTGGATCTGGCCCTGGCGCGAGTGTTGGGGAGTTCATCGGTCAAATAGAAATGTGCCACTGACCTGTTCAATGGATTCATGAACAAACGCCGAGGTGACTGGCATGATCCCCACTGCAAGGCTGAGGAAATACTTGATGGTGCGGTGGGGCTCATCCGCAATGCACACAAGGCGCCTCGGAAGCCTCAAGAGCACGTCATCCTCTGTGACAATCTTGCCCCCGGATCCTTCAATCGCATCCTTAATCGAATGCCGGGCCTTCCGTTTGCTTGCAGTCTTGCCTCCCTTGCCGGTGATCAAAAAGCTGAAACCTGTTTTTAAACATATGACCTACGGGCAGCTACATAGCACCAACGACATGTGCCCACCTGAAAACAGCTTCCTGTCTTGGCTAGATCGAGAGGATGCAGCAGATTGTCTTGACACTGAACGTGCTGTTTCTGCTGGTCCGGTCACGCGTGCAACCCCGGTGTGTGCTGCAGCTGCTTGCTTTTGCAAACCTGGGCTTGAAGCAGGCACACGCTGGACTGCCATTTCGGACAGCTGGGGCTGCGGAAGCTGCTGCTCGCCAGGCTGCTTGCGTTGATCCTCTTCCTCTTCGTCACCCTCTGCTGTGACATTCTCCCCCCCATCACTGAGAGACAGCGATCCAGAAGGGCGCAATGAGCCTGCCACTGCCGGCTCCGGCTGGCACAGGGCACACGTGAAGGGTTGAGGAATCTCGCTGCCAAAGACAACACAGTTCAAATGCGACCACTTCGCACACACCTCGCACTTTGCACACGTCAGTGAAGCAGCATGGGCGAACCATAAAAGTTCAAAGCAAACCTTTAGCATCTGACCTCTCGCTTGGTGAATGCCACAGATGCAGCCAACACGTTCATCTGCTTCCACAGAGTGCGCAGCTGAGCAAGCATCCACATCGACTGACGCAGCAGAACTATGCTGCTCCACAACTCCTTGGTCAGGACTCGGTCGTACTCGCTTCCTTCTCCTGGGCATTTCTGTGTAATCCCTTAGAAAGGCTCGCTTGAATTTTAGAGATTAAGCTCTCACCCTGCTCATCAAAAAGATCGAGTTCACACGGCTGAGCATGAGAATCTGGGGCTGGAGCTGGCTCAGCATGGCTTGGCTCAGCATGAGAATCTGGGGCTGGAGCTGGGGTTGGGGCTGGGGCTGGGGCTGGGGCTGGGGCTGGGGCTGGGGCTGGAGCTGGGGCTGGGGCTGGGGCTGGGGCTGGGGCTGGGGCTGGGGCTGGGGCTGCTGCACTTGAAAGTGCAGAAACTTGCTGTCTACGAGTGGCCATCTGAATGTTCGAGCATCAGGTGCGTGTAAAGAAGAGTGACGGAGTCGAGAATGCGAACCTGAATGTTGATGACGACAGATGCAAGAGGATCTGATTGCTGTTCGCTGCTGTGATGTATGTCTGCACAATAGGCTGGTAGCTCGTTGTGCTTTGAAGGAGCAGATGACGATGCTAATGCAGGGCGATGCACTTCCTCAATGCGCTCAGGTGGAACTTGCTGATGGAAGGATTTGAATGGCCACTGCTTCAACGCAGTACCTCCCTCTTCAGGCTGATCAGGAGCAATTACAGGAGTTGGACGAGGTTCAGTGTGCTGCTCTGGTTTCTCCTCCTGGTTCTTGTGCCGTTGCTGCAGCGAGAGTTGCACATTATCCTGCTGGAATGCTTGAACTCCATCTTGCTCAACTTCCCCAGCCATGGCATTGACAGCCGAGTTGTTAAAATCACGATGTTCTGAGATGGGCTGTTCGCTGGGCTGAAAGCTTAAGTGGAGTGACATCTCGAGTTCATTCGATTCTTCTTCGTTGGAATCGTGAAGCATCATAGCCACGGAAGCCGGGCTTGATTGAGCGGAGGGAAGAGGTTCGGACATTTGAAAGGTCGCAACAGCGGAAGCTGTCGCTAAGGAACTTGACATCACGGGCTGAGAGAACGAGATCGGACGACTGGCGGGTGGCGGTGCGTGGAAGATAGCGGGGGACGGCTGGGATTGTGCCACACGCTCGAGCTCAGGTTCCACAATGCCTTCGCGCTCGCTTGCAAGCCCGTGGATCGGCTCTCGCTCTGCGGTTGCCTGCAACTGATGCTTTGCGGTTGACCGCGGCTGGTTCTGTGCGGCTGGCTGCGGCAGCTGGGAAGGCAACAGGGGCTGGGAGAGAAGCAGAGGCTGGGAGAACATTGACGCGTCTTGGCGTGCACTTGCAGGCGATTCGTCCGTATCAGCCTCATCACTGACAAGCGTGGATCCGCATGCTGGGAGACGTAGCGGGGCAGGGGTCGGAAGGGCTAGGTTCAGGGACGGCGAACTGTTCGACCTGGAATTGAGAAAGCGTCAATCATCCAACCGACGGAGATTGTGCGCTAGCGTACGTACTCATCTACGGGCGCTGGAGTTCGACATGCCTCGGCGCTTGCCTCAGCAGCCGCGCGCCGCGTTGGCGCATCTTCGATTAGAGGCGCCGAGAGATCAACTGGGCGCGCGAGTCAATGTGAGCGTTTGCGCGCTTTGTGGTTAGCGCACGATATTCATCGTCCTGCTCCTCGTCGTCGTACAAGACCCCCTGCATGCGCAAGGCAAGGCGCTACTCGTCACACGGCCGAAGGCCCTCGGGGGATGGATATGCAGCTCTGTCGACTAGAACATGTTTCTCTGACCTTTTCAGCAGGCATTCGAACGCGCGCCTGTGGCGTGGATACTCCTCCGCTGTCTTCTTCCATGGCGCCAAGCGGGTGAAGGATCGCCGACTCCCCGATTTCTCTTCACCAGCTTCGCGGAACGCCGGAAACCTGGTTCCTGAGATCGCGCTCCTCTTCGAACCGAGCAGGGGGCCGGCTGAAGCCGCCCGGACGTACGAACAGACGTTGAGGTATACCCCTGCTCTTGCATATATGACATCTCTGCCAGGCCGTGGACAAATGCAATTTTAAAGCATGCGCAGATTGGCGCAGATATATAAATTTGTGGATCAATTCAATTAATGGTTCGATTTTGATACGGCTCTTGCTTAATCCTGCATTGCCATCATCATGATCATGGCATGGTATTCGTAGTGGCCTGCATTTCTATCCTGGCCTCCACCTTCGCACTCCAGTCCTCTAGGACGTGATCATGACCCTTCCGTCATGCAATGCATCTGGCATCTGGCAAAGAGCCGATTGCGATCACGTCCCCCTTTTCGAGTTCAAAGAGTACAGTACAAAGGAGAACAATCTACATCTCCATGGCATCGGAGCCGACGACGACAGCCTGGCCCAGGGTCGGCGTGGTGCCTGGCGGGAACGCGTAGCCTCCGGGCTTCCGGTACAACCGTTCGTTGGGGGTGTCGTAGTTTCTCAAGTTCTCAACACCATCCTTGGTGATGACCATGAGGTCCACGTTGCCACCCGAGCTGCGAACTGGTATTCAGGGGCCGAGCTGACATGTGAGCAAAGAGGAAAACGCACCCCAGATCGTTGAAGACACCCGCAGAGATGGCCGCATGCACCAGCTTGATCGCCTCCTCCCGCTGCGATGCCCCGTAAATCAGCGTGATCGATTGCAGTCATGAAGTTTGAGCGCACTGTGAGGTCATCCTTGAAGCCAGCCTCGAACACCGACATCGCGGCGAGCGAGCCAGAGCCCATGGTAACGTAAGGGAGCTTGTCTGTGCTGCCGTGCGGGTATACTGTGTACAGGTGCGAGCCCGTAACGTCCACACCGCCGAGAACGAGAGCGGCGCTAACGTGCCCCTGATACCTGAACGACGCCGTCTGTGCGGGATGGGATCGATGCCCGGAGGGCACGCGGACCTGAAGAGCATCTGCTTAAGCATAGTGCACGCGGTAATCACACGCGACTTGCGGCCCGTGTTTAGCCGGTGCAATTCCAGCTGTGAGGAGATCATATCTGATGCACGCTTCAGGGCAGAAGAGCGAGCCGCGCATTGCCGCGGTTCCGACCTGTCACATTCTCCGTGTCCGCCGCCGTGCCCGCGCCGCAGCAGTAAATGTTTGGCGCGATGTAGTGGATCTTCGAGCAGTTCTTGTCGGCGACAATGGTGTCCTCCGTTGCGCGTGTGTCGGCGCCTAAGACAACCCCATCCTGCGTACGAGTGGTCAGCGTGGCGGCGGGCGGTTCCCGGGGACGCGAACCGACCTTGAATGTTACGCCAGCGATGGTCGTGCCCGTCTTCCTCGCCTTCGGCGCTTTGTGCCCTTTGCCAGCGAGGTGCTCATTCCTGCAGGGCGCGGCGTACGAGGCCACCGTGAGCCACGCTCGGTCGCTGCAAGACGCAGCGACAAGTCTCACCGTGTGCAGAGGTCGAACGAGAAGCCCCCGGTGGACCGGAAGGCGGCGAGGTCTTCCATTCAGCCGCTCGGAGGCACGATTCTGAATGCACGTATCAGACCGAAGCGCAGGAGCGCGTGCGTGCGTCGCACCCGCTCTAGAAAGCTGCCGATGTCACTTGTCCGGGGGTACGCTGCTAGTCTGCACGTCAAAGACGGGTGTTCGACTCCTTCAGATAGATCTACGAAGTAGGCTTCAGCCAGCTGAGCTGCAAGCAGCGCTAACAGAGCTTGAGCACTGCGGCAACACAGTACGTAGCGCTAGCCCTGACTTGGCGGCGGGGCGACTTCTAATAGACAAGCAGCGCCCGGCGCTGCGCCCCGCCTCACGTAGCCGCAGTTCACTAGTAGGGGCTGATCGAACGGTACTTGCTTGCCCGGAGCGCCTAGCGGCGGCGGCCCCGGCCGCAACACTAGCGACGGACTGCAGCCATGGCGGAGTCGGTCAAGGTGCGCGCCGAGTCAGTGCTTGACTTCTTTTGCCTGACCGGATCTCCGCCCCCCGCGATTGCCAGGTGGCAGTGCGGGTGCGTGCTTGCCTTTGACGTTATGCACTCGCAGCTGACCGCTGCCCCGCGTACGCTCGCAGGTGCGGCCCTTCAACCAGCGGTGAGCACTGCGGAACGCCGCCCGCCGCCTCCGAGCTGCCGCTGACGCCTCCGCGGCGCAGGGAGAAGGACCGCAAGTCGGGGTGCTGCATAGCTATGGACGGGAAGAACACGACGATCACGGACCCGGAGAGCGGCGAGGCGAGGACCTTCACGTTCGACCACAGCTACTGGTCGCACGACAAGGAGAGCGCCAACTTCGCGACCCAGGACACGGTCTTCAAGGACCTCGGGCAGGACGTCCTCGAGAACGCGTGGCAGGGTCCGCCGCGCCGCCGCGCCGCCCGCCCGTCCGCCCGCTCACCCTCCGCCGCAGGCTACAACGCCAGTCTCTTCGCCTACGGGCAGACGGGTGAGGGGGCCGCAGTGGGACCGCCGAAGATGAAATGAAGCGGGGGGGCGGGAGTGCAGGGGCGCGCGCCACGCCCCCGCGCTGAACAAAGCCACAGGGTCGGGAAAGAGCTTCTCGATGGTGGGGTGGGGAGATGAGCGAGGTGGGCCATGCCGCGGCTGACTTCCCGCCCCCCGGGCCGGCCCAACGTGGGCCCCCGCAGGGATCATCCCGCGCGTGATGGAGGCGATGTTCGAGCGCATAGGGGCCAACAAGGACACCTCCACAACCTTCCGCGTGCGCGGCGGCCCCGCGGCGGCCGGCGTCGGGGCGGGCGGCGGCGCTCAGCGGGGCCCCGCCGCGCGAGCAGGTTCAGGCGAGCATGCTGGAGATCTACAACGAGCGCGTCCGCGATCTCTTCAATCCCCGCCTCGACAAGCAGGCGCGGCCGCCTCAAAGCGCCCCGGCCCCCCCTCCGCGTCGGCGCAACCTGAGCTGGCGGGTCGCAGGGGGCGGGCCTGAAGGTGCGCGAGAACCCGAAGACGGGGCCCTACGTCGAGGACCTCTCGCTGTGCGCCGCGCGCCCCTCCAGAGATAGCGCCGCCCGCCGCCCGCCGCACGGCCGGGGACGACGGGGCGGGGCGGGGGGGGCAGGAACCTGGTGAACTCGTACGCGCACATCGACGCGCTCATGGAGGAGGGCAACAAGGCCCGCACGATCGGTGCGCTCGGCGGCGGCGGCGGCCCGGGCCTCGCCGCGCGGGGCCGAGCGGGGGCGGGGGCAGGGGCGACGAACATGAACAACACGAGCTCGCGGGCGCACACCATCTTCCAGATCACCTTCACGCAGACCATCGTGCGCGCGCCGCCGCCGGGGCGGGCCGCGGGGCGCGCGCGGAGCGTCGGGGCGGGGTCGAGCGGGGCGGCGGGCGGCAGGTGAACCGGCTGCTGGGGCGGGCGACGGACCGCGTCTCGCGCATCAACCTCGTCGACCTCGCGGGGAGCGAGCGCGCCGACGACACCGGCGCCAAGGGCGACCGCCTCAAGGCGCGCCCCTCGCCGCCGGGGCCCCGCGCCGGGCTGACGGGGCCGGGGCGGGGCGGGGCGGCAGGAGGCGTGCTCGATCAACAAGAGCCTGTCGGCGCTGGGGAACTGCATTTCGGCGCTGGCGGACCAGTCCTCGGGGAAGAAGAAGGTCTTCATCCCGTACCGCGACTCGGTGCTCACGTGGCTCCTGAAGGAGTCGCTGGGAGGCAACGCGAAGACGATCATGATCGCGGCGATCAGCCCCGCCGACATCAACTTCGAGGAGTCCCTCTCCACGCTCCGCTACGCCGACCGCGCCAAGCAGATCAAGAACAAGCCGACCGTCAACGAGGACGCGAACCAGAAGATGATCGCCGAGCTCAAGCAGGAGATCGAGCGGTTGCGCTCGCAGCTCACGGGGGGCGGCGCCGGCCCCGTCAAGGAGGTCGTGAAGGAGGTCGTCGTGAAGGACGCCGAGCAGGAGCGGCAGCTGCAGGCGATGCGCGACCAGCTCCTCGAGTCTGAGAAGCTCATCAGCGAGCTGAGCATGACGTACGAGGAGCAGCTGCGGAAGACGCAGGACGTGGCGCGGCAGCGGCAGGAGGTGCTGAAGGAGGCGGGGATCGTGCAGCGGGACGAGGCCGGCGTGGCGATCAAGACGGACGTGCCGCGCCTCGTCAACCTCAACGAGGACGCGCAGCTCGACGGCTGCCTCGTCTACTTCCTCAAGCCCGGCATCACCCGCGTCGGCAAGAAGGCGCGCCCCGCTCACCTCTACCGGCCGGCCGGCCGGCCCGGCGCCTCGCTGAGGGCCGGCGGGGCGGGCGCAGGACGCGAAGGTGCCGCAGCAGGTGGTGCTGGCGGGCCTCAACGTCGCCTCCGAGCACTGCATCTTCGAGAACACCGGCGCCGGGGCGAGCGCTCGCCCCGCCCCGCCCGCCCCCGCCCTCGCCCCCGCCCCCGCCCGCGCTGAGCCGGCGCCGCAGGTCTTCCTGGAGCCCGTGGAGGGCAAGCGCATCTACCTGAACGGGAAGCTCGTCAAGCAGCGCGAGAAGATCACCACCGTGCGCGCCGCGGAGCGCCGCCGCTGCGCGTGCCGGGGCCTCGCTCAGCGGGGGCCGCGCAGGGGGACCGGATCATCCTGGGGACGAACCACGTGTTCCGCTTCGTGAACCCGGACGAGGCGGCGAAGAAGAAGGTGGCGCGGCGGGCGTCGACGGCGGAGGGCGGGGCCCCCGAGTCGCTCGAGGCCGACGACGGCGTCGTCGACTGGGCCTTCGCCCAGCGCGAGCTCGCCGCCGCCCAGGGCACCCTGTCCGCCCCCGCCCGCCCCCGCCGCCCCCGCCCGCCGTCCGGCTGCTGATGCGCGCGGGGGGCAGGATGACGCTGGGGGTGGACCCGGCGAAGGCGGAGGCGGAGAAGAAGGAGATGGAGGCGAAGGTGAAGGACATGCTCGAGGCGCAGCAGAAGATGGCGGAGGAGAAGGCGGCGGCCGAGAAGCGGATGGAGGACCAGAAGCGGGAGGCGCAGAAGAAGATGGACGAGCTGGCGCGCATGAAGGCGCAGCGGGAGCGGATGCTGCAGGAGCAGCTGAAGAAGGAGGGGAAGATCCAGGAGATGAACGCGAAGATGGCGGAGCTGGCGAAGCAGGTGGAGGCGGAGCGGGCGGCGGCGCAGGCGAAGCTCGAGGAGCAGGCGCGGATGATGGAGGAGCAGCAGCGCCTCTTCGAGGAGCGCCAGCGCGAGCTCGAGCGCTCCATCGCCGAGAAGCGCGCCGCCGTCCGCCCCGCCCCGCCCCGCACGGCCCCGCACGGCCCCGCTCCCTCCACCCCGCCGACGCCGGCCCCGCTGCGCAGGCGGACCAGCTGCAGCAGTCGGCGCAGAAGGAGAGCATGCACATCAGCGTCCTCGAGGAGCGCCTCTTCCGCCTCATCCCCCTCGTCAACGAGGCGCGCCCCCGCCCCGCCCCGCCCCGCCCCTCCCGGGGCTGCCTCCCGCTGAGGACCGGGCGCCGGGGGCGGGCAGATGAACATGGTGGCGGAGCAGATGGACAAGCCCGTGCACTTCGACATCAAGCTGATCGCGGCGGTGAAGGGGAACGCGGCGGCGCAGGACGTCAAGGTCCGCGTGACGAACCTCGAGACGGCCGTCTCGACGCTCTGGGACCACGACAAGTTCATGAACCGCGTCTACCTCATCCGCGAGGAGTTCCTCACCTTCCAGGAGGGCCCCGTGCGCCGCCCTCGCCCCGCCGCCCCGCCCGGGCCCGCTGCCGACGCGGGGCCGCCCCTCCGCCGCCGTGTCGCGCAGGAGTACCACGCGCCGCCGCCGGAGAGCGACCCCTTCATCGACGTCATCGACGAGGTCCCAATCGGCACCGCCGAGGGTCCGCCCCCTCGCCCTCCCGCCCGCCGCGGGCCCCAGCGGGGCCGCCGCGCTGAGCTGGGCGCAGTGTACCTGCAGAGCCTCTTCTACCTCATCGACATCGACGACACCGTCCCCATCGTTGACTACAAGGCGCGCCGCCTGCGCGAGCTCGCGCTCGTGCGGGGCGGGGCGGGGCGTGACGGGGCGGGGCGGGGCAGGGAAAGCACGAGGGGGACCTGACGATCGAGATCAAGTTCGCGGACGAGAGGGGCCAGGCGCGCGAGGTCAAGGCCCCCTCCTTCTCCGACGCCTTCCTCGGTCCCCCGCCCCGCCCCGCCCCGGCCCGCCTCCGGTCCCCCCTGACGCCGGGGCGCAGGGAAGCGGCTGGACCTGCTGGTGCGGGTGAAGTCGGCGCGGGGGATCCCGCTGAACGCGAGCCGCGGCGTCTTCGTGCGCTTCAAGTTCGCGGGGCGCGAGTTCCGGACGGAGGAGGCTGAGAAGACGACGACGGCGCCCGAGTGGGTGGGGGCGAGCCACGTGACCGTGGAGCGCGTCGCGAGCGACTTCGTGAAGTGGATCTCGACGGAGGCGCTCGGCTTCGAGGTCCTCGGCCACGTCAACGCCCTCATACAGTCCACCGGCACCGCCACCCGCCGCGGCGTGCGCCCCCCCGGGGGGCAGGGGCGAGGTGGGGCCGCGCCCGGCCCTGAAGCCCGGCGCGCCGCAGTCGGTCTTCCCCGGGGGCGACATGCACTCGCGGCGGCGGGCGTCGGACGTGCACACGCTGCGGCCGAACCGGCACGCGCACATAGGGGACATGGAGGGGGAGAAGAGCGGGCGCTCGGGGCGGTCCGGGGGCGTGGGGGCGAGCCGGGCGCACCTCGACGTGGGGAGCACCAAGTCCATCAAGGGCCTCGACGTCTCCCCGGACCGCGCCGCCGACCGCCGCCGCTCCGTCTCCGAGAGCGCGCCCCGCCCCGCCCGCCCGCCCGCCCCGCGCGCTGGGCGCCCGCCGCTGACGGCGGGGCAGAGCTGGGGGCGCTGGAGCAGATGAAGGAGATGTCGGCGCGGCTGGTGGAGATGGAGGCCGTGCTGCAGGAGCAGCGCATGCTCGTGACGGCGGCGCCGCGGCCCGACGCCGAGCTGACGCGCATGGTGGACGAGCACGGGCGTCAGGCCGACCGCCTCGCCGTCGAGGAGACCCAGCGCCGCGCCGCCTGGACCGCCGCCAAGACCCGCCTCATGTCCGAGCCGGCCGTCGCCGAGCTCGAGGGGCGACGTGCGCCGCCCCGCGCCGCCCCGCGCCGGCCGGCCCCGTCTGACCCCCGCGGGGCGGGCGGCAGACGCGGAGGCGCAGAAGCAGCTGGAGCAGGCGGCGGGGCGGCTGAAGGAGGTGGAGATGACGGCGGGGAGCCAGAAGGCGGTGCTCGCCGAGCTGCAGAAGCTGACGAAGGAGCGGAAGGAGCGGGGCGAGCCGGACGACCCGGCGCTCGCGGCGAAGGCGAAGGAGGCGGCGGGGGCGCAGCGCAAGGCGGAGATGGAGCGCGCCATGGCCAAGGAGAACGAGAAGCAGCTCGCCGCCGCCGTCGCCGCCGCCGCCCAGGCCCTCGCCGCCCGTGCGCCCCGCGCGCGCCCCCGCCGCCCCGCCCTCTGAGCGCGGGGCGGGGCGCAGGGAGGGCGGCGGAGGCGGAGCTGGGGCGGCTGCAGGGGGAGGTGGAGCTGTGCGAGGCGAAGCGAATCGCGGCGACGAGCGTGAGCGCGGTGGCGCAGCGGGTGATCGCGCAGAACGGGGCCGCCCAGGCCTCGGTGCGCACGGGCTTCGAGAACGTGCTCAAGAAGTTCGAGGGGATGCTGGCGATGCAGCGGGAGCAGGCGGCGCGGCTCGAGGCGGTCTTCGCGGCGACCTCGGAGGAGGGCCGCGCCGCCCTCAAGAAGGCCGCCAGCGCCGGCTCCCCGCAGGCCGCCCGCCTCGAGGCCGACCTCGCCCGCGCCCGCGCCGAGATCGCCGAGAAGGACGCCGAGATCGCCAAGGCGCGGGCGCCCCTCCCCGGCCCGCCGGCGGCGCCGCGGCTGAGGGTCGGGCGGGGCGCAGCTGCGGAGCAAGAGCATGCAGGCGGCGAGCCTGCAGGACATGCAGGCGCGGCTGAAGGAGGAGGAGGTGAAGATCTCGGAGCGGGAGCGGCTCCACGAGCGCCTCGTCATCGAGAACGCCCTCCGCATCGCCGGCAAGAAGTTCGAGTTCAAGGTGCGCCCCCGCGCCCCGCGCCCCCGCCCCGCGCCGCCCGCCCGCTGATGCCCGCCCGCAGAGCCCGACGGTGGGCGGTGACCGGCGAATAGCGCCGGCGACCTCGGCGCCCAGCGGCGCCGGGGCGGGGGCCGACGCGGGGGCCGACGCAGACGGCATGAAGGGCTCCAAAGCATGCGTGATACAATGAGGGCCATGCGTCGCCCCGCCCTAGCTAGTCTTGCGTCCGTATGCATTCCGATTTTGCTGCAGCTTGTGTATTATTCAAAGATCGGCCCGGAAATCCCCGCGAAGTAACACGCCGGTCACCGTACGCGTGTGCACGCTCGCAAAGTTGTTAAGTTTTGAAATTGATGCACGTATACGTAAGCTGGCTGTATAAGCTGAACCTATTGACTAACTAGCTTACCCAAGCCTAATCGAGCCCCGATAGGAAGGCTGCTACCACGGGGCAAGGCAGACGCGGGCCTTGAGGGACTGGAGGTGCTGGTGCGCCTTATAGCGCGCCAGGTGCTGCTTCCTGGGCCCCGCAACTGCCTCCGCGCGCCCCCGCCACCGCGCGAAGCACTTCCGCAGCAGCCTTCGCTCCGAGAAGCGCGCCACGGCTGCTCGCTTCCTCCCGCACACGGCCCGCCACCCGTCGAAGCCCTTCCTGAGCACGATCAGCGACCTGAACGTTCGCGCCAGCTGCCACGTCTGCGCTTGCAGTCAGAGGTGCCCGGGGAGGTGGCGGAAAGGAGCTCACATCGGCTGAGAAACCGATGTGAGGGAGGACGTGGGCCCTGAAGAACGCCCGCGTTCGTTCCCGGTTCCGGCTCCTCTCGTCTAGGAGTGCGCGCCAGGCTTTGAATCGACGCCGGAGCTTCATCTTATGGAACTCGAAAATATTATGCTCGCAGAGCTTGCGCTCTCTCCTCGCCCGCTGCCTCCACAGCGAAAAATACACACAAGACTTGCGGCATCTGACGCTTCGTATCATTGTTCGGAGCGCTTCTCGTTGAATGGCAAGCTGTCGTTTCCTTCGGAACGTCCACACTCGCGTACGCAGTGATTGAACATACGCCCGCCAGGCCACGAAGGCTCTCCGCTGGAAGGACCCCAAGAAACGCCTTGATATGCGCTGCTGTCAGCGTTGCATCGAAATCGAGAATGCATAGCGCAAGCTCACTTTGCCGAAAACGCATCAGCGTCCTCCTGGGCTTCGTGGGTGCGAAGGCGGAAAGCAGCGGAGGCGCCCATGTACGAGACGCGCGCCCCATCCACTGCGGCCGGAGCGCCCTACACAGCGCTCGAGTGAGCATAGCTACAGCGCGTGAGCTTCACGCCGCACGCACCGAGCGGCCCGGCCCGAACTCCAGCAGCGGCGCATACATGTACAGCATCGTCCGCACGGCGCCGCGGTTCTCCTGCACATACGTCTTCGGCAGGAACCTCAGCGCCAGCGCGTCCAGCGTCCCGGCGATCGGCGCGGACGCCATGCTCCCGAGCGCCCGGCCTGTTTCGGTGGAGCAGCTGCGCGCTGAAGTTCAAATACCACCACCTCGCTCCGCGCTCAATGTGCGGGCATGCGATCTTGAGGCCGCTGCAAATCTAGTCTGGATCCCGGAGGCTACTGGGCGCAAGCGGCTTCTCGCGGCCCACTTCGGCGGCTAGTTCGGTCCAACGTGGGGGTACGGCGTTGGAGCTCCCGCCATCGTAAAATTCGACTCGGCGAGGCGGCAGGCAGCTAGCGCTCGCCCGGGGCAGTCTCGAGCGCAGCCGTCTAGCAGTCACGCCCCGGGCAGCGTCCCACTCGAGATCAAAGCTTAACATAGGCCTCGAGCCCATCCTTATATTTCCAAATCGAACTAATGATCAAAAATCCAATGATCGCTAGTCTCGGGCCAGGCCAGTGGAGTCTAAACCTCACGATTGTGCGAAATTGTGGTTGTTGAAATTCCAGGACTCCAGCAGCCCCTCTGTAGAATATCAGCTGCGCTGAGAGCACGGCCCTGGCCAAAAGTATCGGACCGACTGCAGAGTTTCCCGAGTGAATAGAAAGCTTCCGCAGTGTGTTGAAGAGAAACTTTGATGATTGCCGAAATGATCGAATGCAGCTTGTCAGGGTCGAATCAGACCATCCAGCATCCTGCAGCCTCCGTTTGCATACAGACACCATTTACATAAGAAACAAAATGCTCCTGCCTTCTCTGGAAGTGCAACACATGCTTGAGCGCCCGCTGGATAGAGGTGTCTGCAAGCCTGCAATTGCATGAGACGTAGCTTGCTAAAGAGGTGAAATGCAATTAATGCGAGAAACCTGAAGGATGTGGTTGAATGTTGCAAGGATAATCTGCATAACCCTGCTAGGTTGCTCGGACTCGCTCAACAAACACCTTCAAACTCGGTCAGAGAAAGCTCGCAACCGGGCAAATGATGAAGCTGACCGTGACAGGGCATCCGACAGGTATTTGGAGTGCGCTTCTCGAATTTCATCCAGCCTCCGTGCTTTGTTTAGTGCCGTCTTCAATTCGACCCAGCAGATGTCAAGCTGCTGCATCACATAGCTATGAAAGATTCCAATGAAGTGTTCCAATTCTTGCCTGCTTGCGAGATTCGATGGATTGCCCATGTGTCAAAACGAATTCAAGGCACCTGAACAGCTGCAACCTCCTGGAAGTTGCATCATGCATAGCCTGTCGTATAGATGGATCTTGGAAAGATGACCACATGGATCGCAGCTCGAAGATGATGCGCCTTTGTTGCATAAGATACCGGAAGATCTTGTTGTACTTGTCCATACACTCGGGTGTTATCACGAGGGAAAGTGGCCATTCCGTCTCATATCTGAACTCCAAAAAGTCGAGACAATCCACACCTTTTCGAGAAAAAGAAATGAATTGCCATGTCGTGATAAGAAAGAGCGAACGACGTTCAAAGACACACCTGAGTAGTCTGAAGGCTGCGATTTCTGCCTTGATGCAAAGGATACAAGCTTCACTCTAGGGTCTGAATCGTAACCTGTGGCTTTGACAGTTGCTTCGAAAAGCATGTTCGCTCGGACATGATTTGGAGGTCGGCCACTTTTGAGCTGCAATTGGTTGAGCGACAGTGCTACAGTCAAGCTAGCGGCTTACCTCCTCGAAGAGAGAAGTAGTAACGAGACTGAAGAGGTCCCCTGCATACATGAACACGTACTTCCGGAGTGACTCCAGGTGATCCACCAGATGTAGTTCTGCCAGGAAATGATTCACAAGCTCCATGCTCACGAAGGAGCTCCTGCGTGGAGAAGAGAGCAAGATAAGATTTAATGCGCTTTTTCAATGAATGTGATTACCTCTGATGAATTTTGTGATGAATTGTGCGTTCCAAGAAAGCACTCCATGAAAAGTTGCCAGTGAAAGACTGGAGCACATCATCCGTGAGAGAGTATGCTGTGTCTTCCTGCATGAATTGAACATTCTTAGAGGCGCAGAAAATGCGATGGATTTTGCAGGGATCAGGCAAACCACTCCCATGGCGCTCGCTGGTTCTGGCTTCACAGAAGAAACAGCTGAGTCTTCTTGTGTTCGAACAGCATCATCAACTTGGTCCGCGTCTCGCAAGTCGTTGTCTCCAAAAGACGAGTGTGATTCAACGCTGACGGACTCTGCATCTATGTGATCGTCTTGCTGAGCTTCTTCATTTGTTGCCATCACTGGAACAACATTGTCTGTTGCTTCTTCGACATGAACAGTTTGTCTTTCTCGTTCATCATCTGCTGAATGCACATGGAGGGGTTGTGTGCCTCGTTTCTCCACATCTGAAGAATTCGAGGTAGCTGGCATACCAACATCCTCTCCAGCATGTGGGGCATCCAAAACTGCATGTTGAGATGAAGTGGTTGCGTCAGGAGACTGCTCCGCCTGAGCATCCTCCTCCTCTGTAGAAAGACCTGATACTGCAGAAACATCACCAGGATTGACATCCGTCCTGTCACTTTCGGGGATTGGCTGATCGTCAAGCAAGCCCAGCACTGCCAGTAAATTGGAAATGGCTGCTGCTTGCCCAGCTTGCTCAGCCTGTCTAAGCTCGCCCTGCAGCTCAGCCTGCGAAAACAGCAAGGTCGATAATTAAAATCATGGCATAATAGCAGAGTGCAACATATTCCTCACCTTCAAGACTTCATGCTCCCTGTGCAACAGTTCTTTCAGACGTGGCTTGTGCTCAATCCTGTTCTTTCTCCATCTCGCTTTCCGAGCCCTCATCTCGAGTTTATTGATCTTCTCTGAATACTCGGAAATGATCTGTTGAAGAGTGAGCCAAAAACAGGCGAGTGCCAGCTGGATGCAGACCTGCGACTTCACAAGCTCTACAATTGCTGGGTCATGCTTCTTTTGCTCCTCCTCGACTGAGATGCTTGCTTGCACGGATGTCTGATGTGTCCTCACGGGCAACGGTTGACTCTGCTGCACTTGAAACGTTGCTTTCTCTTCTTGCACAGCTTCCAGCTTCGAAGGCATGTCTGTTTTCAACGACACTGGATGACGTGGCCTCCCCAACTTAACTGACTCGACAGAAGCTTGATGGCGATTGAAGTGCTTGCTGTCTCTTGACTTCGCCTTCGATGCTGCAGGTTCCTTCGACAATGGAGGCCTGGATTTTAAAGGAGGTCGATTCTGAAGCATAAGAATTCGAAGAGCCTTTCCACAACTTAGAATCTCTGCTGCAACACCTTGCAAGAAATTGGGCAGACGAGACCGCTCAAGCTGATGCACAAGAAATTAGAAACAAACGCGAGGCACACGCTTTGACCAAATTGTAAGCATGCCTGAAATGAGGAGTCCCAGAAGTCCGGATGTCTGTGCCCTTCGTCTGGTCGATTGCGCCATGCATGTATGATGAAGAAATCTTGAAAAGGGTCTTCACATGCTCCCTCGGAGAGCCAAATATTCAAGATGTCAAGATAAGGGTGCAAAGACTTCTGTAGTATGCTTGACACAAGGCGCTCGGATGGCCCTATCAGTGCCTGGAAAGTGCATCAAGTTAGTGCAAAACTAGATTCAGTGTTGCAAAGAAGACACACAGCAGATGATGTGAAGAGGTGCTCCAACAATGTCCCACCTGACGGAAAGTTGTCGACATCCTTGGGTGTCCATTCCTGGCAACCTCGGTCAGTCAGGTAAGCAACAGGGCATGGCATTTGCGAAATGATCACCTCACGAGTGCACTGGCACAGAGTAGCAACGGTAGCCAGCTGATCCCGAAGCGACCTTGAGTGCGAGTACAATTCTAGAAGAGACAGATCGGTTGAACTGGGTTCTGAATGTGGAGCAGACGGCACAGGAGAAAGTTCGTCGTCAAGCCATGAAGACCAGCACTCGTCGTCCAACTCTTCTCTCCGTCTTTGGCGGACTGGCTCTTGGATGCTGAGTACCGATGATCGAAAATGTCTTAGAAACGACAAAATTGCCTGGGCGAACGCCTGAGAAACTCGACCCCTGCAGGGAAGCTCAAATGATGATCGTGAATTGAATACTATGTCAAAAAAACGAACAGCATGGTGGATTTCAGAAGAGTGTCTGAGTGTGTGTCAAGCCTCTTCACCCAGGAGCCAGCTTGACTGAACTCCTCCAGCATGCTTGAGAGAGACGCCGGTGTGGTTGTTGGAGTCCTAACTTGGCAATGTGGCTCGTAACAGTACTTGGTCTCGTTCCACGCAAAGAGAGGCGACACAACACCCAGCAATACGTTGATTGTAGCCTGCAGCAAATATAGGCACAATGATCGCAGAGCACACACTAAAGCGCACACCTGAATAACTGTTTGCTCAGAGATCACAAATGGATTAGGACCTTCTGAGCTTTTCGTGTGCCTGTAGCAATGCATGTTAATAGTTGAGCCAAGCGTAAAACAAAGGAAGTGGCATACAGGCGATAAAGCGCATCGAAGGCTTCGGATGGTGCATCAGATATGTAAACAGGACTTTCAGGGGCCCCTGGCAAGTCTGAAGCCAGATGGAAGTTGCTCAAAAGTTCCTCCCACCGCGGATGCGCCGGTCTCTGCTGGCCGGTCAGCATGCTCAAGCGGCTTGTCACTGGTTTTCCTCACATCACTAGTCTTGGATCTTGACTCTGTGGTTGACTGTGCATCATCATTCCGTTCAGTCAGACCAGGCAACCGCTTTTCAGTCAAAGCTTTCTCCTTTGTCTGGGATAAAGACTCAAGACGAGGAGATGCAAGCTCGAGCCCGAAATCTTGGAGCTTTGAGCTCCGACTATCGAACATGAGAGGCGGAGTCGCGAGTTCATCTTCTGGTTCTGGGAGATGAGGCAGCGGCTGCACTCCTCTTATCATTCGAGATTTTCCTGTTGCCGCTTAGATTCATCGGATTGCTGAGGTCGGAAGCCAGACCTGTTTTCCGGGAACCCAGACCAATGGGTGAGGGGTAGCTTGCTCCAGGGAGACCAGTGGAGCCCATCTCGTCATCGACACACGCAGAGACACTGAATTCTCTTGGTTTATCGTCGTCGGGGGTTCCCGCTGCTCCTGACCAGCACGCTCGCCATGTATCCAGAGCAGCAGGGAAATCAGAAGACGCACTTCGATTTTGGAGCGCTCGCCCGACGCCCCTAACGAGGCTCTCCTCGGAGCGCGGCACAGGCTCCCTGGCAAGCGAGAGGAGAAGGAAGAGGACGTCATCGGCCTCGTTAGCAGGAAGCAGCCGCGGAAAATGAGCACTGCACGAACACACGAACGGTGAGACGACGGACGCGCTCTTCGCTCAACAGCAGCGCACCTTCTCAGCCGTGCGCTCAGCTCTTCAAGTGCATCAGCATCTTCCTGGGCTCCGTGGGTGCGAAGGCGGAAAGCAGCGGAGGCGACCATGTACGAGACGCGCGCCCCATCCACTGCGGCCGGAGCGCCCTACACAGCGCTCGAGTGAGCATAGCTACAGCGCGTGAGCTTCACGCCGCACGCACCGAGCGGCCCGGCCCGAACTCCAGCAGCGGCGCATACAGCATCGTCCGCACGGCGCCGCGGTTCTCCTGCACATACGTCTTCGGCAGAAACCTCAGCGCCAGCGCGTCCAGCGTCCCGACGATCGGCGCGGACGCCATGCTCCCGAGCGCCCGGCCTGTTTCGGTGGAGCGGCTGCGCGCTGAAGTTCAAATACCACCACCTCGCTCCGCGCTCAATGTGCGGGCATGCGATCTTGAGGCCGCTGCAAATCTAGTCTGGATCCCGGAGGCTACTGGGCGCAAGCGGCTTCTCGCGGCCCACTTCGGCCCAACGAGGGGGTACGGCGTTGGAGCTCCCGCCATCGTTCAAATCGAGGTGGCAGGCAGCTCGCCCGGGGCAGTCTTGAGCGCAGCCGTCTAGCAGTCGCGCCCCGGGCAGAACGCCTCCGGAGTTGCAGTCGATGGAGGTCATCAGCAAACGACAGCGCACGAGCGATGTTGGCAGCAGGGGACGGGCTCAGTCGATGCTGTCCATGTACAGCGATATGCCAACTGAAGATGACATGTCTTTAGAGGAGTTCGAGCGCCTTGCGCTTGACCGGCTTGCAGGTGAACTCCGCGCTCGGCGGTCGACAGACGAGCGCTCGCTGACATGCTCGCGCAGTTCTGCGCGAGTGCGAGGCGAGGCAGCTGCGAGGTGGGCGGGAGGAGGATGACGACAAGCGGCTGCAGGCGCTTATCGACAAGAACATCCCGCTGAAAGTGGGCGCAAAGGACGACGAACGCGAACGGCAGCAGCGCACCGATCGCCTGTCGCACTTTATCCTCCGGCTTGCATACTGCGGCAGGTCCGCTTTCCGGCAAGCGCTTCGTGCGCTGCATATGTCTGAACAGAAAACGCGCAGCGAGGACAACCGTCGGTGGTTCTTGAAGCATGAGAGCGACCTGCTGAGGCACGCAGCATTTGACCTTTATTCTTGAACATTCTCATGACAACCCACGCGACAGGCACCGCCTCAATCAGGAAAAGGCAAGACCCGACTCCTTCCAGGCTTTCTTGGATGAGCACGGCTTCAAGTTCCCCTCCGTGAGCTGCTACCCCTCGCCCTGGAATTACCGCATACCGAGGCAGCTAACAAACTACCTCATATTCTGCAGATTTCGAGCGACGAATACGAGGCTCTCCGCGAGAATCTCGAGTACGACAACCCCTCCGCAGAGAAGCGAGTCTTCTACAAAGTGCGATCATCTCTCACTTTCTTTGCATGGTCTCAATCGCTATTGCAGGTTCCTTTCGAGGAAGCGCTCGAACTCGTCAGCCAGCGAAGAGTTTTCCTTCGGAGCGGCTTTGCATACGTCCTTCACAAGGATCTGGTCTCCCTTGTTCTGCTTCATTACAGAGCCAAACTGTCCAAGGAATTGACCCTTCTGGGTGCTCGTCGTAATGAGTGGATCGACACCCGGCTCGAGAAACAGTTTGCAGCTTTGCAAGATTCTTCTGCCAACAGCTACATCAGTGGCGGAGCCCACAAAAAAGAGTTCAACCTGCAGACTCTGGAAATGGTTTGTGGTTGAATAGGTTTCGTCCTCGCGGCGTTCACTGATGGGCTGCTTAGCATGCAGAGCGCTCTTTCCCTCTTTGTATGCTCAATCTTCACAAGAAGCTACGGGAGAACCACCACCTCAAGCATGGTGGCCGCATGCAACTTGGCCTTTTCTTGAAGGTCATATCTTTCTGACTATCCTTTATTTTCATTGTGTAGACTGACTTGTCTTCCAGGGATGTGGGCTGAGTCTGGAGGACTCCCTTGCATTCTGGCGCTCCGAGTTTTCGAAGATCATGCCTGTGGACAAGTTCGACAAGGAGCACGCATACAACATCAGGCATAACTACGGACGTGAGGGGAAGAGGACGGACTACACTCCGAAGAGGTGCATGGCATTGCTCGCCTCCAGCTGGCAGTCCTGATCGGACTACTCCAGCTGCCTCAAAATCATTATGGACCAGCCCGGAGCAGCAGACCACCATGGCTGCCCATACAAGCATTTCGATGAGGGCAGGCTCAGGGCACTGCTTGCAAACAGGAAAGTTCCTGTCCAGGGCATCCAGGAGGTTGTGGATCTTGCAAAGGGGCAGCACTATCAGGTGTGATCTCCCTTGCTCCGGATCGGCCCGCTGGCACCAACTCGGGTCTTTCAGATTGCTTGCACAAAATGCTTCGAGCACCTCCATCCAGGATCTGGAGCCGACATTCAGGCGGTACTTTAATCAGTGTTTCCTCGCTTCGAATTTCTTCTGATGACAGGACACGGTGCAGATCAATCATCCTAATCTGTACTTCGAGCAGTCAGCCAACTACTACAAAGCCCAGGCGGACAAGGCTCAGGCAGACAAAGCCCAGTCGGGCTCAGCTCAGATGTCGTCGTAGATATTGGTATAGTGTATTCGTAGTTTGTTTGTAGAACAGGGGGCATTCATCTTTTGGTGCAAGCACAGCGGCTAGACTGTGTGCTGTGCCCTGGGCAGTGTGGCCGAGTGCTGGTGCCAATAACTACATACATCTGCATTAATAGAAAGGTCCAATCTAGCTCACTTCAACAGGTTCCTGGCCATATGCTCCTTGGCTGTCGCTAGTACTTGTGCCAGGGATTGTTCACTGAGTGGCACGTCGGTCTCCGCGCCCTTCATCTGCACCCGGCTTGCAATCACCGAGGGATCGGTCTCTAGCACAATCCTGCCGAGCGGTTTAGAAGGGCCGCGGTAAAGAGCAGGCAAGCACTGACCCTCCATCGATGATCTCATCGAGTGTGAGGAATACGGCCTCCATGTTGTCGAGCATCGTGCGCTTATCGACTTGATTCCTGAGCGATCTTTAGCTCCGATGCTGGGCGCTTCTCAGCGAGCGCTGCACCTGAGGATGGTAGACACTGTGTCGTAGAGCGCAGTGAGCACGCTGACCAGGATGAGCTCGTTCTCCTGCTGGCTGCCGCCAACGTAGAAGTGCACATCGGTCGAGAATCTGTACACGAAGATGTCCTTTTCGAACATGATGATCTCCGCTGTGCGGAAAGCAGGTCAGCGGGCGCGGCGCGCCGGGGCGTGGGAGGCGGAGCTAGACCTTCCGAGCGGGCATTGATCCGATGGGTCTTGCTGAACAGACTCTGCGCCGCCGCCCGATAAGCCCCACTGGCTAGTTCATCGTAGCTGTGGGCCGGACCTTTTCGAATGCGAGCTGCTGCGCTGTCGTCGGCAAGTCGTCTGTATAGTACTTCGTACATATCCTCCGGCCTTCGGCGTCCAGGATGAGGACGCATTTTACCTGTGTCTGCTCAGCCGCGCGCCATTCGAGCAGCGTGTTCAGGAGATTACCATGGGGACGTCCATTGCTGCTCTTCGAAGGCCGCCCGCGCCACGCCCGTCGTCCCCGTATACACTGCACCCCTGGTTTCTTCCCCCTGCGGGAGAAAACAGGGGGGGGGTGAAGCCGACGTAGTCCTCTTCAAGTTCAGTTGAAATTGTCGCCGATGCGACATCGCTCGAGCGCGCGCTCTTATGTATACATGATCGACGCCTTCAAAATATAGCTTGGAAAATAAAGCTTTAAGCTAGCGCAATAAGCTATATTGATCTATTAGTACGTGCAAAAGATCGATTTACGTATTCGGCAAGTTTTAGGGAGGCCTAGGCCTAGCTATACTATACAAGGTGGTGGTATCGATGGTCTAGATTATGAAGCATGCGCGTGCACATGATCATCAGCTTGCAGCAAGCTTTTAAGAGCTATCAGAGGATCCAGTGAGGAATATCAGGAGAAAGATTCTGAAGCTCTGGCTTCCTGCAGGTACCGGTGCTCCAGGCCAGAATGCTCCAAAGCAGTACTTTAAACTCTGAAAAACTGACACTTATGATTGCTCGATTTGGCTCCTATCTACTTGATGAAGAGGGTGTAGAAGCCTGTGAATACACCTGTCTCAAGGTCAGCCTCGAACCATCAAAATAACAGCAGCCACACGCACAAAGTAGAGAAACGAGCCAATGCAGCCTTACTCCTATGACAGCACCTGCTCGTCGGTATCAAAAGCGGCAGGAGAAGCGGAAAGGCTTCAAGCCAAGCAGGCACTGTTCGAAATTCACCTTTGTAAAACGCGCCCCAGAAGCCACGGCGCTCGCTAAGCAAGAAGTTTCGTAGCCGCGGTACTCGCCTGATGTAGGCGCACGCGCAAATGAGGAGCAAGGTCGCCGCAATAGCCCCATGAAAGCTGTAAACTGCGCAAGAGGGTCGGATGAGCTGCAATGGTCCAGGGCGCCGCGCGCGCAGTCACAGTGCGCGGCAATCTTTCCCTTGGAAAGCTAACGAGGCGGGGAGCTTGCGTGGGCCGGAACGAGCATCGCTTACCATTTGTCATCTCGCCTGAAGCCGCCCCGGCTGCGATCTAAGCGGCCAGCCGCGAAGAAGCTTTAGCTGTGCTGTCCGTCGGTCGAAACGGAGGCGGTCGCGCTGCCTCGGCTGCCTCGCGCTGTTTGAACTCAGACGGAAACTCGACTCCGGCGCGGACGGTCTCGGTGCAAGCGCGCTGCTCTGCTTAGCTAAGATTACAGTTTCGATGCCTCGTGTCGGCTTCGCGAGCCAGTCAGTGTTACGTCCTGGTACCCGTCTTGGTTCGCTGAGTCGGCGCTGACCGGCGGCAAGGCGCTGCACCACGGCTGATACCGATGCCGCCTCGTCTTTATGAATACCAGGCGCGTGCGCGGGGCGTGTGCGGGGACCGCAGCTAACGCTTCACATCAGGAGGACGGCGTACGCTGGCTGCTGGATGTGTACACCGCCTCGCGTTCATGCATTCTTGGAGTGCGTGTAATCGTACTCTTGATGCGAGTGTCTGTGCCTGCAGCTCTCTGACGCCGCGCAGGACGAGATGGGGCTCGGGTGCCAGCGCTCTGACCGTGCTCACGCCGCACGCGTACGCCTGACTCGCTCGCGCAGCAAAACGATACAAGCGCTATCGTTCCTGTCGCAGCTCAAGAGCGGGCGGGGCGTCCGCGGGCCATACCGTGCGCTTTCGAGTGCGCGTACCAGCTTCACGCGCTAAGTTTGACGCATCTTTGCAGTCGTCCTCTGCCCGCTCAGCTTGATGGATAACTGGAAGCAGGAGATCGCTCGCTTCGAGGACCTGAGCGCGCTCGTGTACGCCGGGAACGCCGCCGCGCGGGAGGAGCTGCGGCAGGACGTCGTCGAGGGCATCGTGAAACAGCCGAAATCCAAGCAGAGCGACGTGCGCGAGAGCCGGGCCTCGCGGCCGCGCGCGCCTCGCCCGGGATCTGAGGCGGGGCCGCGCAGCCCGAGCTGCCCTTCGACGTGCTGCTGACGACGTACGAGCTGGCGGTGCGCCCGATCGCGAGCCGCGGCGCGGGGCCGCGGGGCGACGCGGGGGCGGCAGGCGTCCGACGCCGAGTTCCTCGCCCGCTTCCAGTTCCGCGCCGCCATCGTCGACGGCCCGCCCCGCCCCCGCCCCGCCCCCCGCGCCCCGTGCCCCCGCTCACCTTCCCGCAGAGGCCCACCGCCTGAAGAACCGCAGCGGTGCCCCGGGGCCGGCGGCCCGTCCCGGCGCGGCGGGTGACGGGGCGCGGGGCGGGGCGGCGCAGGGGTGCTCTACCGGACGCTGCGGGGGGCGTACAGGCTGCCGTTCGCGGCGCTGCTGACGGGGACGCCGGTGCAGAACAACCTGCGCGAGCTCTTCGCCCTCCTCCACTTCGTCGACCCCGCCGCCTTCCCCGCCGACGGCGAGGAGGCCTTCTGCCTCCGCTTTGGCCGCGAGGGCGCCGCGACGGCCGCCCGCGCCGCCGCCCGCGCCTCCGCCGACCCCCAGCGCATCGCCGAGCTCCACGAGCTCATGCGCCCCTACTTCCTCCGGTGCCCCCGCCGCCCCCCGCCCTCCCTTTCCCTCCGCTGAACCGTGCCGGCGGCAGGCGGACTAAGGCCGACGTGCGTGCCGCGGCGCTGCCCGCGCCGCCTCGGCGGCCGCTGAGGCGGCGCGACGGGCGGGCGGGCAGGTGGCGCTGCACCTGCCGACGGTCACGGAGTCGGTGCTCGCCGTCCCCATGACGCCCCTCCAGGCGCCCGCCCGCCCCGCCCCGCCCTGCTCGGCCCCTGCGGCTCCTCTTGAGCCGCCTCCGGCGCCCCGCAGCGGCAGTGGTACCGCTCTATCCTGCGGCGGAACGCGGCGGGGCTGGCGGGGGCGGCCGGCGGGGCTGACGCGCGCGGGGCGGGGGCGGGGGCGCTGCGGAACGTGGTCATGTCGCTGCGCAAGTGCTGCGCCCACCCCTACCTCTTCGACGGCGTCGAGCCCGAGCCGGTGCCCCCGCCCCCGCCGCCCGCCCTCGCCCCCGCCGGGGCGCTGGGCGAAGGACGGGATGGGCCAGTTCGAGGAGGGGGAGCACCTGGTGGAGGCCTCGGGCAAGCTCCTCGCCCTCGACCGCCTCCTCCCCGCCCTCAAGGCGCCCCGCCCCCGCCCCTTCCTCCCCCGCCCCAACTTGCAGCTGACGCCGCCCGCCCGCCCGCGCGCGAAGGCCGGGAGACACCGCGTCCTCCTCTTCTCGCAGCTCACCCGCATGCTCGACGGTGCGCCGGCGTTGTGCGCGCGTAGAGCGCAGCCGGAGCCTCGCGTGACCGCCGCCCCTCCCCGGCCGCAGTCCTGCAGGACTACCTCTCGTACCGCGGCCGTGCGCTGCCGCCGCCTGCCTCCCGCCGAAAGCGAACATCCCGGCAGACTCGTACCTCCGGCTGGACGGGTCGGTGCGTGGCGAGGAGCGCTACGCCGCCGTCCAGAAGTTCCGCCAGGTCCGCCCCGCCGCCCGGCGCCCGCCCCTCCTCCTCCCTTCCCCTCTCCGCGCTCACGGCGGGCCGCAGGACGAGGAGACCTTCTGCTTCCTCCTCTCCACCCGCGCCGGCGGCCTCGGCCTCAACCTCGGTACCCTCCGCCGCCCGCCCCGCGCCCCCTCGCCGCGCCCCTGACCGGCAGCCGCGCCAGTCGAGGCCGACACGGTCATCTTCTGCGACTGCGACTGGAACCCGCAGGCGCGCCGCGCCCTCCCCGCCGGGGAACGCGGGGGCCGACGGGGCGGCGACGCGCGCGCAGGCGGACGCGCAGGCAATGGCGCGGGTGCACCGCCTCGGCCAGACCCGCGACGTCGCCGTCCTGTCCGCCCCGCCCGCCCCGCCCCGCCCCGCCCGGGCCGAGCGGGGCCGACGGGCGGGGCGGACAGGCGGCTGGTGGCGGCTGACACGGTGGAGGAGGTGATGCTGCAGCGCGCCCTCCGCAAGCTCCGCCTAACCCGCGACGTCGTCGCCCGCCGCGCCCCCGCCCCCGGCGAGCCCGACGAGGAGGGCGGGGGCGGGGGCGGCGGGGCGGGGGCCGACGAGGTCGCCCCCGCCCGCCTCATGGAGGCCATCAAGTTCGGCCTCCGCCGCATGCTCGCCGACCCTGACAGCGTGGACGGCGCCGCCCCCGCCCTCCTCTCCGACGAGGCCGTCGAGGCGGCCCTCCGGCGCGGCCCGGCCGCCTCCCCGGCCCCCGCCGCCCCCGCCCCCGCCGCGGACGAGGAGGACGAGGCCGCCGACGCCGACGGGCCCGAGAGGCGCGCCTCCGCCCGCCCCGCCCGCCGCCCCGCGATGCGCCCCTCAGTCTGACCGGCGCCGGCGGTGGGCGGCAGCCTGTACGTGTACGAGGGGAAGGACTACGGGGCGGAGGACGGGGCGGCGCTCGCAGCGCTCCTCGCCGGGGCGCCGCCGAGGGCGCGGGCGCGGCGGCGGCGGGAGGGCGGGGCCGGGGCGCGGAGGCGGCGGGAGGCGGACCCCGAGGCGGCGGCGGCGGCGCGGGAGGCGAAGCGGGCGAAGCGCGAGGCCGATGAGCGGCGGCGGCGCGAGCGGCGCGAGGCCGAGTGGGCCGAGGCCGGCTACACCAGCCTCAACCTCCCCTCCCCGACGCGCGCCCCGCCCCGCCCAGGCCCCCACCCCGCCGGCGCTGACCCCGGGACAGGGGCAGCGTCGTCGAGGAGGACGCGGAGGACGACGAGGAGGCGGAGGCGCGCGGCCCCGCGCTTCTCCGCACGGCCCTTGCCCTGACGACGGGGCGGGCGGGGCGCAGGGCGGGGAGGGGCGCTGCACTTCGCGACGGGGGACGCGAGCGAGCCGCAGGGCCCCGCGGCCGCCGGCGCCGTCGTCCTCCACTGCGTCGACACCTCCGGCCGCTGGCCCGCCCGCCCCGCCCCGCCCCGCCCCGCCCGCGCAGCATCGGCGCCCCTCAGCTCGGCTCGGGGCACGCGCAGGACGCGGGGCGGCTTCTTCGGGGCCCTCAGCCGCCTGTACCCCCCGGTCGAGGACGTGCGCGGCGGGCGGGGGGGCCGCCTCGGCGGCCTCTCTGACCTGGCCGGCGGGGCCAGGCGTACGCGCGGGCGGCGGAGCACGGGGACCTCGCCCTGGGGGACGCCCACCTTCTCCCCCCCGTCGACACCTCGGGGGTACTCGCCCCGCCGCCGCAGCCGGCCCCGCCCCTCGCCCCGACCCGACCCGGCGCCGGCGCAGGCCGGCAGCGGCAGATCTGCCTGGTCGTCGCGCAGAAGCGCGGCAAGGGCGGCGCCGTCTCCGCCATCAACGTGCCCCTCGCCCCGCCTCGCCCGGCCGCCCCTGCGCGCCGCTGAGGCGGGGGCAGGCGGAGGCGCTGGCGGAGGGCCTGCGCCGCGTCGCCGCCTTTGCGGAGCGCGCCGGCTGCTCCGTCCACATGCCCCGGTGCCCCCGCCGCCCCGCCCCCTCTCCCGCGCCGCCGCCGATCCCCGGCCGCCGCCCCGCCCCTGCTGGCAGGCTGGGGTACGGCGTGAAGGGGACGGACTGGTACGCCATCGAGCGCACCATCCGGAGGTGCCTCCGGCGGGTCCGACGTGCGGCCTGTGCCCCTCCCCGTCTCGCCCCGCCGCCGCGCTGGCCCCGAGGCGGCGAGCAGGTACGTCTACTACTTCAAGCGCGGCGGCGGCGGCGCCGGCCGCAGCGGAGGCGGAGGCGGGCCGGCGCCTCGGGCTCCGCCTCGGCGGGGCCCGCCTCGAGCTCGAGGCCGGCACCGGCACCCGCGAGGGCGGCCCGCGGCTCGCCGGCCGCCTCCCCGCGCCCCAGCGACGGGTGCCGCCCCGCCTCCCTCCAAAGACGATTCCAGCCGGCCGGCCGAGGGCGGTGCGCGCAGGGACGAGGACCCCGGGTGGGCGTCCGACGACAGCCAGAAGACGGAGGAGGAGGAGAGGCGCCCGCCGCCGGCCCCTGCGGCCCCGAGGCGCCCGAGCGACGGCGACTCGGACCCCGGCTGGGCCTCCGACGACAGCCAGAGGACCGAGGAGGGGGACGAGCGCCCGCCCCCGGCGGCCCCCGCGGCGCCGGCCCCGGCGCGGGCCCCGGCGCAGGCCTCGAGGCCGGCGCGGGCGGCGCAGATCTTCCGGGGATGCAGGTCGCGCTGGTGGGCGTGCAGGCGGGGGCCCGCGCGGCGGCGCTGGAGGCGCTCGTGGAGGAGCGCGGGGGCACCCTCGTCTCCGCCCCGGACGCCCACACCACGCACGTCGCCACCGACGCCCCCGCGTCGCCCCGAGGCGCCCCCTCTCCTCCCTCCCGCCCGCTCGCCCTGCTGAGGGGCGGGGCGCGGGTGCAGGTGATGCGGCTGAGCGCGGCGGTGGTGCGGGCGGCGTGGCTCGAGGCGAGCGCGGCGGCGGGGCGCGCCCTCGACCCCGCTGACTTTGCCCTCTCCTCCGGCCCCAAGGCGCGCCCCGGCCGCCCCGCCCCGCCCCGGGCCGCGCCCCGGGCCTGGCGGGGCGCTTAGGGGCGGCCCGACGGCAGGCGGCGCGGGCGGGCATCGCGGCGGACGCCTTCTACGGCCCCGGCGCCCGCGGCGACGCGGAGTGAGGCCGCTCCGCCCCTCTCAAGCGACTTCGTTCCACTTCTGATCGCAATTGAGTCACAATGGGAAATTGGACGAGAAACGAAAGACGAAAGAAACCGCCCTAGGGCCTGCATTGCACGATGCTTATGCATATGCATATGGCCGGCATGAGAGAGAGAGAGGAGCTCATGATCAAGTCTCAGCACTTCGGAAGTCTCTAGATCTGTACTACGGTAGCTCCAAGATGCCTTGAAAGCTCGCGTGTCACGGTACCGGTGGTACTGGCCTGGGTCGCGGGTTTAACCATGAATCATGAATTATTGGGGAAGGGAAAATCACTTCCCCTGTCCCTGTCCCTCGGGCCCAACCCTACCCCAAATCCCATTTTCCCGACCTCCGCAAAACCCGGGCCGCGCGGTACACGCTGAAAGCCCATCCCCAGGGGACCCCGAAACCGTGTCTCCCGGTCCCGTCCGACCAAAGGGTGATCCAGGAACAGGCACCAACACCCGGGACAAAAAGGGGTCCAGCGAGGCACATGGAGCAGATATACGGGCCGGACCAGTTCGAGGTCAATGCTTGCATTATGCCCGACATTCCGTACTGCAAGAGCGAGGCCGGGCGCGAGCGCGGTCGCGTAGGAGGACGCCGCGCGTGCTAGCCAATCGCATTGGAGAGTGCGAACTTACCCTGCGGAAAGTCTTTTTGCGGTACCCGCACGATCTCCCGCGGCGGACCCGCGCTCGCTGCAATGAGCCTCCCACGCTCCGGCCGCCCGAGCGGCAGCGGCGGCGCGAAGCCACCGCCGGGCATCGCCATCGGAGTCGATATCGAGCCGGCCAGCAAGCCCTGCAGTCAGTCAGGCTGCGGCGGATCTAGGCAGAAGTACGGCGGCAAGTGCCTGCACTGCGGCCAGCACTTCTGCACGAGGGACGCGCTTTACAGTCATGTGCTGCGATGTAGACATCCGGCGGCAAGCAGCGCAGCCGTGAAAACCCGGGCAGCTGGCGCCCACGCGTTCAGCGAGCGGCCTGAGTGCGGGGACTGTCAGCAGAAGAGCAAAGCCACCGGCAGCAAAGACGTGTGGGGCTGTGACCTCTGCGCTGCCCACTTCGTGCGCTTCGGCCCGGCGAAGGTGGTGGCACACCACGCAATTGCAACTGCATCCTGTGAAAAGAACCGCTTACGTGGTACGCGGTCATTATGCTTTCGAAGCGTTCGAAACTTACCTTTTCGCTACGTGTATACGCTGTCGCAGATGAGCCGGAGCTGCAGAGCATCGCTGCGCGCGCGGAAGCCGCGACCGCCGCCTCGGCGCCTGTACACGTCGGTCCGCGAGGCGCACCAAGTGCTCGACTTGCGATGCGAGCTCACAGCGCTCAATCGCAGAGCACGGGCAGCCGGCTGCTGCGGGATCGATTCCGCCTGCTGGCAGTCACAACCTCGCCTCGCGATCGCGGCGCGGCTGCAATCGCTGCACGGACAAGCAGCTGCAAGCGGCGGTCGGTGCGAACGTCTGGGGCTGCGACTACTGCGGCGAGCACTACGTCGGCTACAAACCATCGCGCGTACACGCGCATTTCAAGACTTGCAAGAAGCGAGGCACAGCCAGTGCAGGTAAGCCAGGCCAGTGCACAGCTCTCTAGCCTGCGCTGCCACACATCTCATTCCTATACTTTCCTTTGCACAAGAAGAGTCTGGGCAGGCGAATGATGATGGCAGAGGTGAGCACCGATTAGTAATCTTTGCCAAAGCATGCTGCTCACTCCAATTTTGCAGGCGAGAACACAGTCTCTGATGAAGCGCATAGCCAGAACGGCTTTTGTGCATCTCAGAGTTCTGTGAATCATGACCATCGTGATTCCCTTGTCCCTGAAAACCCTGAATCCCTTGATCCCGAATCCCCTGATCCCGATCTCCCTGAACACGAGCCAATGCACGCACATGCACCTGATGCCTCTGATAGTGCCCCTGAAAAGTCCAAAGCCAAGCCTACGGCGAAGGACAGGCGAGAAAGGCGTCTTCGGCGCACTCTTGCTATCGAGATGGAGCACTCTGAGAGGCACGGGGCAGCACTGCATGTTGTTCCTGGCAAGAGAGCCAGAAAGCCTGTGCATCGGTACGGAAGCGGTGCTGAGAGCACAGGTGCCACCGACCTCCACCCCTCCTCCTTACCCCTCCTCCCCTCCTTACCCGCTCTGCCCTCAGGCCTAGGGACGACCCCATCGAGGTCTCCTCGGACGAGGAGGGGGCAGCGCCCGAGCTCGACGCCGCCGAGGCGCCGGTCGTGAAGTCGGCCTCCGCCCCAAAGAAGGCCACCGGCATGAAGGGCCTCATGGCCCTCGCTGCGCCCCGCCTCCTCGGCACCAAGGCCGCGCGCCTCCTGGGCGCCGGCGTCTCCAAGGGCAAGAAGACCAAGAAGCCGGCGGCCCCCAAGGCCGCCAAGTCCAAGGACACCAAGGGCGGAAAGAAGACCAAGGCCGTGCAGTGACAGTGCAGTCCCGCACGGGGCTGCCAAACTGCAGCCCCCCCGCCCATTTTGTGCGAGTCTTGTGCGCGCTGTGAATGCCAAGCCACTGCAGTGCAACAGTCCCGTTCACATGATTAAATTCCCTTCCCCGGACCCAACTGACGCGCGCGGCAAGTCAGTGGCTCTTTTTTCAGGGTCTCAGTCGACGTCTCACAAAGTCAGAGCCTCATGATCATGATCATGAATCAGGACGACCGTTGGACTTGCAATTCAATCATGAATGATTGGCTAGCCTTGAAGCCAAATTCAAATCCTGAAGCCTCCGCAGCTGATCATTGCAAGGGGGGGTACCCCCTCCCTTGCTCCCCTGGTGAGTTGGTGCGGCGTACTTTCTGTGTTAACATTTTTTGTAAGATGCGATTCTTTGCATGCGCTCTCGTATAGGTGTGATCGCATCGTAGCCGCTGCGAGCGGCGGAAAAAAATGCAGAGGCGGGGCTGCGCAAACATGTCGAGGTCGCGCCTCACCTGCTATTGCTATATGCGCCGGACCACGTGCTCCTGATTGCTCTCGATGCGCTCTACAAACTTTGTCATACATGCCCGGGCTCAAGAAGCGGCGTGCGGCGCGCTAGACCGCCTCAAGTACCTGCTGTACCGGGCGCCGCTCCTGAGAGTTGGAGGCGCATCGAGACTCGAGCAGGGGGAATGGAGGCGATATCGTGTTGCAGTACCCGTGCTTTAAGCCGGCAAGCTAGCCGACAGAGCTGCCATCCGGGCGGCAAATGCACTCGGCCGGATCCGGACGAGAGTGCGAGAGTGCAGGAAGAAGGCGCCCGCGACGCCCGCGAGTGCCCCGCGCCCGCCGTCCGCAGCTGCAGATCCGAGCTCCGCGAATGCGATCTCTTCAAACATGCCACACTCTTGCCAGATGGAAGGCCTAGGTGAGCTCGCGCGCCTCCCGGCAATCCCGAGCTGGGAATGCACACTCGAGCTCGCCGACGGCTCTGACAAGGCCGCTCGGGTGCAGATCTTGCCATGTCGTTGAGCAACTCGTCTTGCGCATCTTCTAGATCCCATCCGGAAGGCGAGCTCGCGCGCTATCGGGCGTGCGCCGTCGTCGACTCCAGGTTCGCTCCGCCGCTGCTGCTGCGCACCTGACCCGCCCCCGCTGGGCCCGGCGGCCAGGCCCCGCCCCCGCACGCCCTCTGTCCGGGGCGAGCTGACGCCTCGGTTCGAATTCTGCGCATGCGCAGGCTATAGCTATGCGCGGGGCCCGGCGCCACCCGCCGCTCCGCCCGCTTCCTAGCCCGCCGCCCTGCCGGCTGCTTCAGCTTCGTCGACTCCAGGTTCGCCCCGCTGCTGCTGCTGCGCACCTGACCCGCCCCCGCTGGGCCCGGCGGCCAGGCCCCGCCCCCGCACGCCCGCTGTCCGGGGCGAGCTGACGCCTCGGTTCGAATTCTGCGCATGCGCAGGCTATAGCTATGCGCGGGGCCCGGCGCCACCCGCCGCTCCGCCCGCTTCCTAGCCCGCCGCCCTGCCGGCTGCTTCAGCTTCGTCGACTCCAGGTTCGCCCCGCTGCTGCTGCTGCGCACCTGACCCGCCCCCGCTGGGCCCGGCGGCCAGGCCCCGCCCCCGCACGCCCGCTGTCCGGGGCGAGCTGACGCCTCGCTCCTTGCGCATGCGCAGGCTATGCGCGGGGCCCGGCGCCACCTGCCGCTCCGCCCGCTTTCCCGCCCGCCGCCGCCCTCCCCTGCCCGCCCGCCTGGTGCCCGGCCTTCGCCTGCGTCGCCACCCCACCCATCCGCCTCGCCACCCCACCCGCCAGCCTCGCCACAACGCCCGTCCCGCCCGGCCCGGCCGCCAGCCTTGCTTCTCTGCCCCCACTCGCCCCCCCCCCCCCCCCCCCTACCCCTCCCCCTTTCCAAGTACCCTGCAATGTGTACAAGTACCCCCCCTTGCACCTCCGCGCGCGGCCCGCACTTGCTGCACTTGCACAGGGCCGGGTGCGGTCTGCTAGTACTATGATGATAATCATGCCATGATGAGCCAGCCCTAGACTGATCATGATGTTGCAGACCTTTGCGCATGCGCCTCATGATCATGATCATGGACTCCCAATTGCTGAGCCGTAGCCGAGAACCGAGAGTTGGCGTACGCCTCAGCTCTTGCCAGGAGCTCCATTGATGCCTTCAGCTTCGACATCCCGAAGCTGGTTTGGTTTGGACCAGCCAGTTTTCTGAAAACAACGATCCAAGTTTATTTCACAAAGTCCCTGTAGCCCTGTACCCCTGTCTGCTCAGTCCACCTGTACCCCTGATTCACCACCTTCACAGCTATCTAGCCTGGCAATACGAACTCGGAAAATCCGAAATTCAATTCAGATCACCACAATTTATTTCTGCTCCGAGCTCATGGCCAGCTGCAGGCCGCCGCGGAGGCCCTAGGCCTGATCATGAGGCTCGGAGAGATGTGGGAGGGTGGGTCGCGAGTCTAGCACTGTTCTCGTATTTATTCAAAGGTGCGGCCACACGGGCGCGGTTGTGTCTGTGCGCAGGCCGACGGGAAAGACATGATGCTCTGGTTCAAATTGAGTCTATACAGGTGTGTGACAAGAGTTGCTACACTACGAAGAACATAACAACGTCTGCAGGATGAGCCAAATGGCTGTCAGGATTGGTTTGATTGTCGCCCCCGAAAAAATCTTGGGAGCAAGTATTGTTCCTATCTACGGTTCTTGGTTTGGTTCTCCTTCACGAGAAATCACTCGGAGAGTCCTGGGTGCCGCAGCTCCTACTGGGGCGCGGGGCCGGCCTGGCTCTGCCCGCGCTTGACGGCGCGGCTCTGCAGGCGGGCCTCGAGCGCCTTCTTCTGGCGGAGCTCCTGCGGCGCCCGAGGTGAGCGGCCGACCTCTGGGGGGGCGGGCGGGGCGGGGGCGGACCTCGGACTGGACGGTGGACTCGAGGGCGGCGCCCTCGGCGAGGTGCGACTCGACGATCTCCTTCGTCGCCCGCTCCGCGTCCGACAGCAGCTTCGAGCCCGACGCGAACGGCGCGCCCCGCCGCCCGCCCCGCGACGCCTGGTGCGCCACGTACAGCTCGTTGCAGACCGCTGCGCCGCCGGCGTCAGCGGGGCCGCGGGGGCCGCCGCGGGGCGCGCGGGGGCGGGGCACGCACTCTTGAGGGAGGAGTAGAACTCGGCGAGGAAGGCGGGGTTCGTGTCGTCCTCCATCTGGCCCGTGCGGATGTGCGCCATCGTGTGCACCAGCAGCAGCAGGAAGTCGCCCGTGCTCTTCAGGCGGTCCGTCCGCAGGAAGAGCGTCCGCTGCTGCTCGTCCCAGTAGAAGCTGTTCCGGAACGCTGCGCCGGCGAGGGGTCAGCGGCGGTCCGGGTGGGGCCGGGGGGGAGGCGGCGCGGCGCACCGTTGCGCGGGTAGTTGTTGGTCGGGAGGCGCTTGGCGAGGAGGAGGGAGACGGCGGGGGCGCCCTCCTTGCGGCCCAGCACGTCGGCGACGTACGCGCCGAAGTTGTAGCACGCCGCGTCGTTCGCCGTCAGCTCCTTCACGTCCGTCTGCAAAGGCGGGCGAGGTCAGCCGCGCGCGGGGGGCGGGGGCGGGGGGCGGGGGGCGGGGCCGGGGGCGCACGGGCTGGAGCTGGCCGAAGTCGCCGACCTTGGCGTCCTCGGGGTCCTGGAAGACCTCGCCCGACTGGCTCGCCGCCGCGAACTGGGCCGTCTTGCTCAGCAGCTCCTCGATGTTCCGCAGCTTGGCGTACAGCGGGCTCGCCTCCAGCATCTGCGCGAACTGCGCCGCCGAGACCGGCGGCGGGGCGCCCGACGCGTTCGCCTCGTCGACGAGCGGGCCGAGCGTGGAACTGCTCATCGAGGCGCGCCGCTTGAGCATGACGGCCGAGGCGATGCGCTTGAGCTTGGCGGAGTCGGTCTTGCCCGACTCGTCGACGCGGGCCTTGACCTCGTCGTCAGCCTTGGCCTGCTCGGCCACCTCCTTGAGCTTGTCCTTCTCCACCTCGTCCAGGCGGTGCATCGACTGCCGCATCGCGTTGTCGAGGTTGCTCAGCTGCTCCCGCTTCTTCGCCTCGAGCTTCTCGCGGAGCTTGCGGGCCTGGCGCTCCTTCTCGCTCTCCTTCTGCTGGGCGAGCATCTGCTGCTCGCGGCGGCCCTCCTCCAGGATGCGCTCCTTCATCGCCGCCTCGTCCAGCGGCTCGCCCGACTCGCCGGCCGCCGCACCGGCCGCCGGCGCCCGCTTGGCGCGCTGCTCGTCGAGCTCCCGCTCCAGCTGCTCCCGCTCCCGCTCGAGCTCCGTCTCCATCTCCTTCTGCCGCTTCTTGTACTCCTCCTGCAGCCGCTCCTTCTCCGCGTTGAGCCGCTGCGCGGGCCGTCAGCGCGGGGCGGGGCGGGGCGGGGCGGGGCGGGGGCGGGCGCGCGTTCTGGGTCTCGATGGTCTGGCTCTCGAGGCGGACGCGGAACTCCTCGAGCTCGCGGGCCATGGCCTGGGCGCGCAGGCCGCGCTCGCGCAGGAGCACGGCCTGGTGCTGCGTCGCCGAGCGCGCCGTCGCGTCGAAGCACGCGTCGGCGATCTCGCGCAGCTGGCGCTCCTGCAGGACGAGGGCCTCCTGCGAGTGCTTGGCCTGCAGGCTCGCCACCGCCTTCTCCTCGGTGACGCGCAGCTGGTCCCCGTGGCGCCGCCGCAGCTCGTCCAGCTCGCGCTGCTGCCGCGCGACCACCGCGTCCACCGACTCGCGGTCGGCGCGCCCGACCTCCTCCGCGTGGCGCGCCACCAGCGCCGCCGCCTCCTCCGCGTGCTGCGCCTCCAGCGCCGCCAGCGCCTCGCGCAGGCCGCGGGCCACCTCCGCCACGTGCCGCGCCGCCATCTCCTGACTCTCCGACTGGTGGCGCCGGTAGAGGATGCCCTCGACCGCCTCCGCCGCCGCCGTCTCGTCCTTGGCGGACGCGATCGTCTCGTTGATGGCGCGCGCCTCGGCCTCCTTGGCGCGCTTCACCTCGAGCTGCTCCCGCTCGCGCTCCTTGGCGCTGATCGCGCGCTGCACGCGCTCCGACTCGGACTTCTGCTGCTCGGCGACGCGCCGCATCTTCTTCGCCTCGAGCTTCTGGTGCAGGGCCTCGAGCTGCCGCGCCTTCTCCAGCTCCTGCGTGCGCGCCGACGCCTCCAGCTCCTGCTTGTACATGTCCATGATCTTCTGCTTCTCCTTCTCGTTCCGGTTCGCCTGCCGCGCGCGGGGACGCGTCAGCGCGGGGCGCGGGGCGCGGGAGGAGGGGGCGGGGGCGGACCTGGAGGTCGCTCTCCATGCGGGACTTGATCTCGGTCTCGCGGGCGTTCTTCTTGGCCTTCTGGGCCTCGTCGATGAGGCGCGACTCGTCGGCCTCCTCGCGCCGCACGTCGTCCTCGACCTTGGCGAAGCTCGCCTCGCGCGTGCGCGCCAGCTCCTCGCGCAGCCGCTCGATCTCCGCCCGCAGCGCCATCTCCTCCGCCGTCGGCGCCCGCGCCTCGCCCACCGGCATCTCCTCCACGGGGGCCGCCTCCACCGCCACCGTCAGCAGCGCCTGCGCGAGGTCCTCCTCCTTGCGCCGCAGCGCCATGACCTTCTTCTCCTCGTCGTCCTCGATGCGGCGGCGCTGCACCGGGTCCTGCGCCGTCGCCAGCTGCTCCGAGGTCGCCTTCTGGAGCCGCTGCGCCTCCTCCCGGAGGGCGTTCTGCTCCAGCTCCAGCTCGTGCCGCCGCTTCATCTCCTTGGCCTTGGCCTCCGCGCGCCGCTTGAGCTTCTCGCCGACGGCCCGCTCCTCGCGCTCCTGCAGCTCCTGCAGCAGCGCCTGGACCTTCTTCATCTCGGCGGCCTGCTTGGCGGCCAGCCGCGCCTGCTCGTCCTTGGAGCCGGAGCGGGCGGCGGCGGCGGCGGCGGCGCGGTGCTCGCGCGCCGCCTCGTCGAGGACCTGCCGCTTGTGCGTCTCCAGGCGGCCGCGGAGCTCGGTGAGCGTGCGCTGCTCGGCCTTGGCGATCTTGTCGCGCAGCTCCGAGGTCTCCTTCTGGTGGAGGCCCTGCAGCTCGGCGCGCGGCATGCCGAGGCGCGCCGACGGCATCCCCTCCTCCGAGAAGAGCTGGCTCGCCCGCCGCACCGGCGTCAGCAGCACGCTCGGCGCGCGGAAGCCGGCGCCGACGGCCGAGAGGTCGAGCGGGTCGACGGGGGCGAGGTGCGACATGGGCGAGGCGCCGGCGCCCTGGAGCAGGACGCCGGCGTTGGCGAGCAGCTGGCCGATGAGGCGCGCCAGCTCGGGGCCCTCGAGCAGCTTCTTGAGCTCGGGGTGCATCGGGATGGGCGCCGCGTGCGGCACCATGCCGGCCGCCTCGCGCTGCTGCATCGGCGTCGCCGGCACTGGCGCCTGCCGGAACGACGAGGCCGAGTCCTTGCGCGCGAGCGACTCGCGCTGGGTGGAGATGATGGGGACGGCGGCGGGGACGGGCAGCGAGGCGACGATGCGCTCCTTCTCGCGGCGCGTCTCCTCCTCCGCCTGCAGCTTCTTGCGCTCCTCGTCGGCCTTGATGGCCTGCAGGGCGGCGCGCTTCTTCTTGCGCTCCTCGAGCTTGCGCTTGAGGTCGCCCTCCTGGCGGCTCTTGTCCTCCTGCATGGCCTCCATGAGGCGCGCGACGGCCTCGTCGTGGTCGCGGATGATCTTCTGCTTCTCCTCGTCCGTCGTCTTCAGCTTCAGCTCCCGCTCCATCTTCATCTTCTCCTCCTCCAGCTTCCGCGCCCGCTCCCGCTCGAGCTCGATCAGCTGCGCGGCGCCGGGCGTCAGCGGCGGGCGCCCCCGCCCGAGGCGCCCCGCGGGGGCCGCTTCGCACCTTCTTCTCGTGCTCGCGCTCCATCTCCTGCTCGACGCGCTGGCGCTCGAGCTCGTGCTTGAGGCGGAGCTCGACCTCGGCCTTCTGCCGCTCGATCTCCGCACGCATCTACGCCGCACGCGCCGTGAGCGGGGGCCCCGGCCCGGGCGCGGAGGCGGGCGGACCTCCTCCTCGAGGCGGCGCTTCTCCTCCTCGCGGATGGCGGTCTCGGCCTCGTGCTTCACCTTCTGGTCCGTCGCCAGCTTCTGCCGCATGTTCCGGAACTTCTCCGCCACGGCGCGCTGGGCCGTCTTGAGTTTCTGCGCGCGAGGCGATCAGCGGCGGCCGCGGAGCGAGGGCGCGCGGGGCGGGGCGGGGCGGGGCGGGGCGGGCCTCGGTGGCGAGGGCGCGCTCGGCGTCGTCGACCTTGCGGGCGAGCTCCTCCGCCTGCTTGCGGGCGAGCTCCTGCTGCTCCTTGAGCATCGCCTCCGCCAGCTCCCGCTCCATCCGCGCCTTCTCCGCCAGCTGCTGCACCTCCAGCCGCGCCTTCTCCGTCGCCGCCTCCGCCTGCAGCCTGAGCTGCGACTCGCGCTCCTGCTGCTCGAGGGAGATGCGCTTGGCCTCCTCCTCCTGCTTGCGCTTGAGCTCGGCCTCGCGCTTGGCCTTGCGGGCGGCGAGCTTGGCCTGGAGGTCGCCCTCCTGGCGGCGCTGCTCCGAGACGAGGGCCGCCGCCATCTTCTGCACCTCCTCCTCGTGCGCCTGGAAGATGCGCGACTTCTCCTCCGCGGTCAGGTCCTGCCGCTGCAGCTCCTCCTGCAGCTTCGCCTGCTGCTCCGCCAGCTTGGCGCGCGCCTCCTCCTCCGCCTTGGCCTTGGCCTCAGCGAGCTTGGCCTCGGCCTCGCGCTCGAGGGCGGCGGCGAGGGCCTGCCGCTCCTCCTCCTGCTGGCGCAGCATCTCGGCCTTGATGCGCTCGCTCTCGAGGCGGGCGCGCTCCTCGGCCTCGGCCTTCTCGAGCTCGAGCTGCTTCTGGCGAAGCTCCGCCTCCTGCTTGCGGACGAACTCCTGCTCGAGGCGCGCCTTCTCCGTCGCCAGCGTGTCGCTCAGGCTCTGAACCTGCTTCGACTTCTCCAGCTCCAGCGTCCGCTCCAGGCCCGTCAGCGCGTCCTCGTGCATGCGCATGATCTGCGCCGCCTGCTCCGGCGTGATGGTGCCCATCGAGGCGAGCTGCCGCTTCATCTCCTCGCGCTTCTCGGTCATCATCTTCTTCTTCTGCTCCTCGAGGAGCTGGATGGCGCTGTCCTTCTGCTTGTCGATGGACTCGTTGAGCTGCGCCCGCTCCTGCTCGTGCTGGAGCGCCAGGAGCGCCGCCTCGCGCTCGATGGCGAGCTTCTTGCGGGCCGCCTCCTCCTCGGCCGCCTGCGAGGCCCGCTTCGCCTCCATCTCCTCCGCCTGCTTGCGCGCCATCTCCGCCGCCTTCTTCGTCTTGCGCTCCGCGAGGCGGCGCTGGAGGGCGTCCTGCTGCCGCAGCTGCTCCGCCTGCATCGAGCTCTGCAGGCCCGCCAGGTCGCGCTCGTACGAGGCGAGGATCTTGGCCCGCTCCGCGTCCGAGAGGTTCGACATGCGCTCGACCTCCATCTGGATCTGCCGCCGCTTCTCCGCCGCCGCCGCCTGCCGCTGCTTCTCCAGCTCGGCGAGCCGCCGCTCCTCCTCCTTCTCGAGGTCGTCGTCCGCCTCCCGCTTCTCCTGCTCCTGCTCGAGCTTCATCTCCGCCAGCTCCAGCTCGTGCTGCGCCCGGATGCGCGCCTCCTCCTCCTTCTTCTTGCGATCGATCTCGGAGACCTTCTGCTGCGCCTCGAGCTTGCGGCGGGCGTCGTTCTCGCGGGCCGCCGTGCGCGCCGCGAGCTTGGCCTGCAGCTCCTGCTGCTGGCGGAGCTTCTCGACGGCGAGCTGCTTCTGGGCCGCGGAGCGGTCGGTCTCGTACTGGGAGAGGATGCGCTCGCGCTCCTCGTCCGTCTTGGCGGCGCGGAGCTCCATCTCGCGGCGCACGGCGAGGTCCTCCTCCGCCTGCCGCTCCTTCGCCGCGAACGCGCTCTCGATGGAGGCCATCTCCGCCGCCTCGGCCGCCTCGGCCTCGCGCTCGATCGCCGCCACCGCCGCCGCCTCCTGCACCTTGATCTGCGCCGCCGCGCGCTCCGCCTCGGCGGCCGCGCGGGCCTCCTCCAGGCGGAGCTGCTCCTCGACGGCCTTGCGCTTCAGCTCGGCCTCCTTCTCCGCCTTGAGCTGCTCCTCCTTCTTCTTCTTGCGCATGGCGAGGCGCGCCTGGAGGGCGCTCTCCTGCCGCTGCTTCTCGGAGCCGAGCGCCGCCTCCATCTTCTTGGCCTCCTCCTCGTAGCGGGCCATGATCTTCTGCCGCTCGCCCTCCGTCATGTTCTGGTTCGCCGAGAGCTCCTTCGCCATCATCGCCGCGAGCAGCTTCTTCTCCTCCGCCAGCTGCTCCGCCACCGCCCGCTCGATCGCCGCCGCCCGCTCGGCGCGCTCCTGCTCGAGCTGCTGCTCGAGCGCCATGAGCGCCTCCTTCTGCTGGATCTCGGCCTGCAGCTTGGCCTCCTCGAGGGCGCCGCGCGCGGCGACATCCTGCGCCTTGATCGCCGCGTCCGCCTCCTTGGCGGTCGTCTCCGCGTTGTGCTTCGCCTCGAGCTCCTCGTGGAGGTGCCCGCGGCGGGCGGCGAGGCGCCGCTGGAGGTCGGCCTCCTGGCGCGCCTTCTCCATGCTCATCGCCGTGCGCAGGCCGGCCGCGTCCCGCTCGAAGGCCTCCATGATCCGCTTGCGCTCGTCGTCCGTGTGCGCGTTGGCGAGGTCGGCGTCGCGGCGCTTCTTCAGGTCCGAGAGCTCCGCGTTCTCCTTGCGGCCGATGTCCGCCATGGCCTTGGCCATCTGCATGTACATCTGCGCCTCGAGGTCCTCCTCCGCCTTGAGCTGCTCCTCGATCTGCTTGCCCTTGAGGTCCGCCAGCTGCGCCTCGGCCACGGCCTTGACCTCCATCTCCTTCCGCTTCGCCTCCTCCTCCACCGCCTTCAGCTTGGCCTCCGCCTCGTGCTTGGCCTTGAGCTCCGCCTCGCGCTTCGCCTTGCGCGCCGCGAGCTTCGCCTGGAGGTCGTTCATCTGCCGCGCCTTGTCCGCCGACATCGCCGACTCGAGGGCGCTCGCCTGCTCCTGGTACTTGGACAGGATCCGCGCCCGCTCCGTCGCCGTCATGTTCGGGTCGGCGTTGAGCTCGGCCGTCAGCTTCTCAGCGAGGACGCGCTTCTCGCGCGCGAGCGCCTCGCCGGCGGCGATCGAGGCCTCGGCGGCCGCCGCCTCCGCCTCGCGCTCGGCGGCGGCCGCCTGCTCCATGAGCTCCTTCTCCTGCTCGAGCTTGCGGACGGCCTCGGCGAGCTCCGCCTCGGCCTTGAGGCGCGCCCCCATCGCCTCCTGCTCCTTCTCGGCCGACGCCTTGCGCTGCTCCACCTCGAGCCGCTTCTGCATCTCCGCCTCCTTGGCCGCGCGGCGGGCCGCCAGCTTCTGGGCCAGGGCCGACTGCTGCCGCAGCTTCTCGGCGTCCGTGGCGTGCTTGAGGGCCGACGAGTCGCGCTCGTACTGCGCGAGGATGCGGGCGCGCTCCTCGTCGCTGCGGGCGTTGGCGAGGTCGGCGTCGCGCTTGCGCTTGAGCTCGGCCTCCTCCTGGGCGCGCTGCTGGTCGAGGGCCGCCATCGCCTGCTTCTCCTCCCCGGCCATCTCCGCCTCGAGCGCGTCCTCCGCCTTGACCATGTCGGTCACCAGCCGCTGCTGCGCCGCCGCCGCCTCCTTGGCCGCCGCCGCCGCCGCCTCCGCCGACGCCTTCTCGAGGGCGAGCTCCTTCTCCTTGAGCACGCGCTCCTCCTCCTGCTTGCGCTTGAGCTCCGCCTCGCGCTTGGCCTTGCGGGCGAGCAGCTTGGCCTGCAGGTCCTCCTCCTGGCGCTTGCGGTCGGCGCCGAGCGCCGCGTCGAGCGCCCGCTGCTCCTTCTCGTACTTGTCCATGATCGCCTTGCGCTCGGCGTCGCTCGAGGCGCCGGCCAGCTCGGCGGCGCGCAGCTTGGCGAGCGCGGCGCGCTCCTCGTCGCCGCGGCGCCGCATCGCGTCCTCCATGTCGGCGGCGAGGCGGACCTTCTCCTGCTCGAACTCGGCCGCGATGGCCGCCAGCTCCGCCTTCTGCTGGGCCTGCAGCGCCGCCAGCTCCGCCTTCTGGTCGACGTCGGCCTTGAGGGCCGCCAGGCGGCCCTGCTCCTGCGCGTCCGCCGAGGCCAGGTCGGCCCCCTGCTTCATCTTGAGGTCGCCGACGCGGCGGGCGCGGCGGGCGGCGAGCTTGTCGCGCAGCGCCTGCTCCTGCCGCTGGCGCTCGAGGTCCATGGACTTGAGGAGGTTGTCGCGGTCCTCCTCGTACTGGCGCAGGATGCGCGCGCGCTCGGCGTCGGTGGTCGCCGCCGCGAGCGCCGCGTCGCGCTGCTCGTCGAGCCGCGCCAGCGCCGCGTCCTCCGCCGAGTCGAGCTCCTGCATCTTGGCAGTCAGCTGCTGGATCTCCTCCGCGTCCGACTTCTTCTGCAGCTGCTGCAGCTCCTGCGACTGCTTCTTCTCGAGCTCGGCGAGCTTCGCCGCCGCCTCGCGCTCCTGCTGCAGGATCTTGGCCTCGGCCGCCTGCTGCTGCCGCAGCGCCTCCGCCTCGGCCGCCTGCTTCGCCTGGAGCTCGGCCATCTTGGCCGCCTTGCGCTTGGCGAGGCGCTCCTGCAGGAGGCGGTTCTGGCGGTCCTTCTCCGACTCGAGGGTGCGCGCCAGGCCGGCCTGCTGCTTCTCGTACTCGGCGAGGATGCGGCGCTTCTCCTCGTCGCTCGTGGCGCCGGCGAGGGCCATCTCCAGCTTGCGGCGCAGCTCCGTCGCCTCCGCCTCGAGGCGCGCGCGCGCGTCCGCCTCGGCGCTCGCCAGCTTGGCCTCGTACTCGCGCTGCATGGCCTCGTCCGCCGAGGCGAGGTCGCGCTTCTGCGCCAGCTCCGCCGCCAGCCGCTCCTGCTCCTGCTGCGCCCGCAGCGCCGCCTCCTTGGCCGCCAGCTCCGCCGCCTCCTTCGCGCGGTCGAGGTCGCCCTCGAACCGGCCCTTCTCGTCGGCGAGCTTCTTGGCGCGGCGCGCGGCGAGCTTGTCGCGGAGCGCCTGCTCCTGGCGGGCCTTGTCCAGGTCGAGGGCCGCCTGCAGGGCCGCCGCGTCGGCCTGGTAGCGCGCCAGGATGCGGGCGCGCTCCTCGTCGGTCTTGGCGCCGGCGAGCTCGGCGTCGAGCTGCGCCTTGCGGTTCGCGAGGGCGTCCTCGCCCCGCTCCCGGATCGTCTCCGCGATGCGCGCCTCCTCCTCGCGCGCCTGCTTCTCGAGCTCCGTCTCGACCGCCATGAGCTGCGCCTCGTGCTCCCGCTCCGCCTTGGCCTTGGCCGCCTCCGCCTCGCGCGCCAGGCGCGCCGCCGCCTCGGCCGCCGCCGCCTCCGAGTCCTTCAGCTTCGACTCGGCGCCCTGGACGGCCTTGAGGTCGGCCATCTTCTTGGCCTTGCGGGCCGCGAGGCGGTCGCGCAGCTGCTGCGCCTGCCGCTGCTTCTCGAGCTCCATCGCCGCCTCGAGCTTGGCCTGCTCCTCGCGGTACTTGGCCAGGATGCGCTCCCGCTCGTCGTCCGTCTTCGCGTTGGCGAGCTCCGCCGACTTGGCGAGCTCGAGCTCCTGCCGCTTCCACGCGAGCTCGCGGTCCGCGTCGGCCGCCGCCGACTGCAGCGAGCCGTCGAGCTCCATCTGGAAGTCGGCCTCGGCCTGCTGCAGCTCCGCCGCCTGCTTCTGCTTGAGCGCCAGCTTGTCGGCCTCGTTCTGCGCGTGCAGCTCCGCCTCCGCCTTCTTCGCCGCGGCCTCCTTTGCCAGCCGGTCCTTCTCCGCGTCCTGCTGGGCCTGCAGGTCGGCCATCTTCTTGGCCTTGCGGGCCGCCAGCTTGTCGCGGAGCGCCTGCTGCTGCCGCTGCTTCTCGAGCTCGAGGGCCGCCGCCAGCGCCGCCGAGTCCTGCTCGTACTTGGCGAGGATGCGGGCGCGCTCCTCGTCCGTCTTGGCGCCGGCGAGCTCGGCGTCGCGGCGCTTGCGGAGCTCCTCGAGGGCCTTGTCGCGGCTCGCGTCGAGCTGCGACGCCAGGCGGGCCGCCTCCGCGTCGCCCTCCTTGTCGAGCTGCGCCTCGAGCGCGTTGCGGGCCTTCATCTGCTCCAGCTCCAGCGCCGCCGCCGCCGCCGCCGCCGCGTCCTCCGCGGCCGTGCGGGCGCGCGCGGCGTTCTGGTCCTTCTCGAGGGCCGCCGCCTCGAGCTCCTGCTTGCGGCGCAGGTCGGCGTCGCGCTTGGCCTTGCGCTCGGCGAGGCGGCGCTGGAGCGCCTCCTGCTGCCGCGCCTTCTCCGCCGCCATCGCCGCCTCGAGCGCCGCGCACTCGTCGGCGTACTTCTTGAGGATCTTGGCGCGCTCGCCGTCCGTCAGGTTCGGGTCCATGAGCTGGTTCATCGCCCGGTTCCAGGCCTCCCGCTTCTGGTCCTCGAGCTTCGCGTCCAGGGCCGCCTCGACGTCCGCGAGGGCCGCCTTCGCCTCGTCCCGCGACTTCTCCTCCTCCCCCATCAGCTCCCGGATCTGGCCGATCTGGAGCCCGGCCGCGTCGTGCGCCTGCTGCGCCGCCAGGCGCGCCTGGTCCTCCTTCTCCTTGAGCGCCGCCGCCTCCTTCTTCGCCTCGGCGTCGTTCTTCTTCTGCTGGCCGAGCAGGAGCTTGTTCTTGCGCGCCGCGAGCTTGTCGCGCAGGGCCTGCTCCTGGCGCGCCCGCTCGAGGTCCATGGAGCGCATCAGGCGGTCCTGGTTGCCCTCGAACTCGCGGATGATGCGCTGCCGCTCCTCGTCCGAGAGGTTCGGGTTCGCAAGCTCCTTCGCGAGCGCCGCCTTGCGCTCCGCCAGCAGCGCCTCGTCCTTCGCCTTCTGCGCCGCCAGCGCCGCCGCAATCTCGCGCTCCGCCGCCGCGTCCAGCTCCGCCTCGAGCTGCGCCAGCGCCGACTCCTGCTTCGCCTGCAGCTCAAGCGCCGCCGCGCGCGCCGCCGCCGCCTCGCGCATCGCCTCGCGGTCCGCCTCGTGCTCCGCCTGCTTGGCGCGCACGACGGCCTCCTGCAGCGTCTTCATCGCCGCCATGCGCTTCGCCTTCTCGCGCTCGTGCTCCGCCCGCAGCTTCTTCTCCGCCTCGTCGCGCTCGGCGTTGAGGCGCGCGATCATGTCGTTCTGCATGGCGTCGTAGCGGGCGTCGATGGCGGCGCGCTCCTCGTCGGTCAGGCCCGGGGCGCTCAGCTCGGCGTCGCGCGCCTCCGCGAGCCGCTTCGCCTCGGCGTCGATCTGCTTCTCGCAGTCGTCGTTGAGGTCGCGGATCTTGTGCTCGAGCTCGTCGTCCATCTGGCGGTCCAGGCCGTCCTTCTCCTCCGCCTGGGCGATCATCAGGGCGCCGTCGTCCTTGGCGTGCGCCGTGTTCAGCTTCAGCTCCTCCTCGACGGCCTGCTGCTCGAGCAGCTTCTTCTTGAGCTCGAGGTCGTGGCGCTTCTGCTGGTTGTACAGCCGCTTCTGCGCGTCCGCCGCGATGTTCGCGCGCTGGCGCGCCTCCTCCGAGGCGAGCTCGGCGTTGAGCTGCTCCGCGTCCGCCTTGTAGCGGGCGCGGATGGCCGCCTTCTCCTCGTCCGTCTTCGCGTTCTGGAGGTCGCGCTCGACGCGGGCGTTGAGGAGGGCCATCGCGTCGCCGCGCTTGGCCTGCAGGCGGCGGAGGAGGTCGTTGAGCGCCGCGTCGCTGTCGACGCGCACGTTGGCCTCCAGGTCGCCCCGCTCCTTCGCCTGCCGCTCCTTGAGGGCGGCGAGCTCCAGCGCCATGTCCTTCCGCCGCTCGATCGCCTCCTGTTGGGCCTCCTGCTCCAGCCGCTTCGCCTCCGCCTCGACCGCCGCCTTGCGCGCCACCTTGGCGAGCGCCGCCTGCCGCTTGAGCGCCTGGTCCTGCTCGATCTCGCGCCGCACGGCCCGCTTCTCCGCCTCCGCCTGCTCCAGCAGGTTCGCGATGGCTGCCTGGATCTCGCGCCGCTTCACCGGGTCGCTCTCGTTGCGCAGCTTCTCCTCCAGGAGCGCCTTCTCCTCCGCGGTCCGCTTGTCGATCGCGCGGCACGCGTCGTCGATGCGCTCCTCCTTCTCGAGGTCGAGGCGCGTCATCTCCGCCTGCTTCTGGACGTCCTGCGCGGCCGCCAGCTGCTTCATCTCGCGCTCGTGCTGCTCCTCGAGCTCGCGCTGCGCGATCTCCGCGTGGTCCGCGATGTCCTCCTTGGTGACGAGCGCGCCGACGTCCAAGGGCGGGACGCCCGACTCGAGGCCGAGGCCCGTGTCCATCCCGAACATATCGCTCGTCGGGGCGATGCCGAGCTCGTCGGGGTTGATGCCGAACTTGTTGGCGAGCATCTTCTTGAGCTGCTCCGTCTGCTCGACGAGCTTGTCGAAGAAGTCCTTGACGGCCACGTTCTGCTTGGCGAGCTCCGTCGCCACGTGGATCGTCTGGTCGTCCAGCTTCTCGTAGAGCGTCTTCACGTTGAAGTTCTCGAGGTCGACCTGCTGCTCGAAGTCCCAGAAGTCGTCCGCGTACGACTTGGGGTCGAACATGACGCCCTCGACCTCCTTGCCGTCCTGGTCGATCACCTTCTTCGTCTTCATCTGCTTCGTGACCGTCGAGCCCTTCGACGCGTACGCCTCAAAGTTGTGCTTCTGGCCCAGGCGGCGGTACCGCGGCTTGGCGGCAGCGCCGTGGCCCCAGCCCTTGCGCCCGAAGTAGTAGATGGCGCCCAGCAGGAGGGCGACGAGGAGGAAGCAGGCGCAGAGGAGGCCGCCGATGACGTTCCAGTTCGGCTGGAAGACGAGGTTGTCGCTCTTGGTGATGCCGAGCTTCGTCAGCTCCGCCGCCGTCGTCGTGCGGATGGGGCCCTCGAGGCCCTCCGCCGAGAGCTCGCACTTCTGGTCGGAGCCCATGACGCGCACGATCATCGTCTGCGTCGTCTTCTTCGAGTCGTGGAAGACGTAGATGCCCGCGTTCGAAAAGCGGAAGACGAAGGTCGCCGGCCGGCTGCTCTCCTCCCCCGCCATCGCCGACTCGAGCTGGCGGAACAGCGAGAAGTCGAAGTCGGGGTTGTTGTTCAGCAGGTTGTCCTTCTCGTACTTGGGGTAGGAGCCGGCCGAGACGTCGAACGCGAGGACGTCGCCCTCGAGGAGGCAGATCGTCGGGTTCGGGACGGCCGTCGTCGTCAAGGACTGCAGCAGCGAGCGGCGCTTGCCGTTCTTCTTCTGCAGGGCGTCCTTGACGGCGTCCGCGGTCGGCGAGACGACGCCCGAGAGCCCGTTCTGGCCCGCCACGACGACCGACACCGAGACGCCCGAGAGGCTCGAGAGGTCGCCGAAGCGCTCTGTCGAGGGTCCGTCAGTGACGGCGCGGGGCGTGGGGCGCGGGCCGGGGCGCACTGTCGAGCAGCGGGATCTTGGTGGTGACACCGTTCTCGGTAATCTCGATGTTACCGTCGCGGAGCTCGGTCTTGACCGTGCAGGACCCGCCGGTCGTGACGCCGCAGATGCTCGCAACCGATGGCAGGTTCTCGCACTCGCACACACCGGTGCTGGCGACTGCGCGGGGGATGCGATGAGACGGGGCACACGCGCAGCGGCAAAAAAAAGGGGGGGGGGGGGGGGGGGGGGGGCAGGGACGCACGAAGCTTGCCCTTGCCGCTCGGGCAGCCGGCGGCGCAGGACTCATCGGAGCCGCAAAGACCGGACGAGAGTCGAGTCTGGCTGTTCGAGCACTGGCTGTAGAGCATCGGCACGCAGTTGATGGTGCTGTCGCCGTCGGCGCGCTGCAGGTTCTGGTCGAAGAACTCGAAGCCGGGCCTGCAGATGCAGGACTTGTCGTTGACCTGGAAGGCGCGGTTCTGGCCCAAGCACGTGCAAGTGCTGGCCCCGCCCGTCGAAATCGAGCTGGAGCCGCAAGGCAGACAAGCGGCCTGGCCCTCCTGATGCTGGTAGTTGTTCTCAGGGCACGGCAGGCAGTCGTTGAGCGCCTTCATGCGCATGTTGCCGTTGAAGGTGCCGGTTGGGCACGGGAACTCCATCGGGCGCTTGGTGCCCTGCGGGCAGTAGTGGCCCTCGGGGCACGGGCCGCCGCCGTACTCCGCCTCGAGGTCGGCCGCGTTCGTCGCGTTGGCGGTCCACTCGGGCCTCGGGGAGATGGCGCCGTGGATCTTGTGCGGGCCTGACGACGCCGGCACGCAGTAGTATCCGGCCGCGCACTCCGAGCACGTCAGGCTGCCCTCCACGTCGTTGTAGGTGCCCGCCGGGCACGACTCGCACGCCACCTCGAACGACGAGCGCGTGTTGGCGGGGCCCTGCTTGAAGCGGGTGCCCTTCGGGCAGTACTGCGGCCACGGGGACTTCGCCTCGCAGTAGGCGCCCTCCGGGCACGGGATCATTGCCGGCGACTGGGACGGGCAGTAGAAGCCAGCCTCGCAGTCGATGGGTGCGGCGACCTTCTCTGGGCAATAGGAGCCCGCCGGGCACGGCGTGGGAGCTGACGAGATTGCCGGACAGTAGTTGCCGGCCGGGCAGACGATAAGGCGCGGGGCGCCCTCCGGGCAGTAGAAGGTGGAATTGCAGTCCGAGCACGAGTCCTGCGTGAGGCCGAACTGGAGCGTGCGGTACGTGCCGGCGCGGCAGGGCTTGGGGTTGACAGTGCCAGCCGGGCAGTAGTAGCCAGGCGGGCACGGGAAGATGGTGTCGTCGACCATGCCGGTCTGGTTGCACATGTAGCCAGCGCGGCAGTCCTTGCAGTCGCTGAGGCGCGAGTTGGACGTCGCGCTGGAGTACTTGCCGTTCGGGCACGGCGTCGGCGGCTTGGCGCCGCACTGCAGGAAGTTGCGCGAGCTGTTGTAGTTGACGGGCGTGTTGGAGCCCTCGCAGTAGTGGCCAGGCGGGCAGGCCAGCGGCGCGGTCGCCGTGCTGTTGCCGTCACCGGTGCCAGGCGGGCAATACATCGTCGGCGGGCACTGCAGGCAGTCCGCCTCCGAGGCCGCGCCCGTCGTGGTCGCGAACGTGTACGTGCCGGCCGGGCACGGGTACTTGATGGGCGTTCCGAGCGGGCAGTACGAGCCGGCCGGGCAAGGCTGGTCGCGCGGGTTCGGGACGGCCGCGCTGGAGAGGCAGAGGACTGCGAATGGGAACCACGCATGGTCAGCTAGGCCTAAGAGAGGAGCGCGGCGCGCAACGCACAGCCAGCGGCGCAGTCGCCGGTGATGTTGCCGTTCGCGCAGTACTTGCCAGGCGGGCAAGGCGTGCACTCCGAGGCCGCCTTCAGGTTTGGCTTCTCGCCGTACGTGCCAGAGGGACACCAAATCGGCGCTTCCGATGAGCCCTCCGGGCAATAGTAACCGCCCCAGCAGCTCTGAGGCGGGGTCAGCGATCAAACGAGCGCAGGGGCGGACGGCGCAGCGTACGATCGGGGCGGTCGCGTTCTCGAGGCAGTAGTAGCCGGCCGGGCAGATGTCGCACGTCGGCTGGGCCGCCTTGGCCTGGAAGGACCCACGGGGACACCCGATGGGCGCGTTGCGCTCGCCCTCGGGGCAGTAGCTTCCAGGCGGGCACGGGCCGTAGAGGGCGAGGTTGTCCTCGCCGGGCATCTCGTCGATGGCGAGGGCCTTGCAGTAGTAGCCGGCCGAGCAGTTGGCGGTTGGCTGGGCGAGCCCCGCAGTCTTGCAGTACTTCCCGCCGTAGCAGGGCTTGCAGTCATCGGCCTCCTTGCCGAACAGGTCGTCGCGGTACATGCCGGGGTCGCACAGGACGCGCGACCGGTTGTCGTTCTTCCAGCCGTTCGGACAGTAGCTGCCGGCCGGGCACGGCCCGTTGCCCAGAGCATCAAGCGTGCCGGGGTTCGGGACAGTGGCGCCGTGGGCGCAGTTGTAGCCAGGATCGCAGCGGCCCTGTGGCGAGGTGCGCGGCGTGGACGAGCAGTAGTAGCCCTGGTCGCAAAGCTGGCACTCGGTGTAGTTGCGGGCGCCGGTGCGCGTGCCGTACGTGCCTGGCGGGCAAACGAGAGGCTGCGCGAGGCCGGGCGAGCAATAGAAGCCAACTGGGCAGACGGTGCCGTTAGTCATTCCCGACTGGTCGCAATACGTGCCGGCGCGGCACGGCTGGCACGAGCCAGCACCGGGCACTGGGTTGTAGGTCGCCGGCGGGCAAGGCTGCTGCTGGAGAGCGCCCTCTTCGCAGAAGTAGCCGGCCGCGCACTGGTAGCCGCCCGTGCCGTCGATAGTGCCTGCAGGAAGACTGACGGGCGTCGAAGTGTCGGAGCCACCCGTGCAGACGTAGCCAGCCGAGCACTTGTTGTTCTCGTTGAACGAGAGCGCGCCTGAGTCCGTGCAGTACAGCCCGCGCGGGCACGGCACGCAGCCGGAAATGTTGCGGTTGCCCGATTCCGAAGTCCAGAAGCCCGACGGGCACTTCGTGGGGATGTTGGTGCCGGTGACGCAGTAGCTGCCGCGCGGGCAGAGGCCGCCGAGGCCAAGGCCCACAGGCTCGGGCAGCGAGGCCGGGTTGCAGGTCGAGTTGGTACCAAAGCGGTTCGGCGCGCCGCAGCGACAGAAGTACCCAGCCTCGCAGAGGCCGGTCGGGGCTGTGGGCGTCGTGCCGTCGCAGTAGTAGGAGGCAGGGCAGGCCGTGCACTCTGACGCAGCACGGAGCAGCGTCTGGTTGCTGAACGAGCCGGCCGGGCAGGTGGGCGGGGTCGAGTTCGAGCCGCCCGCGCAGAAGCGGCCCGCCGGGCAAGCCAGCGGCGCAGTCATGGCGCGCGTCGGGCACCAGTAGCGCTGCGGGCACGAGTAGCACGTCGATGCACCCGTCGCGTTCATGAAGGTGCCCTCCGGGCACTGCTGCGGCTGGCTGATGCCGCCCGGAGACGGGCAGAAGTGGCCCACCGGGCACGGACCGTAGGATGGCGAGTTGTCGGTCGGCGTCGCGCTCGGAGCGCCGCTGGCGCAGTAGTAGCCGGCATTGCAGCTGCCCGTCGGGTACTCGTTGCCAGTACCGGCGCAGTAGCGCCCAGCAGAGCAGGGCAGGCAATGGGACACGTTCTGGTTGCCGGTGGTGCCGCTGAAGGTGCCAACAGGGCAGGGGATGGGCGCGGATGAGCCGATGCCTGGGCACGGGCCGCCGGGGCAGTAATTGCCAACGGGGCAGAGGTTTTCGGTCGCAGTGACGGAGCCTGGCGGGCAGTAGTACCCGGGGGAGCATGGGCCGGTCGGGGCAGTGAGGTTCGCAGTCGCACAGTACATGCCGCCGTCGCAGGTCGTGCAGCCTAGGACGGATGCAACAGCCGTGCGATTGTTGTACCTGCCAGCCGGGCAGGCGGTGATGTTGGTGGGCGTCGTGTACGCCTCACAATACGATCCGACGGGGCACGGGATGGGCTGCACGGTGCCGGCAGAGCAGACAAAGCCCGCCGGGCACGGCATGCACGACGACTGCGCCGTGCGGTTCTGGTACCAGCCAGCCGGGCAAATGTAGGCGTAGGTGCCGTTCGGGCAGAAATAACCGACAGGGCACGGGCCGCTGCCGTTGGCGTTGAGGGCAAAGATGCCGTACGAGCCGACGCCGTCGTTTGCCGGAGGGTTCGACACGCGGGCGCCCCACACGCAGAAGCTCCCGGGTTCGCAGGTAGAGCCCGGAGCGACCATGCCGGTGGCGTTACAGAACCGACCCGTCGGGCACGGCTTGCAGCCCGCCGAGCCGACGTTCATGTTCGTATCGGCGTAGAAGCCCTGCTCACACGGCGTCGGCTGGCCGCTGCCCGGCAGCGACAGTGCCGAGTTCGCCGAACCAGGGCAGTACATGCCCTTCGGGCAGACGCCTCCCCACGAGCTCTGGCCCATCAGAGTGAGCGCAAGAGGCCAGCCGACGGTGCCGTTCGGTACAGATGAGCCGAAGAGGCAGTAGAAGCCGGCTGTGCACGGGCCGGACGGCGCCGTGAGAGCTGTGCCGGCGCAGTACATGCCGATATCGCAAGGCGTGCAGTCCGTCACGTTCTTGTTGCTCGTCTTGTTGCTGTACGAGCCGAGCGGGCACTCGAGGTACGTGGCCAAGCCAGCTGGGCAGTAGAAGCCCGCCGGGCAAGTCGTCGGCGAGATGGTGGCGTAGCGGTTGCAGTATGAGCCCGCCGGGCAGGTGAGGCACGTCGACTGCGCCGTGGAGTTTTGGTAGGTGCCGGGCAGGCAAGCGTACTGCTGGCCGGAGCCCTGCGGGGCGTAGTATCCCAGCTCTGCAACAAACTGTTGCCGCGTGCTCGATGCGTTGACACAATACCAGCCGGCATCGCACTGGCCAGTCGGGTTCGCGTTGCCGACACCAGAACTGTAGTAGCCTGGAGGAGCTGGCAGGCACTGGCCCAGAGCTGCCCGAAATCATCAGAAAGAACATCTGGGAAGCGATGAGCCGAAGAATGCGCACCCTTCGCGTTCGTCTGGTTGTTGAAATAACCAGCGGGACATGCAATGGGCGTGATGGTACCAGATGGGCAGTAGTAACCCACAGGGCAGTTGTACACAGGCCGAACGAGGCCAGTGACATTGCAGACCATGCCCGCGTCGCAGCTGATGCAGCCGGTAACGTTCGTAAGCCCAAGGAACGGATAGTAGGTGCCGAGCGGGCAGTCGATCGGCGCCGAGGTGCCGATGGCGCCGCACGTTGCTGATCCGCTCGCAGCGCCAGGGCAGTACTTGCCGGCCGGGCAGATGTTGCCATAGCTCGCATTGACCGGAGTCGCCGTGATTGATCCAGATGTGCAGTAGTACCCGGGCGCACACGGGCCAGTTGGCGTCGTGAGGCCCAGAGAACCGCAGTACGTGCCGGGGTCGCAGGCCTTGCACTCCGATACAGACTTGAGCGAGGTTGTGTCACTGTATGTGCCGACAGGGCAGAGGAGAGGCACGCTGGTGTTGTCCGGGCAGTACCGGCCAGCCGGGCAAGGCTTGTATTCAATGGTACCGCTGCCAGGGCAGTAAGCACCAGCCGGGCAGCCCTTGCAGCCTGAGGTGCCTTGCTGGTCTTGCCAAGTGCCAGGAGCTGCGAAAACGTGAGGAGAAACGCTGGTACACGAGCACGAGGCCAATCGCTGCACGCACCACAAGGGACAGGAGCGAAGGCGCCAGCGAGAGTGTAAGTGCCATTTGGCGTGATGGCGTCCTGAGAGGACGACGCCCCGCCGCGGCAATAGTAGCCAGGTGCGCAGAGCCCAGTTGGAAGAGGTGATCCGGGAGTCGCGCAGTAGTATCCAGGCGAGCACCTCACGCACTGCCCAACGCTGCTCGAACCGGTAACGTTGACGAAAGTGCCGATGGGGCAAGTAGTCGCGACTGAGAGGCCTGACGGGCAGTAGCTGCCGCGCGGGCAAGGCTCGTTCGGCCAAGAAAGACCGGAAGCCGAGCAAATATAACCAGCAAGGCAAGGCTTGCAGCCGGACTGCGCCGTATTGCCTCGCAAGTCATTGAACGTGCCGGGCGGGCACGCGACCGGCTGCGAGGTGCCAACGCCACCGCAGATCGACGAGCCCGCAGAAGCGGTTGCGTTGCCAGGGCAGTAGTGGCCCGTTGTGCAGAGGTCGTTGCCGTTTGCAGGGTCCGTCGGATTGTTGACCTTGGCGCCGCGTGTGCAGTAGTAGCCTGGGAGGCACGGTCCCGATGGCGCCGAGAGGCCCGTCGTGCCGCAGAACGTGCCGGGATCGCAGAGCGTGCAGTCCGCGGCCGAGCGGCCACCCTTCTGCGCGCTGTATGTCCCTTCAGGGCACGGGGTGGGCCACGCGCTGTTCGCCGGGCAGTAGTTGCCGGCCGTGCAAACAGTTTGGTTGACGTTGCCCGTCGAAGCCGCAAAGAAGCCTGCATCCGTCGGGATGCAAGAAGACTGGGCCGGCAAAGGCTGATACGTGGCCTGCGGGCACACAGTCGGCTGTGACGCGCCGGAGAGCGTGAACGTGCCGGCCGGCGCTGGGAACTGGGTGGCCGACGTGCTGTTGCCCGTGCAGAAGTACCCAGCCGTGCAGTTCCCTGTGGGCACAACGATACCATCCGCGGCGCAGTAACGCCCGGGCGGGCAAGCGAGGCACCCGCCAACGGAAGTGACGCCCGTCGCCGCGCTGTACGTGCCCGCCGGGCAGTTGATCGGGTTCACCGTCTTCTGCGGGCAGTAGGTGCCTGCAGGGCACTTCGCCACCGGCAGCACCAGGCCCGTCGCGTTACAGAACGAGCCGGCGTCGCAGTCCGTGCAGCCCGTGACGTCCGTCAGGCCCGTGCTGTTGTAGAACGTGCCCAGCGGGCAGGCGAACGGCACGATCGTGCCAGCGCCCGTGCAGTCCGCCGTCGACGTCGTCGAGTTGCCGGGGCAGTAGAAGCCCTTCGGGCAGATCCCGCCGTACGAGCTGTTCGTCGGCGTCGCCGTCGGCGAGCCAAGCGGGCCGTTGCAGTAGTAGCCCTTCTGGCACGGGCCCGTCGGCTGCGACAGACCAGTCGAGCCGCAGTAGAAGCCGGCGTCGCACTGCTTGCACGACGCCAGGCTCGACATGCCCGTCGCGGGGTTGTAGGTGCCGGCCGGGCAAGCCGTCGGGGCGAAGCTGTTGGCCGGGCAGTAGTGTCCGTCTGGGCAGATGGTCTGGTTGGTGTTGCCGGTCGCTGCAGCGTAGTAGCCCGCATCCGCGGGGACGCAGGACGACCGGCGTGACAGGCTGTTGTACGTTGCCGGCGGGCACAGGGAAGGCTCCGACGCGCCAGACAGCGTGAACGTGCCTGCCGGCGTATCGAACTGGGTGGCCGACGTGCTGTTGCCCGTGCAGAAGAACCCAGCCGTGCAGTTGCCCGTCGGCGCCGTGAGGCCGTCCGCCCCACAGTACTTGCCGGCAGGGCAAGACATGCAGCCTGCGATCGACGTGACGCCCGTCGCCGCGCTGTACGTGCCCGCCGGGCAGTTGATCGGGTTCACCGTCTTCTGCGGGCAGTAGGTGCCTGCAGGGCACTTCGCCACCGGCAGCACCAGGCCCGTCGCGTTACAGAACGAGCCGGCGTCGCAGTCCGTGCAGCCCGTGACGTCCGTCAGGCCCGTGCTGTTGTAGAACGTGCCCAGCGGACAGGCGAACGGCACAATCGTGCCAGCGCCCGTGCAGTCCGTCGTCGACGTCGTCGAGTTGCCGGGGCAGTAGAAGCCCTTCGGGCAGATCCCGCCGTACGAGCTGTTCGTCGGCGTCGCCGTCGGCGAGCCAAGCGGGCCGTTGCAGTAGTAGCCCTTCTGGCACGGGCCCGTCGGCTGCGACAGACCAGTCGAGCCGCAGTAGAAGCCGGCGTCGCACTGCTTGCACGACGCCAGGCTCGACATGCCCGTCGCGGGGTTGTAGGTGCCGGCCGGGCAAGCCGTCGGGGCGAAGCTGTTGGCCGGGCAGTAGTGTCCGTCTGGGCAGATGGTCTGGTTGGTGTTGCCGGTCGCTGCAGCGTAGTAGCCCGCATCCGCGGGGACGCAGGACGACCGGCGTGACAGGCTGTTGTACGTTGCCGGCGGGCACAGGGAAGGCTCCGACGCGCCAGACAGCGTGAACGTGCCTGCCGGCGTATCGAACTGGGTGGCCGACGTGCTGTTGCCCGTGCAGAAGAACCCAGCCGTGCAGTTGCCCGTCGGCGCCGTGAGGCCGTCCGCCCCACAGTACTTGCCGGCAGGGCAAGACATGCAGCCTGCGATCGACGTGACGCCCGTCGCCGCGCTGTACGTGCCCGCCGGGCAGTTGATCGGGTTCACCGTCTTCTGCGGGCAGTAGGTGCCTGCAGGGCACTTCGCCACCGGCAGCACCAGGCCCGTCGCGTTACAGAACGAGCCGGCGTCGCAGTCCGTGCAGCCCGTGACGTCCGTCAGGCCCGTGCTGTTGTAGAACGTGCCCAGCGGGCAGGCGAACGGCACGATCGTGCCAGCGCCCGTGCAGTCCGCCGTCGACGTCGTCGAGTTGCCGGGGCAGTAGAAGCCCTGCGGGCAGATCCCGCCGTACGAGCTGTTCGTCGGCGTCGCCGTCGGCGAGCCAAGCGGGCCGTTGCAGTAGTAGCCCTTCTGGCACGGGCCCGTCGGCTGCGACAGACCAGTCGAGCCGCAGTAGAAGCCGGCGTCGCACTGCTTGCACGACGCCAGGCTCGACATGCCCGTCGCGGGGTTGTAGGTGCCGGCCGGGCAAGCCGTCGGGGCGAAGCTGTTGGCCGGGCAGTAGTGTCCGTCTGGGCAGATGGTCTGGTTGGTGTTGCCGGTCGCTGCAGCGTAGTAGCCCGCATCCGCGGGGACGCAGGACGACCGGCGTGACAGGCTGTTGTACGTTGCCGGCGGGCACAGGGAAGGCTCCGACGCGCCAGACAGCGTGAACGTGCCTGCCGGCGTATCGAACTGGGTGGCCGACGTGCTGTTGCCCGTGCAGAAGAACCCAGCCGTGCAGTTGCCCGTCGGCGCCGTGAGGCCGTCCGCCCCACAGTACTTGCCGGCAGGGCAAGACATGCAGCCTGCGATCGACGTGACGCCCGTCGCCGCGCTGTACGTGCCCGCCGGGCAGTTGATCGGGTTCACCGTCTTCTGCGGGCAGTAGGTGCCTGCAGGGCACTTCGCCACCGGCAGCACCAGGCCCGTCGCGTTACAGAACGAGCCGGCGTCGCAGTCCGTGCAGCCCGTGACGTCCGTCAGGCCCGTGCTGTTGTAGAACGTGCCCAGCGGGCAGGCGAACGGCACGATCGTGCCAGCGCCCGTGCAGTCCGTCGTCGACGTCGTCGAGTTGCCGGGGCAGTAGAAGCCCTTCGGGCAGATCCCGCCGTACGAGCTGTTTGTCGGCGTCGCCGTCCGCGAGCCAAGCGGGCCGTTGCAGTAGTAGCCCTTCTGGCACGGGCCCGTCGGCTGCGACAGACCAGTCGAGCCGCAGTAGAAGCCGGCGTCGCACTGCTTGCACGACGCCAGGCTCGACATGCCCGTCGCGGGGTTGTAGGTGCCGGCCGGGCAATCCGTCGGTGCAGAACTGTTGGCCGGGCAGTAGCTGCCCGACGGGCAGATGGTCTGGTTGGTGTTGCCGGTCGCTGCGGCGTAGTAGCCCGCATCCGCAGGAAGGCACGAAGTTCGAGCTGTAGACGGCTGGTATGCTGCTGGCGGGCACAGAGTAGGTGCGGAAGCGCCCGTCAGTGTGAAAGTACCAGCTGGAGCTGTGTACTGCATAGATGTTGTGCTGTTGCCTGTGCAATAGTAGCCAGCGCTGCAGAGGCCAGTCGGTGCAGTATTACCCACACCACTCGTGTAATAACCAGGAGGCGAGCCCAGGCATTCACCAAGACCTTGCGAGAGCAAGGAGGCCACGTAAGCGAGAGTAATTTCTCAGAAAGAAAAACATCAACCTCACCTTTAGCCCCAAGCAAGGCATTGTAACTGCCAGACGGACACAGGACTGGCGTAATCGTGCCACCGGGACAGTACGCGCCGGCTGGGCAGCTGTAGACGGGAGTGACCAGCGCTGAGGTATTACAAACCTTGCCAGCGTCGCAGCTGATGCAGCCGGTAACGTTCGTAAGCCCAAGGAACGGATAGTAGGTGCCGAGCGGGCAGTCGATCGGCGCCGAGGTGCCGATGGCGCCGCACGTTGCTGATCCGCTCGCAGCGCCAGGGCAGTACTTGCCGGCCGGGCAGATGTTGCCATAGCTCGCATTGACCGGAGTCGCCGTGATTGATCCAGATGTGCAGTAGTACCCGGGCGCACACGGGCCAGTTGGCGTCGTGAGGCCCAGAGAACCGCAGTACGTGCCGGGGTCGCAGGCCTTGCACTCCGATACAGACTTGAGCGAGGTTGTGTCACTGTATGTGCCGACAGGGCAGAGGAGAGGCACACTGGTGTTGTCCGGGCAGTACCGGCCAGCCGGGCACGGGATGTAGCCAATGTTGCCGCTGCCAGGGCAGTAAGCACCAGCCGGGCAACCCTTGCAGCCTGAGGTGCCTTGCTGGTCTTGCCAAGTGCCAGCAGCTGCAAAAGCAAATGGTAAATTCGGGGAAAATGGCGAGAAGTAAAATACATACCGCATGGAGAGGGCGCAAAGGCGCCCGCGAGTGTGAATGTGCCGTTGGGAGTGATTGCGTCCTGAGCCGACGACGCGCCAACACGGCAGTAATATCCCGGCGTGCAGGGTCCAGTGGGCAAGGATTGACCATCGTACGCACAGTAAAAGCCAGGCGAGCACTTCACGCATTGACCTGCCTCGCCGTCAGAACATGCAAAGAACGCTTGCAGATTCAAGGCTCAGCTCACCAATATTGCTCGCCCCAGTGACGTTCAAGAACGTCCCGATCGGGCAGGCGATCGATGAAGAAGATCCAGCCGGGCAGTACTTGCCACGCGGGCAGACTTCCGTGGGAGTCACCGTCCCCGAGTTCGGACAGAGCATGCCAGGCGAGCAAGGCTTGCATCCAGTCACGTTCGTGTTGCCTCGCAAGTCATAGAACGTGCCGGGCGGGCACGCGACCGGCTGCGAGGTGCCAACGCCACCGCAGATCGACGAGCCCGCAGAAGCGGTTGCGTTGCCAGGGCAGTAGTGGCCCGTTGTGCAGAGGTCGTTACCGTTTGCAGGGTCCGTCGGATTGTTGACCTTGGCGCCGCGTGTGCAGTAGTAGCCTGGGAGGCACGGTCCCGATGGCGCCGAGAGGCCCGTCGTGCCGCAGAACGTGCCGGGATCGCAGAGCGTGCAGTCCGCGGCCGAGCGGCCACCCTTCTGCGCGCTGTATGTCCCTTCAGGGCACGGGGTGGGCCACGCGCTGTTCGCCGGGCAGTAGTTGCCGGCCGTGCAAACAGTTTGGTTGATGTTGCCCGTCGAAGCCGCAAAGAAGCCTGCATCCGTCGGGATGCAAGAAGACTGGGCCGGCAAAGGCTGATACGTGGCCTGCGGGCACACAGTCGGCTGTGACGCGCCGGAGAGCGTGAACGTGCCGGCCGGCGCTGGGAACTGGGTGGCCGACGTGCTGTTGCCCGTGCAGAAGTACCCAGCCGTGCAGTTCCCTGTGGGCACAACGATACCATCCGCGGCGCAGTAACGCCCGGGCGGGCAAGCGAGGCACCCGCCAACGGAGGTGACGCCCGTCGCCGCGCTGTACGTGCCCGCCGGGCAGTTGATCGGGTTCACCGTCTTCTGCGGGCAGTAGGTGCCTGCAGGGCACTTCGCCACCGGCAGCACCAGGCCCGTCGCGTTACAGAACGAGCCGGCGTCGCAGTCCGTGCAGCCCGTGACGTCCGTCAGGCCCGTGCTGTTGTAGAACGTGCCCAGCGGGCAGGCGAACGGCACGATCGTGCCAGCGCCCGTGCAGTCCGCCGTCGACGTCGTCGAGTTGCCGGGCAGTAGAAGCCCTTCGGGCAGATCCCGCCGTACGAGCTGTTCGTCGGCGTCGCCGTCGGCGAGCCAAGCGGGCCGTTGCAGTAGTAGCCCTTCTGGCACGGGCCCGTCGGCTGCGACAGACCAGTCGAGCCGCAGTAGAAGCCGGCGTCGCACTGCTTGCACGACGCCAGGCTCGACATGCCCGTCGCGGGGTTGTAGGTGCCGGCCGGGCAAGCCGTCGGGGCGAAGCTGTTGGCCGGGCAGTAGTGTCCGTCTGGGCAGATGGTCTGGTTGGTGTTGCCGGTCGCTGCAGCGTAGTAGCCCGCATCCGCGGGGACGCAGGACGACCGGCGTGACAGGCTGTTGTACGTTGCCGGCGGGCACAGGGAAGGCTCCGACGCGCCAGACAGCGTGAACGTGCCTGCCGGCGTATCGAACTGGGTGGCCGACGTGCTGTTGCCCGTGCAGAAGAACCCAGCCGTGCAGTTGCCCGTCGGCGCCGTGAGGCCGTCCGCCCCACAGTACTTGCCGGCAGGGCAAGACATGCAGCCTGCGATCGACGTGACGCCCGTCGCCGCGCTGTACGTGCCCGCCGGGCAGTTGATCGGGTTCACCGTCTTCTGCGGGCAGTAGGTGCCTGCAGGGCACTTCGCCACCGGCAGCACCAGGCCCGTCGCGTTACAGAACGAGCCGGCGTCGCAGTCCGTGCAGCCCGTGACGTCCGTCAGGCCCGTGCTGTTGTAGAACGTGCCCAGCGGGCAGGCGAACGGCACGATCGTGCCAGCGCCCGTGCAGTCCGTCGTCGACGTCGTCGAGTTGCCGGGGCAGTAGAAGCCCTGCGGGCAGATCCCGCCGTACGAGCTGTTCGTCGGCGTCGCCGTCGGCGAGCCAAGCGGGCCGTTGCAGTAGTAGCCCTTCTGGCACGGGCCCGTCGGCTGCGACAGACCAGTCGAGCCGCAGTAGAAGCCGGCGTCGCACTGCTTGCACGACGCCAGGCTCGACATGCCCGTCGCGGGGTTGTAGGTGCCGGCCGGGCAAGCCGTCGGGGCGAAGCTGTTGGCCGGGCAGTAGTGTCCGTCTGGGCAGATGGTCTGGTTGGTGTTGCCGGTCGCTGCAGCGTAGTAGCCCGCATCCGCGGGGACGCAGGACGACCGGCGTGACAGGCTGTTGTACGTTGCCGGCGGGCACAGGGAAGGCTCCGACGCGCCAGACAGCGTGAACGTGCCTGCCGGCGTATCGAACTGGGTGGCCGACGTGCTGTTGCCCGTGCAGAAGAACCCAGCCGTGCAGTTGCCCGTCGGCGCCGTGAGGCCGTCCGCCCCACAGTACTTGCCGGCAGGGCAAGACATGCAGCCTGCGATCGACGTGACGCCCGTCGCCGCGCTGTACGTGCCCGCCGGGCAGTTGATCGGGTTCACCGTCTTCTGCGGGCAGTAGGTGCCTGCAGGGCACTTCGCCACCGGCAGCACCAGGCCCGTCGCGTTACAGAACGAGCCGGCGTCGCAGTCCGTGCAGCCCGTGACGTCCGTCAGGCCCGTGCTGTTGTAGTACGTGCCCAGCGGGCAGGCGAACGGCACGATCGTGCCAGCGCCCGTGCAGTCCGTCGTCGACGTCGTCGAGTTGCCGGGGCAGTAGAAGCCCTGCGGGCAGATCCCGCCGTACGAGCTGTTCGTCGGCGTCGCCGTTGGCGAGCCAAGCGGGCCGTTGCAGTAGTAGCCCTTCTGGCACGGGCCAGTCGACTGCGACAGACCAGTCGAGCCGCAGTAGAAGCCGGCGTCGCACTGCTTGCACGACGCCAGGCTCGCCATTCCAGTGAGAGCATTGTACGTTCCAACTGGACAAGGCGTCGGAGCGGAGCTATTGCCTGGGCAGTAGTGTCCATCTGGGCATATTGTCTGGTTGGTGTTGCCCGTTGCAGACGCGTAGTATCCAGGATCCGAGAAGACACAAGTAGAACGGCCGGGAAGGCCGTTGTACGTTGCCGGAGAGCACAGAGAAGGTTCTGATGCGCCAGACAGCGTGAATGTGCCTCGCGGAGTCTCAAACTGCATCGACGTCGAGCTGTTGCCCGTGCAGAAATATCCAGGCAAACAGTCACCGGATGGTGCCGTCAACCCGTCTGAACCGCAATACTTGCCTGCAGGACATGGCTGACAGAAGAAGACTGATGTGAGAGCCGTTGCAGAACTGAACGTTCCGGCAGGGCAAGGAATCGGGTTGACGGTCTTTCTAGGACAGTACGCGCCCGCTGGGCAGGTCCCGACAGGCAGTACCAGACCCGTCGCGTTACAGAACGAGCCGGCGTCGCAGTCCGTGCAGCCCGTGACGTCCGTCAGGCCCGTGCTGTTGTAGTACGTGCCCGCTGGGCAGTTGAACGGCACGATCGTGCCAGCGCCTGTGCAGTCCGTCGTGGAATTTGTTGAATTGCCGGGGCAATACTTGCCGGCTGGACAGATGCCGCCGTACGAGCTGTTCGTCGGCGTCGCCGTTGGCGAGCCAAGCGGGCCGTTGCAGTAGTAGCCCTTCTGGCACGGGCCCGAAGGCTGCGACAGACCAGTCGAGCCGCAGTAGAAGCCGGGGTCGCACTGCTTGCACGAGGCCAGGCTGGCCATGCCAGTGAGAGCGTTGTAGGTGCCGGCCGGACAAGGCGTCGGCGCAGAGCTGTTGGCCGGGCAGTAATGACCGACAATGCAAACCGTGAGGTTTGTGTTCCCGAAAGCAGGAGCGTAGTAACCAGCGACCGCGATGTCGCACGACGCCTTTCCAGGGAGGGGCTGGTATGTTGCCTCCGAGCAGAGTGTTGGTGCGGATGCTCCGTCTGAAGTGAACGTGCCGGGAGGTGCAGCGAACTGCGTCGGGGTCGATGCATTGCCCGTGCAATAGTATCCAGCGCTGCAGAGACCCGTGGGCACTGTGTTTCCGACGCCACTCGTGTAATAACCAGGAGGCGAGCCGATGCACTGGGCAACATCTGCAAGCGGGCAAGTCAGTGAGCTTGAAGTGCATTCGGAAAGAGCAGATCGCGACACGCTTACCGCGTAATCCGAGGTTTGGACTGTACGTTCCAGCCGGGCACGGTGTGGGAGTGATGGTTCCTGCTGGGCAGTACGAGCCAGCGGGGCACTGGTAGAATGGCGTTACTATTCCGGTGACGTTGCACACCATTCCAGCTACGCAAGGAAGGCATCCAGCGCTGCTCGCAAGACCAGTGGACGGATAATACGTTCCCAGTGGACAGTCGATGGGCTGGAAAGTTCCGACAGCGGTGCTCGCGGTACTGTTCGTGCCAGGGCAGTACTTGCCAGCTGGGCAAAGGTTTCCGTAGCTCGCATTTACGGGGGTTGATGTAATTGAGCCGCTGAGACAGTAGTAGCCAGGCGCGCACGGGCCCGTCGGCGTTGTGAGACCAGTGTAGCCGCAGAACGTGCCCGGGTCGCAGGCCTTGCACTCAGAAGCCGACTGCAGAGACGTCGTTGTACTGTACGTGCCTGCAGGGCAGAAAAGAGGAACACTAGTGTTCTCCGGGCAGTATCGGCCAAGCGGGCACGGGAGGTAGCCGGTGTTGCCGCTGCCAGGACAATACGAGCCTGCGGGGCAGCCCTTGCACCCGCCAGTACCCTGCTGATCTTGCCAGGTACCAGCCGCTGTGAACCAAGTTAATAACTGCATACGGGTCACAATGACACGAGCGGGAGAAGCCACGTACGGCAAGGAATGGGCGCGAAGGCGCCGTACGACGTATATGTACCACTGGGCGTGATGGCGTCCTGGGGCGATGACGCGTTGCCGCGACAGTAAAATCCGGGCCAGCAGAGGTTGGTGGGAAGATTGAGGCCCGAGCCCGCGCAGTAATAGCCAGGCGAGCACTTCACGCATTGACCTGCCTCGCCGTCAGAACATGCGAGAGAACGCCTGCAGTTTAAGGCTCACCAACATTGCTCGCCCCAGTGACGTTCAAGAACGTGCCAATCGGGCAGGCAATGGGTAGAGAGGATCCAGCCGGGCAGTAGTTGCCGCGCGGGCAGACTTCCGTGGGAGTCACCGTCCCCGAGTTGCGGCAGAGCATTCCAGGCGAGCACGGCTTGCATCCAGTCACGTTCGTGTTGCCCAAGTCGTCGAAGTATGTGCCAGGCGGGCACGCGATCGGCTGCGAAGTGCCGACGCCACCACAAACCGACGAGCCCGCAGAGGCGGTTGCGTTGCCAGGGCAGTAATGTCCAGCAGGACAAATGTCGTTTACATTCGCCGGCGCCTCGCGCGGGTTGTTGACAACAGCACCACGCCCGCAGAAGTAGCCCGCAAGGCAAGGCCCAGAAGGCCCCGACAGGCCCGTCGTACCGCAGAACGTGCCGGGATCGCAGAGCGTGCAGTCCGACGACGTGCGACCTCCAATGCGACTGTTGTACATTCCAGCGGGGCAAGGGTTCGGCCACGTACTGTTTTCGGGGCAATAGTGGCCGGTCGGGCAGATGGTCTGGTTTGTGCTGCCGGTCGCAGGCGAGTAGTAACCAGATTGGACAACCTTACAAACAGGCTGAGCCGGGAGATCGTTGTACGAGCCCGGCGGGCAGCTGATGGGAGCAGCCGCGCCTGCAGGCGAGTAAGCGCCGGGCGGCGTGATGAACTGAGTCGACGTAGAGCTGTTGCCGGCGCAGTAATAGCCTTCTTGGCAATAGCCACTCGGAGCCGTGAGACGATCCGCCGCACAGTATTGTCCCGGTGGGCACTGAAGGCACTCGGCGAACGAGCCCGAACCGTTTTTGGGGTTGTATGAACCGGCAGGGCAGTCAGTCGCGTACGCCGAGCTCCGCGGACAATAAGTTCCTGCGGGGCATAGGCCAGTCGGCACTGCCAGGCCGACCGAACTGCAGTAGTAGCCGGCATCGCAAGGAGTGCACCCGGTGACGTCCGTAAGGCCCGTGCCGTTGTAGTACGTGCCGATGGGGCATGCGCTTGGAGAAATGGTACCAGCGCCCGTGCAGTCCGTTGTGGACGCGGTGGAGTTGCCGGGGCAGTAGAAGCCCTTCGGGCAGATTCCGCCATACGAGCTGTTGGTTGGCGTTGCCGTAGGTGAGCCGAGGGTACCGTTGCAGTAGTAGCCCTTCTGGCACGGCCCAGTCGGAGAAACAAGGCCCGCCGACGCGCAGAAGAAGCCAGCGTCACACTGACGGCAAGCCGCCGCGCTCTGCGTGCCTGCCACGGGATTGTACGTGCCGGCCTGGCAGAGCGACGGCGTGCTGGATTGCTCAGGGCAGTAACGACCGGGCTCGCAGAGCGTCGTGTTTGTGGAGCTGACGCCGGGGCAGTACGTGCCGGCAGGACACGGCTGACAAGATGACTGGCCGGGCGACGGCTGATACGTGCCCGGCTGGCAGTTCTGGAAGATTGGAGACCCGGCGGGGCAGGCCGTGCCGGCGGGGCAGAGGTTCAGAGAAGTGGAAGACGAGCCCGCCGGACAGTAATACCCTACGTTGCACGGCAGGCCCGGAGTGGTTCTGCCAGGGGAATCAATGTAGTTGCCAGCTGGCGCAGGAATGCAGTTGCTAAGGGCGGCCTGCTGCGTGAGGTTGTTGTATGTGCCGGCCGGGCAGGCACGCGGGTTGGAAGAGCCTGTCGGGCAGTAATGGCCAGCGGGGCAAGTGGCGTTGACGGTCGTCTGGCCGGGGTTGTTGCAGTAGAAGCCTTCAGTGCAGGGCGTGCAGGCCTCCACATTGATCAAACCCCTTGCGTTGGAGAACGTGCCGGCGGGGCAGGGCTGGATTTGCGTGGTCCCGTTCGTGCAATAGTAGCCCGCTGGACACTTGTCGCCGACAAAGAGCGCGTCGACCGTCCTGTTCTGGGGCGTCGAAGTGTCCGAGCCAGTAAGGCAGTAGTACCCCTCGAGACAAGCACCGGTGGGTGCCGTAAGGCCCGAGCCAGCGCAGTACTTGCCGAGATCGCAGCGCATGCAGCCCTCAGAGACGCTGGTGGCTGTTGCAGTCGTGCCATAGTAGCCAGGGTCGCACTTCGTCGGTGAAGCCGCCTGCGCAGGGCAATATGTACCAGCCGGGCATGCAGTGATGTTCGTGCTCCTGCCAAACTGTTAAACAATGGGAACATGGCACGAAGCAATATAGAACGCACCCTGCAGGGCAAGAGAACCCAGCGATGCAAGGCAGACAGGCGCCCTGAGCCGGGGCCGGATTGTAGAATCCAGAAGAGCAGATCGAGCACGAGAAGGCGCCCGGATTCGAGTACTGGCCGGGCTGGCACTGCAAGTCCGCCGGCGTCGCTGTCGTCTGGTTGCCGGGACAGTAGTAGCCCGCCGCGCAGAGGCCTGTGTAGTTCGCGTTGCCGGGGCCCGCGCAGTACTTTCCGGGTGGACACGACATGCAGTTGTTGATATCGGACGTCGACGATTGCGGGTTGTACGAGCCCGGAGGGCATGCCGTTGGCGTGCGCGATCCAGATGGGCAGTAGTACCCAGGCATGCAGTCACCGGCGGGCGCCCTGAGGCCCGTGTCATTGCAGTACTTGCCGGCGGTACACGTCGTGCAGTCCGATTCAGACTGTCCGCGGATGCCGGTACGGAATGTGCCCATCGGGCACGGCTGTGCCTGAGTCGATCCCGCAGGACAGTAGCCGCCGGCCGGACAATCCGTTTGGTTGCCGGTCGTGGCTCCTCCGAAGCAGTAGAAGCCAGGGAAGCACGGTCCGGTGGGGGCGGTCAGGGAGGGCCGGTCGCAGTACATGCCCGGCTCGCAATTTGTGCAGTAAGACGCGGCCAGTAGGCGCGTAGAGTTCGAATATGTCCCTATCGGGCTGCGGAGGGGGAAACTCAAACACTTTCTAGGACAAAAGACAGCTCAAGCGCATACCAAGGCGAAGGTTGAATGCTGTTGGCGGGGCAGAAGTTGCCAGCCGTGCAATCAGTCGGAGTGTCCGTGTTGCTTCCAGGACAGTATGTTCCTGCTGGACAGACTGTACACGTGGCTTGGCTTGTCGTCGGCGCGTAGGTGCCGGGCTCGCAGGAGATAGGTGCCGCAGATGCCGGGGGGCAATACGAGCCCTTCGGACAGTCGATCTGCGTCGAGGAGACGGAGCCAGTGGGGCAGTAGTAGCCAGCCGAGCAGTTGCCCGTGACTTGGGTGTTGCCAACACCAGCGGAGTACGTGCCGCCCTGGGCCAAGAGACAAGAGCCGAGGCCGCTCGCGCCGGTGAGCGCGTTGTACGTGCCGTTCGGGCAAGGAACGGGGTAGGAGGTGCCGAGCGGACAATAGTGGCCGGCCGGGCACCGCCCGATGGGAGCCGCGAGCGCGACGTCACTGCAGTAGTAGCCCGGGGCGCATTGCAGGCAACCAGAGACGTCCATGTTGCCCTCGCCAGGGAAGTAAGTCCCGAGCGGGCAGGACAATGGGGCTGACGTGTTGGCGGGGCAGTAGTATCCGCGAGGGCAACGGCCGCCAGCTGCGAGAACGCATGATCAGAGCCATGCGTGGGATGAAGAAAAACGAATCGACGACATGTACGCACACGACAAGGCGACAGGGTTCGGTGCAGGCGAGCCGCCGACGCAGTAGAAGCCGGGAAGACAGCCGCCGGAAACAGTAGTCAGGCCGACGGTGCCGCAATAGTAGCCCGGCGTGCACTGGATGCACTGGGTGATGTTGCCGAGACCGGGTCGAGCGCTGTAGGTGCCGGCGGGGCAAGGAATGGGCCGCACGCTCTGCGCTGGGCAGTAATGGCCGACTGTGCACGTAATCATGGACGGGGTGTTCAGATCCGGGCAGTAGTTGCCTTCCGTGCACGGCGTGCAGCTTGCCTGGTTGGGGCTGGGGTTGTACGAGCCCGGAGGGCAAGGCGCCGGCTGCGAGGCGCCCGCGAGCGTGTAATAGCCGGGGGGCACGCCGTTCTGCTGAGGAGTAACCGCTCCGCCAGTACAGTAGAATCCTGCCTGGCAGGGGCCGGCCGGGGCAGTCTGGTTCGGGGCCGGGCAATACTGGCCGGCCGGACAGCTGAGACACTGCACGAGGCCTGAGGCGCGCGTGATGTTTTGGATGGTGCCAGCGGGGCTGCGCTCGCATGTGAGACCCGCGCGGGGGATGAAAGCTGAACTTGGGCGTACCAAACTGTTGGATATGTCGAGCCTTCGGGACAGTAGGAGCCGCGCGGGCACTCGTACACTGCCGAGGTTATAAGCGACGACGAGGGGCACATCTAGGTAATCTCGTAGAAACGCACCGTTTCCGTCTTTCATGGCCAGGTCCGGGCAGTAGTAGCCGGGCGGGCACAACAGGCATTTCGTCCCATTGACTCCGTTTGAGCCGGGGTTACCTAAGTTGGCGTAGTACTGTCCCTGAGGGCAAGGAATGGGGTCGCCGGTTCCCAGCTCGCAGTAGTAGCCCGGATCGCAGGGACCTCCGTATCCAGAAGTTGCTAACGGAGTGGGGTCGCGAGCACCGCTCAAGCCAGCTGCTTCCCGCTTACACTTGTACCCAGCCGCGCAAGGTCCCGTCGGTGCCGCGAGACCTTTAAAATGATGAAGAACGATCAGACTTGATTGCTATTTAATGCAATGCACACGAATGAAAAAGGTGGCGCACCGTCAGTCGCGCAGTAAGAGCCGGGCGGACAGTCAATGCAAGCGGATGAGTTCTGAGCGCTCTCTTTATCGTTGACGGTGCCGCGGGGGCAAAGAAGCGGGTTGACGGTGCCACCAGTACAGTAAGCGCCTTTGGGGCAGTTGGTCGCGTTCGTCATCGCTGTCGTGGGGCAGTAGAAGCCCGGCGGGCAGGTGTAGCACGTGCTCATGCGCGTGTTGTACTGATACGTGCCAGGCTGGCACGGGTTCTGCTGGAAGGCACCTTTCGAAGAAAAGTAGCCGGGCTGAGTTGCATACTGGTCGCCGTACTCTGCGCCGCCCGTGCAGTAAAAGCCCTCGAAACATTCGCCCGTCGGGTATGTGTTGTTGTAGCCTTGGCAGTACTTGCCCGGCGGGCAACTTGGGCACTCCGCCTTCCAGCCTGTAACATTGTTGTATGTTCCAGGTTTGCTGTGGAGCCAGTGAGGGACAGAACGAGCTATTGAATAAATCAAAAGCTCACCAAGCAATCGGGTTGGTAGTGCCAACAGGACAGTAATAACCGGCAGGGCAAATGCCACCCGTCGGCCCATTCGGAGGCGCCGAAGTGTACGCACTTAGGGTGCAGTAGTAACCGGGCTCTGCGTGCGAATCGCGCATCAGAGAAGGGCGTAGCGCGGGGAGAGTTGACCGCTCACCGCATTGGGCGCGCGGCGACGTCTGGCCGAGACCGTCGCAGTAGAAGCCGCCGGGGCAGAGTGTGCAGTCACCGACCGCGCGTAGGCCCGTGGAATTGCCATACGTGCCGATGGGGCATGGCTCCGGGATTTCAGTGCCGACGGGGCAGTAGTAGCCGGCGGTACAGTTGAGGGGCTTGTAGGACGCGACTGGGCAGTAGTACCCCGAGGGGCAGATGGCGCAGGCGTCCTGGCTGTCCGCACCGGGCAGGTTGCGGTACGTGCGGCCGGGGCAGGGCACTTGCTGCGGGCCCGAGGATCGGACTGGACAGAAGAAACCAGGGTCACAAGGACCAGTGATGTTGACTGACGCCTCGAGGCAATAGGAGCCAGGAGGACAGCTGAGGCAGGCCGACGACGAGTTGCCACCGAGCACGGGGTTGTAACTTCCAGGCGGGCACTTCGTCGGGTACGGTATCCCCGCATCGCAATAGTATCCTCGCCAACAAGGTTCGTTGGTAAACTCGGGAACCTTGGCCTGGCCAGGCGGGCAGTACGTGCCCGCCTCGCAGACGTTCTCGAGCATCTGCAGAAGGGAGGTCGTGTTGCTGGAGCAGTGGCGGCCGGCCTGGCAGACTGAGCAGAAGCCCGCGCCAACATCAGAGAACATGCCGCGACCGCAGGGGACCGGTAGAAGGCTGCCGGTTGGGCAGTAGTTGCCGGCCGGGCACGTCGTGCACTGAGGGAACGTGCTCGAATTGGTCGTCGCAGCAGCCTCAGTGCTGTTCCCGCTGGTGTAGCTCCCAGAGGGGCAGGGAATTGGGTAAGACGTTCCCTCAGGGCAGAAACGGCCAGCTGGGCACGGCTGGCACTGATCGATACGCTGCGCTCCAAGCTGCACGATACTCAAGGTAAGGGCGCGAGCATGAAACAGCAGTGCGTAAAGAAAAGAGTACCTCATCGTTGTACGTGCCCTTCGGGCAGGGGAACTGCTCCGCGCGGGACGTGCCGAAGGGGCAATAGTAGCCCATGGGGCAGGCAGCCGTTGGCTTGGACTGGCCGCCAACGCAGTACGTGCCGACGTCGCAAATCGTGCACTCGTCTTGCGTGGCGAGGGTCGTCAGGTTCGTGTACGTGCCGGGAAGGCAAGGGAACTGAGTCGGAAGCGCCGTCCCCGCCGGACAGTAGTGGCCCTGCGCGCATTGCTTGGGCACATTCGCTGACCCGCCAGTGCCCCAGTCACAAGCCCGTCGCTCAGGGCAAGTCGAACTGCGGCCGGCACGTCAGAGCCGACGGAGGCGAACACGACGATAGAGAAAAGGCGGACCAGTCCTCCGACTTCGTCAGATTCGTAAGATCTGTGTACGTGCCGGGCAGACATGGATACTGGTTTGACGTGACGGTACCCGTCGGGCAGTAGTGGCCAACCGCACACTCCACCTGAGGTGCGGCAAGGCCGGCGATTGGGCAGGCCTTGCCAGCAAAGCAGGCGCGGCAGTTAACGATCGAGCCCGCGCCAGCGTCGGGGTTGAAACTTCCCGCTGGACAAAGCGTCGGCTGCACGCTGGCGGTCGGGCAGTACCGGCCAGGTGTGCAGAGAAGGCACGCAGAGCTGTCCGTCGCGCGAGGGTTCGAGTTGTACGTGCCAGCGGGACACGGACGGGAAGTGTAATCGGCGGTGCCAGCAGGGCAATAGTAGCCAGCCGGACAGAGGCTGTTCGCGTTCGCGCTACCAGTTGGGCAGTACGAGCCGGCCGGGCAAAGCTTACAGTCGGCGTCAGAAGTGCGGTTCACCTGATCGTTGTACGTGCCGCCAGGGCAAGGGTACTGCGTGGAGAAGGTGGTAGCCGCTGGGCAGTAGTAGCCCTGGGGGCAGGGAAACGCCGACGGATCCGCCGTGCCTTGCGGGCAGTACTTTTGTGGAGGGCAGGTGCCGCAGCCGTCCACCAAGCTCGTGGCGCCGGGTCGGATGCCGTAGGTGCCGGCCGGGCAGGGAACAGGCACAGTCGCGCCCTCGGGGCAGTAGCTGCCCTGAGGGCAGGAGCCGGTTCCGGGAGCGCCAGTGCTGGATCCCGCGGACGCGCAGGTGTAGCCAGGTGTGCACTTCTGGCAGGCGGTGGAGCCCGCGGGGGCCCACGTGCCAGCGGGACAGATGGACGGCTGAATCGCTGGGTCTGGGCAAGCGTAGCCCTCGGGACACACGGAACAGTTCCCTGCTGCCGCAGCAAAGAAGCTGTATGTACCGGGAGCGCACTTCACGGGCGGGCTCCTGGAAGTATGTCGGTTTGCCGTTCCGAATTAAAAAAATGGGCGAAAAAGCGAACCGTGCGTCGAGGCAGCTGTAGCCCGCAGGGCACGGCGTGCAAGCGGTTTGCCCACCAAGGGAATACGAGCCGCCCGCACACAGAACTGGGGCCGCCACTGAGGTCGACGAGCAGTACGAGCCGGGGGGGCAGAGAGTGCAGGTGGCCTGCGGGCGGTTGGAATGGAGGCGAGCACGAGAAGACAGAATTCGTCGCACCTGGCCACCAGCAGAGTACGACCCCGGGGAGCACGGGTTTTGCGTCGCACTTGTAGTGTAGGGGCAGGCGAAGCCAGACGGGCATTTTGTGCAGACGGTCTGATTCGCGCTCGCGTACCAGCCCTCCTGGCAAGCCGTCATCGCCGAGCTCGTCCTGTCCGGGCAGGCGTAGCCTGCGGGGCACGCCTGACACGCAGTCGAACCCCTGAGACAGGGCTCAGTGAATCAAAAAGGTGCGAAGCCACCAAAAGTGCCGCACGGAAGGGCGAAGGTCCCGAGGGGGCACAGCGCGTTGGCGGAACCGTCGGGGAGCGGGCACGCGCTGCCAGCTGGACAAGTGGTGCACGACGTCTGGTTGCCTGTCGAGAACGTGCCGGCCGGACAAATCGTCAGCTGTGCCGACGACGTGCTTTCGCAGGCGTAGCCCCGAGGGCAAGCGGACGGAGACGGCGAGCCCGCGAGACAGAACGTGCCCTGGAATCGACGCTCAGCCCTAAACGCAAGGAGCCGAAGGGGAAGAAGAGTGAGGCGGCCCTACCGTGGGGCAGGCGTACTGCGTAGCGGACGGGGATCCGGATGTACAGTAGAAACCGGGCTGGCACGACGAGCACGTGGTCGTCGCGCCAGGGCTCCACTGGCCCGCCGGGCACGCCACGGGGGCCACCGCCGGGTTCGCGCACTGGAAGCCAGCGGGGCACGCCGTGCAGTTTGAGGAACCCTTGAGGCTGTAAAAGCCGACCGGGCAGCTCACGGGGGCCGTGCTGCGCGCGAATTCCGGTGAGAGGAGCTCCGCGGCCGATTGCAGGCGCCCCTGCCTAGAACGGACCTCATCGGCGGACAGTAGCTGCCCTCGACACAAGCGACCGGAGCCGCAGTGGTGATGGCACAGTACGAGCCGGCAGGACAGGGCGTGCAGGCGGTCGCCGAGGCCAGGCTGTAGTACCCAGCAGCGCAGGCCGCTGGCGCCGTCCTGTTACAAGCGGGTAAATTAGCTTTCGGACGTCAGAGTAACGGAAGATGGAGCGCGCACGATGACGACTGGCAATACGAGCCCGCCGGACAAGCAACGCAAGTGCCCTGGCCGCTGAGCGCGTATGTGCCGGCGGGGCAGACACCGCCGGTGGCGTTGAAAGCAGAATCGCAGCGCTGGCCGGCGGGGCATGGAGTGCAAGCGGCCTGACCGCCTATCGAGAAGGTGCCCGTTGCGCAGGGGATGGCGATGGCCTTCGTTGTGTCGGGGCAGTAGAATCCGGGTGGGCAGCTCACGCAGACAGAGCTGTTGCCGACAGAGTACGTGCCCGGATTGCACGCAATCTTCTGTCCTGAACTCGTGGAGGGACACGCGTAGCCCGCCGGGCAGGTCTGACAGATGGTCGCGCCGCTACGTGAAGCCCCTGGTCAGGCAAAAACCTCAGCAAGTTCAGGAAGAACAGCGCACCCTTCCGAGAAAGATCCAAGAAGGCACTGAGCGTTGGCGAGCCCGTCTGTGCGCGGGCAAGCGTAACCAGCCGGACACGACGTGCAAGCCCCCTGCGCGGAAAGAAACTTAAGCGTCAAAAGAGAGAAGCGCCACCAAGGGCACAACACTGACCTGGCCGCCAGTCGAAAAAGTGCCGGCGGAGCATGCGCGCTGGATTGCAGTGGTCGTGCTGGGACACTCGAAGCCAGCGGGGCAGATCGCGCAGTCAGACTGCCCGCGAACGGAGTACGTTCCGTTCGCACAGGAGATCATGGTCGCATTGAAGGTGTAAGGGCACGCAAAGCCTGCGAGCACGCCTCAACACGACGGCAGAGAGCAGCACAGGACAGCGAGGCAAACCGGCAGGGCAGAGCGTGCAGTCCGACGCGGATCCCAAGCTGAATGTGCCCCGTGCACACGCAATCGGTGCCTGATCCGGTTGAGGACACGCCTGTGAAAGGACGTCAAAAGGGTGCCGAGAAGCCGAGGCGGGAACAAGCGGACCAGCCCAGCCGGGCAGTTCGTGCACGAGCTGGAGCCCGCAAGGCTATACGAGCCTGTGGGGCATACTGTGCAAACACCGCTGCCGGCTTGTGCGTAATACCCTGCAGAACGAGGATCGGCACGCGGGCATACGTGCGAGAACCTGGCGTACCTGCATTGCAGACGACGGGCGAAGATGTTGCGCCCGCGCAGAAAGACCCTGCAGGGCACGGCGTGCAGGACGTCGCGCCAGAGGCCGTCGCGTAAGTGCCAGCTGGGCACGCCTGTCGGGTTCCGAATGAGCAGCAAGACGGGGGAAGGCGAGCAGAGGTGAATTCACCGCGCATGCTGACAATGCAGACTGTCCTGTGGTGTTCAAAAAGGTTCCAATCGGACAGAGCTTGAAAGTTGTCGAGCCAACTGGGCAACTGCGTGGATAGAATCGAGCGTCATGCACGGACGGGAGCAAGAACGAACGAGAGGGAACAAGAAAGAACGATTGAAGCGCACTAGCTTCCAGCCGGACAATCTATACATACTCCTCCACTTCCTGCTGTACAGTTCGCGAAATACTTTCCCGCCGGACAGCTACCGGAGCAGCAGTCTACGGGACGCGGTGCACGATCGTCAGCGATGGGAAAGACAAAGCGCAAGAGCAGCTCACCGGCTGCCGGGGTCAGCTGGGCCGCGGCCCCTCCCACCACAGCGATGAGAAGGAGGACCGCGAGCACAGCTGCCCGGCTCATGGCGAAAAAAGTTCCTTCCACTACAGCGCTATGCCATGCGCTTGCGCTGCAGCTCGGCCGAAAGCTGGCCTGGGCCGACGTGTCGAGCTATAGTCGAGACACCACTCCTCGTACGTGGCTTCGCTGACTCCGAAGGGGCCCAGACTCTTCTGTCCAAGCACGCTGGAGCTATCTGCTCAGCTCTTGTTGATCACTGCGGCCTGCCGGCTTCGCTTTTGATGGTGCTCCGAAGCCGCAAAGGCGAGCACTGTAGGGAGGCTCAAGCGCAAAAGCAGAGCGCTGATGGTGTCCCCGAAGAAGCGGGCGTAGTTGTGATATGCACCTAAGTCAAGCCACGCTGGCACTTGTTGTCTCTTCGAAGGATCTGTACCCCCCCACGACCCGCCCCCTTCAAATTTGATTTCAAGTCGGACGTCTGACCGTCGGACGGTACCAGTCGACGTACGCGTCGACGTCGCCGGCGCCGGCGCGATATCGATCGACTCGAGCTCGGCGACGTTTCCGAGCCTCGCGCCCGCTTCAAATCATCGTACTACATGCCATGATGCGCGCATATGGTTTCTCAGAGTCTACATCTAGATCTGCTGGCAGACTGCTGCATTAGCGCGCGTTTCGGTTCCAAGTAACTTGGTAACGTCACGGCGTTAATTAAAGTTCCGTCTCCGGCGCGGCGCCGGCTGATCCGATCGCGAGGCTCGCGCGAGCGGCGTCGGCGGCGACTCGCGATCGATCCGCGGCCGATTCGGCGATGCATATGACCGGCGCCCGCTTAGATTCATATTATCGAAGTCGTTTGCATTAGCATTAATTCCGGTTCCAAGTTCCGTTGACGGACGTAAAGCGCTGCGGCATATGCATGCCCTGCGCATCCCCCGGGCCCTTCAAATGCATCTCCAGCACTTGAAGGCTCGAACAGGATCGAGCATAAATCCTGCTGCCCTCGCGATTCAAAGAAGTGAACGTAGATGCTAGGGAGACAGCACGCGAGGCTGCCGCTAGCGCTAGGCAGTCTACGCGAGCAGGATCTCCTCGGTCACGTCAGCAATCTCCTCGACCGTCTCGACGATCTCGTAGTCGCCCTCGTCGTCCGAGAGGGCCCCGCCACGGATCTGCCTCCTGAGCTCACGCTCCTCTGCCAGCTCGACGGCCTTCTGGCGCGCGTACGTCTCCCACGAATCCCGCAGGGTGTCGCGGAACTTGGCGATGTCCGTCGCCTGCGTCTTCCGCACGTCCTCGTCCTCCGCGGCGTACCGCTTGCTGTAATCGTGCAGGTTCTTACGGATGAGCTGCGGAACGGGAGTCGTCAGTCGCGAAGACAGGGTTTGAGCGATAAAACGAGATCATGGCACCTTCTCCTGCTCGGCCGAAAGGAGCGAGGGCGGGCGCGGCCGCCACAGAAGCTGATAGAACTTGTCCTTCATGATCTTGTGCACTGTCTTGCCGTTAAAGCCCCAAATGATGAAGCCGTTCTCCATCTGTGGGTGCGGATCTCCACGGTTAGAGCGGTTCCGACCGCGCGCAGCAAGAACGGCCGCTCGCCTGATGCCGCCAGTGGCTGACGAACGTGCAGCAGTAGCGCCCCGTCGGGTCCCACTCGACATCTGTCGCCATGAAGTGCTCCTCGGTCGCCATCGTTTCCTGCGGGCGGGTTCACGGCGGGGAAGCAGGCGGCAGGACGAGGCGGGGGCGGCACACGCACCATCTCGTTTACGTTGAAGAACTCGAGCACGCCGTTCAGGGCCTTGAGGCCGGCAAGGCAGATGTAGCCGCCCTGCGGGGACCAGAAAAGATGATTTGCCGGCTTCTTGTCGAGGGTCTCTGCGCGCGTGAGAAAGTGAGCCCCGCAGCAAAGGAAACTGGAGCTAGAAAGGGACGCACTGAGGAGCCTGACTTTGCCGCCCTTCGGATTCTCCATGGTGTAGAAGCTAACATCGGCGCGCGCGCCCTCGCCGTGAATGAGCGCGAAGCGCATCCCTTTCGGCTCCCACGAAAACGCAACAATGTTCTCCTTGATCTCGAGGACCTGCGCCGGCACAGAGTTCAGCCGTTGCACGTAGCTGCGGGCGAGGGCGGGCAGCCCGACCTCGATGGGGATGTCCTTGTCGCGCATGCGGAAGAACTCGAAGTTGGTGTACGTTGACTTCTTAGTCTTTGTGTGCCGGTCGACCTTGACGCACAAGTAGTCGCCGTCGCTCTGCCAGTGCATCTTGATCTGTTGTGGAAACGCACGGGTGAGCGGTGCGGCCGGAAGAGCGCGCAAGGCGGCGCGCGCGCACGTCCGTGACGTTGAAAAGGTTCTTCTGTCGAATTTCCTGCTTTGAGGGCAGTTCGATGAGGGTGACGCGGGCGGGCGAGTTCTGGAACTCGGGCTGCCACGCCGCCATTATGTTGTCCGACGGCGACCAGCAGAAGTCGCGGGCGCCTGCGAGGACGATCAGACAGCGAACGGGGAGAGTGGAAATCGGAGAGGCGCACCATCCATCTTCAGCTTCTTGTCGAGGAGTTTCATCGACGGCGCCTCGTACACAGCGATGCCTGCAGCTGTCGTCAGCCCCGGCGCTCCCAGGCGCCGCATCGATCCTGAGCGCTCACCGTCCTCGCCGAGGCGGGCGAAGTACTTGTCGTCGTGGCTCCACTTGAAGACCGGCCAGCTCGGGGACGTCCCCTCCTTGACGCCGAGGAAGCCGCGCAGCTTCCGCCCTGTCCGGATTTCCCAAATGATGATGGACTGCGGATCCTTCGGGTCGTCGCGCTCCTGGTTGTTCCACGTGACAAGGTAGTTCTCCTTCGGCGAGAAGTCGATGAGCTTCACTCCAGGGTGGTTGAAGCGCATCTGCTTCGCCCAGCTGGGGCCGCCCCACAGTACGATTCCTTGCCTGTGGAAGGTCGCGAGATACGTGCCAAGCGGGGACCAGGACACGTAGCTCTCCGTCCAGAACTGCGAGGGCCGCTCGGTCGCGGCCGTGGAAACGGAAAAGAAACCGAAGAAGAAGCATACCCGGCGCGAGTAAACCTGCTCCAGCTTTTGCGTGGGGTCGTTCCAGAAAATCTCGCACTCGTCCGCGTAGCGAATGACAAACTGATCCCGCCCGCGGCCATCGGACAGCCAGAACCGCAGGTTGTCCTGCAGAGCATAGGGGCATTCAGAGGAAGATCGCGACTCAGTGAAAGCGCGCCCGCACACCCGGGGCTCGTAGGGCTTCTGTTGGGGCGGCGTGTACTCATCGGGCACGGACAGAAACTTGTTCAGGTCGTTGTAGCTATTGACCTTGAAGATGTGGTTCTTGTCCAGCTTGTAGCCATTCGTCTGCTGCACGGCCATGCTTGCCTCCTCCGGCGTGGAGAACTCGATGAACGCGAAACTGCCAACGCAGTTGGCGGCAGCTGGCGCAGGCAAAGCGCTCGCATCCTCGCGCACCCCTTAGTTGCGCCCTTGGCGTCCTTGGGCATGTACAGGCCATTCTCGCGGATCGCGCCAATCTGGCTGAAGATCTGCTCGACGCGGCACGACGCGCGACTCAGGGAATGCCAGCTGCGTTTGCGATGGCGTGCGCTCGCCTTGCGAACGACATTCACGAGCTTCTCGTACTTGTCCTGGTCGACGACCGGCAGGCCATCCTGTCGCGATCAGAGCGCGGCGCCCCGCGTGAGAACCAAGCAGCCGAGCGCCAACGATTTTCGACGGCCCGCGCACCACTACAATGATGGAATCGAAGCCCGCCTCCGGCTGCACCTCATCGAGCAGCTGCTGCTCATCGATGTCCGCCATGCTGAGGCCTCGCGCTGCTACCCTATGCCCTGTGCTGCAGTCCTGCACACAGAGCGACGGACCTCGCGAAGCTGCCTGGCGCCGCCGGGGGATACGGGCAGGGCGTTGCCGGGGTACACCGGTATCCTGTTTCGGCGCCCGACTTCTGCGGCTGCCGCCAGCAGCCACCAGCCGGAAAGATGCCGCCGAAGAAGGTCCGATCAGCGCTGTTGTCGTTTCCGGACTCCCCCGTGCGTGCGTGGGACGCCGTAGCTCATACCGCGCAGGCGGCGACGAGCAAGGGCGCGGGCAAGGGCGGCAAGGGCGGAAAGGACGCCGATGACAAGCCCGTTGCATCTGCGCCCGTTCCTCAGCAGGAGCAACAGCAGGAAGGACAGAGCTATGACTGGGAGCCGGTCAGCGCCCTGGCTGCCCAGGCCCGGCCCAGGCTGACTGGGAGCGCAGCCGAAAGAGTACATCAAGCCCACCGATCAGCTACAGCTGACGGAAAAGGAGCTGAACGAGGAGGTCACGAAGATGCTGAAAGCAGACGACCCGCAAGCACCGCAGAACGTGATTCGGTTCAATGTGAAGGATCGGGCGTTCAAGATCGACCCTCAGATTGAGCACACGGCTGTGCACTTCGCGTTCGACGGGTGCGCGAGGTGCCGCTCAGGTTTTGCCGTCGTGGCCCGAGGGACGGCGCAGCTACATGATCCACAAAGAGACGGACGAGGCGAAGCGCCAAATGGCGGAGACGGAGAAGCAGCTGGAGGCTGCGCATGTGAAGGAAGTGCTGGGCCAGTCTGAGGATGCCGAGCTTGCTGATGAAGGCCCGGGTGGCAAGGTCCTGCGCAACCAGTTCAACTTCAGCGAGCGCGCCTCACAAACCTTCAACAATCCAATGAAGGTTCGGTAGCTTGGTCGGCTTCCACGGCGCTGCTGAGCACTCGAACAGGACCGCTGGACGGCGACGGATCCACCCCCGAGCGTCAACTTCACGGGCCTGTGCACGCAGTGGGAAATCTTTGACTCTTATATTCATGATCAGGAGGAGAAGAAGGAGGCAAAGGAGCGTGTGAAGGTTCGTCGCTCCGTGCGTTTTGATTTCTTTTCTGCTCACCCTTTTTGTTTGCTGTAGGCAAAGCAAGTGGCTGCAGAGGATGGCGCGGAGCACACGCCTAAAGATTCAAAGGAGACAGTGGTAGTCGATAAGCCGGAGAAGAGTACAGACCCGATCCACAGCGCGGCCATGAGCAAGGCACTGAAGATTGTGGAGCGCATGGTCAATCAGAACGCCTACGACGACATTGCTCAGGACTACAAGTACTGGGAGGACGCGTCTGACGCGTACCGTGAGGGGGAGGGTACGCTCTGAGGTTGGTCTTGCGTGTGCCTTAAATGCTGAAGGTTCTTCCAGGCACATTGCTGCCCCTCTGGAAGTTCTACAACGAGAAGATCAAGAAGAAGCAGGTTACCTCCATATGCTGGAACACGGAGTACAACGACCTGTTTGCTGTGGGCTATGGCTCGTACGACTTCATGAAGCAGGGCTCTGGGCTCATCTGCTGCTTCTCGCTGAAGAACCCCTCGCACCCCGAGTACATGTTCACCACAGAGTCTGGCGTTATGTGCCTCGACTGGCACAAGCAGGTGCGACTCGCATCTTGACTGCATAAGCAAGATTTCTCTTCTCATTTCAATGGAATCTGGCAGCATTCTTCCCTCTTGGCAGTAGGGTGCTACGATGGCACGGTCATGGTCTTTGACGTGCGAAACAAGGTCAACAGGCCCATATTCCAGTCAACAGTCAAGACTGGCAAGCACACTGATCCCGTGTGGGAGGTACAGTTTGAACTTTGCACCATCTATGGCTGTTGCCCATATATTCCTGGCAGGTTCGCTGGCAAGACGAGGACCTCTCGAAGAACCTTAACTTCTTCTCGATCTCCACCGATGGTCGTGTCACTTTGTGGACGATGAGCAAGAACGAGCTTCAGCACACAGATGTGATGGAACTGAAACTTGTCGGCATGACTCGTGAGGGCGGTGAATTGGCAGGCGAGGAGGACACATCACTTTCAGGCCTGGCAGGAGGCATGTGCTTCGACTTCAACAAGCACTCGGACCATCTGTTCATCGTGGGCACTGAGGAGGGTAAGATCCACAAGTGCTCCAAGGCTTACAACTCCCAGTATCTTGAAACATACGAGGTATGAAGTGTGTTGCTCCTCTCGCAAGCCCTTTTTTATTCTCGGATTGGCAGGGTCACCACATGGCTGTCTACAGCACGCGCTGGAACCACTACCACCCTCGAGTGTACCTCTCCTGCAGCGCGGACTGGACCGTGAAACTCTGGAATCACGATTCGAAGATTCCGATAATGTCCTTCGACCTCAACAACTCGGTCAACGATGTTGCATGGGCACCGTACTCATCCACTGTTTTTGCTGCTGTGACAAGTGATGGCAAGGTTGGCTCTTTCTCTCCCCCTCTCCATCATTGGCTTCTTTTTGCTCACAACCGTCACAGGTCCACGTGTTCGACATCAACGAGAACAAACACGAGGCCATGTGTGAGCAGAAGGTCGTGAGGAAAGCGAAGCTCACACACGTCTGCTTCAACCCTCGCGATCCAATTATCCTTGTTGGCGATGACCGAGGATGTGTAACCTCGCTGAAGTTGTCACCCAACCTCAGGCATGTTTTCCTTCATTCCTCTGGCTTGACTTCGTTCTCATTTTTCTCAGGAAACCTACGAAGCCCAAGGAGGAAGAGCCACCAGCTGATGGTGAGGGTCAGACAGTCAAGAAGAAGGTGCATGATCGGCATTATTACTCCATGATTTTCCGAGCTCACAGCAGTGCAGAAAAACGATCCAAAGAAAGCGGCTGAGGTCCAGAAGACACCTGAGCAATTGGAACTGGAAAAGCTGGAAAAGGTCATCACATAGTTGTCCCAGCATTTGCATAGGCAGGCTATAGCTCTAGTTTTGTACAGGTTGCGCATTGGATCATTGGACCTATATCGATATATCTGCGCAAGGCATTGGGTCGGCAATCTTGACTCTGCACACGGGATTCTCGAGTTTGGCACACTGCGACTTTAATACGTACGCGTGGCCGCCGGGCACAACTTGGCAATGTGAGCCGGCCGCCGGGCGCCACAGTGCGCATGCGCGCTGCGGCAGGGCCGGGCCGGGCCGGGCCGAGCCGGCCCGCAGTCTTCGGCGAATTCGGATTTGCCAAGTTGACGTACCCCCGGGCCAGGTGCAACGCGACAGCGCTAGCTAGCTAGCGGCCGGAGAACCGTCGCTGTCGGCCGCCGCGTAGCGCAGAGACGTCGCAAGAGCACACCAGGGCACCGAATCGCCGCTTTTCGGGCGGATGCCGCGGAGAGGACCCTGCCCGCACTGTGGGAACCCCTGCAGGCTCGATACGCATCCGGATGCGTGCTTGCGAGCTGGTGGTCGTGGCACGACGCGCGGCGGCTTCGGGAAGAAACGCAGCTCCGTTGACCCGGCTACAGGCCGCCGGCGTCTGCCGCCCGAGGCCAACCCCTCGACATGGCTGGACCCCACTGGGAAGCGAAGGCGTAACGAGGAGGGCAGTCGCCGCAACATGGAGAGCATGAGGCAGCGCCGCGAGAAGAAGAAGCAGGAGCGGGAGGGTGGCAACAGTAGCAGCAGCAGCTCTCAGCCTCTAACCCTCTCGCATCACCCTCCCAATGGAGCTCCGCTTCCCGAGCCACACGCGCTTCAGGTCGACCCCAACGCGGCGCGGGTGCGTCAGTGAGAGTCCCTGCCGCCACTGTCATTGAATTCGAGCGCGCGCAGGACTTCTCTGCCCAGTACTACGCGGCGGATAGTTACGCCGCGCAAATGCAGACGGCCTTTCCGCCGATCTCTTACCCAGCGGAGGCTCCGACTTTCAATGGCCACCCTGGTGATCAGCAGAGCTTGGATCAAAAGACAGCGCAGCTGCAGCAAGCCCAGGCTGCGGCGCTCGGGTCCTCCTCAAGCGACGTGCGTCCGGCGAGCCTCCGCCCGCACATGGCGCAGACATGACCTGCGTCGCACAGGTGGGACTGCCGGTCACGCTTCCGGACCTGCAGCCTGGTGCAGTCCCGTCACCGGACCAGCACGAAGACATGAATCAGGCGAGCGTGTGCGCCCGCTCCTCGCCCCGCGCAGCCGACGTGGCATCGCAGGCGAAGGCGCGCCGCGGTCGGCCTTCGGGCCCTGCCGGGAGAAGCGAAGGCGGTATCAAGCTGCGGGCGAGGGAGCTCACTGAGTCGGAGTTTCAGACGGTTGTCCACTTCTTCGCGCAGAAGGCAGCGGAGTATGAGGCGCGCCTCTGGCGCTCCCTCGCTTGCTTGCCGCCCCGGGGTGCTGAGCGCAGGACGCAGATGACGCACCCCGAGGACCCGCGCGGCTTCATGAAAAAGGGGGGCGAGCTCTCGGCCTTTTCCCCCGTGCGCCGCATTCCCCGCGGGAGCCGGCCCTCGCGCGCCCGACGCGCCGCGCCCAGTGGGTATTCGAGACAATCAAGTCCCTCAAGAGCCATCACCCCGACCTGCAGGACGTGTGAGCGCGGAGCGGGCGGCGGGCCGCGGGGGGCGCTGACGTCGGTGGGGCGCAGGCACCCGGGGACGCTGAAGGGGGTCGGGTGCGCGCAGTTCGGTGAGTACAGGGAGGCGATGCAAGAAGTGCAGCGGAAGCGGAGGCGGCCGACGGGGGGGGCGAGCGACGGGGAGGGCCTCACCTCGGGGGGCGAGTCGAGGCTGTCGCCCCTCGCGGGCCCCTCGGAGCACCACCAGCAGCACCAGCACCTGCAACACCTCTCGCAGTACGACCCGTCGATGCCGGCCGGCCTGCCCCCAACCCTCCCCTTGGAGCCCACGCAAGCCCTCGGCGTCGCCTCCCTCCCGATGCCCGGCGCCGTCCCCATGCACGGCGCCGCCCCGCTGCCGTCCTCCATCCCGCTCCCGAGCGCGCTGCCGCTCCCCAGCGCCGCTGCGCTGCCGAGCAGCGTCCAGTTCCCCGTGTCCCTCGCGGAGTCGGGGCCGGTGCCCTCGCCACTCGGGGCCTCCCGGCAGGCGCCCATCGAGTCGCTGCCGGGGCCCTCCGTCCTGCTCGAGGACCTCACCGCCACCCCCGAGGTGCGCGGCGCGGCCGCCGCCCGCCGGCCCGCCCGCGGCGCTCACGGGGCCGCAGCCGAGGCGGAAGCGGGGCCGGGCGTGGGAGGGCGGGTGCGTGCCGAAGCGGAAGCAGCGGGAGGTGACGCCGGAGGAGCGGGACGCATGCGTCGCCTTCTTCGCGCAGGCCGCAGCGCAGTACGCGGTGCGCGAGGGAGCCCCGGGCCGCCCCCTCCCCCGCCCGCCGCGCCGGCCGACGCGGCGCAGGAGGAGCACCCGGAGGACCCGCGGGGGTTCATGCGGGACCCGCAAACGGGCCAGTTGTCGGCCTACACGCTCTGGGCCTACGACACCGCAAAGCAGTTCAAGGCCCGCTGCTCTAGCGTCCAGGACCTGTGCGCAAGGCTGCCGCCACACTCTCGCTCGCCCGCCCCTGCGCCTCGCTGAGGGGGCCTGGCAGCCACCCGGGCACCATCAAGTCGACCGGCTGCCAGCAGTTCCCGTGCGTTGCGCCCCGGGGACGGCCAGGGGCGGGCAGGGCTGAGGGCGGGGCGGGAGGGCAGAGAGTACCGGGAGGCGATGCAGGCGGTGATCGGGCGGGCGCGGGGCCGGCGGGGCGACGGGGGCCTGGGGCCCGAGGACTGGGAGGAGCTCGCCGAGGGCGAGCCCGAGCCCCTCCCCGAGGCGACCCTCGCCGCCCTCGCGCCCCATCCCCCGCCCCCCGACGGCCCCGCCTCCGCCCGCGGCGAGCGCCAGGCGCGGGCCGGCGCCCCGGGCGAGGAGGGCCTGAGCGAGGAGGGCCGCCGCATCGTCGCCGCCTTCTTCGCGGAGGCCGCCAGCCAGTACGCGGTGCGCCGGCGGCCCTCCCGCGCGGCTTCTCGGCTGGGCCCTTGCGCGCTGACGCCGGCCCCACGGCGTAGATGGACCACCCCGAGGACCCGCGCGGCTGCCTCCGCAAGGACGGCGACTACTCGCCCTACGCACCCTGGATCTCCGAGGTCGTGCGCATACTCAGGCAGCAGTACCCCCGCCTGGAGGCCGTGTGCGTGCCCCGGCCGCGCGCCCACAGCGCCCCGCCGAGGCCGGGCGCAGGGAGACGAGCGCGATCCGGACGGCCGGCTGCATGCAGTTCCACGAGTTCGCCGAGGCGGCGGAGCGGACGCGCGCCGCGCGCGCCGCCGGGCAGGCCTTCGCCCTCGAGGAGCAGGAGGCCGAGGAGGCCGCCAGCGGCATGGCCGTCCTCGCCTCGGGCTCCGTCGGCGTCGGCTCCGACTTCTTCGCGCCTGGGTCGCCCCTGGCGCAGTAGCCGCGCAGGAGAGTAGCGCGCTGGGGTATTGCAGGCAGCTCGATGCAGTACATGCAGAGAGGGCAGGAGCCTGCTTAACAAAGCAGGCTTTGTCGGGGGGGTACACACGTTCAACTGCATGAGCAGCCGGCGGGTCGCAGGCTCGCAGCTGGGCCCCGATCGCCCGCAGAGCGACATGAGAATTCACGGATGACACGCTGACCCGACGGGGCTAGCCGCTTAGCACAGCATGGATCCGAGCGCGGCGCAGGCGCTCGCCCACCTGGCCGCACAGTTCGCGAACGTGCGACCGGCGGTGATTGGCGTGATCGGATCGGCGACGGAGAGCAAAGCCGGGTTCCTGCGCGGGCTCACGCTCAAGCCGCTCACGGTACAGCGCGCGACCCAAACAAGCACGCACGCCCGAACGCGGCCGCTGAGCCAGCACATTCGCGCAGGAGATCAAGCATTCGGCTCCAGGAGAAAAGGTCCGCCCGCCGAGCGCCGGCCGCACTTTTAGGGGTCCGACTTGCTGTGCAGTGGTCGCTCCAGCCGCTGTTCGACCCGGTGCACCGCATCCTGTACATGTGCCTCGCATGGCTTGGCGACGGCTCCTCCCTCGTCGACGCCTACGCCTCGCCGCCGCCTGGCGTGGGTCCCTCGGTGCGCTCCGCCCACGCGCCCCGCCCCGCCCCGCCCCGCGCTTGCGGGGCGTGGCGCGACGCGGCGCGGCAGGAGATGCACGCGTGGCTACTGAAGCAGGAGGCGGGCCACGCGCGCTGCATGCTCGCGCTCTTCCACGTCTGTCACATCGTCCTCGTCCGCCCGCCCCCCGCCCCTGCCCCGCCCCGCGCGCCCCGCGCGCCCCGCGCCCTCCCCGCCTCACGCGGCGCTTGCGCGCTGCAGTTCGTGCAACGGGGCCGGCACCTGTCGCTGCACGTGCTGCGGCAGCTGCGGCAGCTGCAGTCCCTGAAGCAGGCCCTCGCCGCGCCCCTCGCCGCCCACGGGCCGGCCTCGCCCCGCGCGGGGCCCCACGCCTCCCCCGCCGCCTCCTCCTCCGTCGCCCCGGGCGCCTGCATGCCCCTCCTCGCCTTCGTGTTCGAGATGGTGCCCCGCCCCGCCCGCCCACCGGCCGCGCACCCCGCGCGACCCCCACGCGCAGACGGAGCCGCTCCCCGCGGGAGTCGACCCGACGCCGCCCGGCGGCTCCGGCGGTGGCAGCGCGCCTTCCGGCCGCGGCGCCGGCGGTCCGCCGTTCCGCGGGCACCGGGGGCCGCCCCGCGGGCGGCGGGGCGCCGGCGGGGGCGCCGGGGGCGGAGGGCGCGTCGGAGCGGGAGCGGGCGGCGGCGGAACGGACGCGGCGGGCGCTGCTGGCGCAGGTGGTGCCGCTGCTGCGGCGGCTGCGGCTCGGCTCGACGCTCCCCGAGGGGCCCGGCATCGCCCGGGCGCCGGCATCGGCGCCTCCTCGCAGTACAGGCGAGCGCCCCGCGCCTGCCCCGCGCGCCCCGTCCGACGCGGGGGCGCAGCCTCTTTACGGTGGACGTGCCTAGCGCTGTCTTCGTCGTCCGCGGCCCGCCCCGCGCCCTCGCCCCGCCCGCCCCGTCCGCCCCGCCCGCCCGCCCGCCCCCCCTCGCCGGCCCGGCGCTCATTTCCGCGCAGGGGCGCCACCGGCGACGCACGGGGTGCAGGGCGGCTCGGCCCTCGTCTCCTGGCTCCTCGCCGACATCCTCGCCGCCAGTGCGGCCATCTCCCCTTCGCCCCCGCCCAGTGCGCTTTTGACGGCCTCGCAGCGCCCGCCGCGGGGCCGGCCGGGGACGCGGGCGGGGCGGGGGGGTACATGGACGACCCGTACGAGGAGGAAGAGGAGCGCCTGGGGCCCTCACCTCCGCCGCCGGCCGCCGAGCCTGCGCCCGCGCCCCGGGCCGGCCCCGGGGAGGACGAGGCGGCGGGGTACAGCGCCTTGCGGGCCTTCGTGCTGAGTCAGGTCCACCGCCTCACCGGCGCCTCGCGCGCCGCCGCCGGCGCGGCCGGCCCCGCGGGAGGCCCCGGCCCGGCTGCCCGCCGCCCCCCGAGATGCTCGCCATGCGCGACTGGGTGCCCGCGTGGTGAGCCCGCGCCCCTCCGCCGGCCCGCGCCGGCGCTCAGCGCGCACCGGGCCGGGGGCGCAGCGCGGCGCTCTTCGGCCTGCTGATGGAGACGGAGGCGGAGGCGGGGCACGGCGGGGGCCGCAGCGGCCCTGCCCGCCCGGCGCGCATCCTCGAGGCGCGCCTGGGCCCCGCGTCGGAGCCGGAGCAGGCCTTCTCGTCGGGCGGGCGGCGCTGGCGCTGCCGCGCGCCAAGGAGGCGTACCTGAAGGACCTGCCGCCCCTGTACGGGCGCGAGGAGCACGAGGCGCGCCTCGCCGCCGCCGCCGCGCAGCTCGCCGCGCAGTGCCGCGGGCCGGCCGCCCCGCCGCCCTCGCCCGCCTCCGCGAGGAGTGCGCGCGGGCCTGGTCGGCGGGGCGGCAGCGCTGCGCCGCCCTCTCCCTCTCGGGGCGCCCCTGCCTCCTCCCCGCGCACCGCCTGCCGGCGCCGCGGCCGCCGCGCCCCGCCGCCTCGCCCGCGGGGCGTGGCGGAGCGAGGAGGACGAGCCCGGGGACGGGAGCCGGGCGCACGCGAGCGGGCACGCCGTGCGGCGCGCCTGCGCCTGCGGCCGCACCGCCGCGGCCTTCGACGACTTCTTCCCGGAGGCCGCCGGCCCGCCCGAGGCCGACGCCGAGCGCTGGGAGCTCCCCGGCTGCTGCCCCGAGCTCCCCCGCGCCGCCCTCGCGCCCCCCGCCGGCCCCGCCTCCCGCGCCTACCGCCTCGGCCTCTTCCGCCTGTACGACGCGGGGCGGGGCCTCGCCGGCCCGGGCTTCCTGCGGGGCGCCTCGGCGCTGCTGCCGTGGCTCGTGGACCCGGAGACGGACGCGCTGCCCGAGGAGGAGCCGGCGGGCGCCCCCGCGGAGGCCGCCGTGGACGCCGCGTGGCCCACGCCGGCCCTCGCCGCCGCCCAGGGGCCCGCCCGCGCCCGCGCCGCCTCCCCGCCGGCCGCCCCCTCCGCCCACCGGCCCTCCTACGCCGCCGCCCTCGGCTACCGCACCGCCGGTGGCCCCGCCCCCGCCCCGCCCCTGCCCGCTCCCCTCACGCCGCCCCGCAGCCGCCCCCTCCCTCGCCGCAGCCCCCTCGGAGCCCTTCGTCGGGTGCGCCGACCTCGGGTGCCGTGTACCCCCGCATCGAGTGACGCGTACCCCCGCGCAGGGCCTACTACGGGCTGGAGTACGAGTGCGACGCCGGGCACCGCTTCATCGCCGCCCTCGACCGCGCGGTGCGCGCCGGCTCCGCGGCCGCGCGGCCCTTCCCCGCGGCTGACGCGCCGCAGGCGGCCTCGCAGGCGCTGCCGCGCCTCACGCGGTGCCCGGCCTGCGTGGCCGAGGGCGCCCCGCCCGGCGCCCCGCCCCCGCTCGGCACCGCCCCCGCCGCCCTCGCGCCCCCGGGCCCCGTCGCCCAGCTCGTGCGGCTGTGCGGCCCCTCCGCCACACCCTCGCCCGCCCGTGCCCCCCTCACGGTCGCGGCAGGTACGTGGCGGTGCCGGCGGAGGCGCCGGCGACGCTGCGGGTGGCGCTGCGGGGCGCGGCTTTCGACGAGGAGGGCCTGCGGCCGGGGGCGTTGCTGGCGGCCGGCCTCGCGGGGGCCGCGATGCCGGAGGCGGGGCGGGAGCTCTCCGCGGGGCCCTACGGCATCACCGTCCTGGGGCCCCACGAGCTCCTCGTCCCCCGCAACTCCCTCCTCGTCCTCCGCCTCCCGTCCGCCCCGCCCCCCGCGCCCCGCACCCCGCCCCCGCCCCCCGCCCCTGATCCCCCGCAGGCACCTCTACCTGGGGCCAGGGACGGCGGGGACGTGACGCCCGGCGCGCCCCGCCGCCGAGTCAAGCCCGCAGCTGCCGCAGTGCCGGAGCGCCGGCCCCTCCCCGCCCCCGGCCGCCGAGAGGGACCCTGGACTCTCCCCGCCAGCCGCGGCCCGCTACATCGCATGCCGCCAGACCCCGGATGGGGGAACGAGCCGTGCGGAGCCAGGTCACCATCGCTGCACCGCCGGGCCGATTGCCGGACGACGCCGGTCTGCATGCCGAAGTGCAGGCGTCCTACGGTCGTCGAGTCACCGAGCAGCCTGATCATGAACCTCTTGGTCGAAATCCAGATTTGGGTTGTGGTACTGTATTCGTAACAGTCCTATATATATTCAATAATTGGCTACATTGCTGAGCTTATTCAATTTCAATGACATTAGCTTGCCAAGTTGCCCCGGCCCGTGCCAGAAGCTCTAGCTATAGATCTAGATCTTCAAGGCTTGCGTGCATATGCATCCCGCCCGGCGGCCGCCAATTCCAAGGCTTCTTGAAGGCCGGCCTGGCGCCCGGCCGCCGCATCATAGCATCCGAGTCCCGGACTCCCCGGCGGACCGGGAGCATCGGAGACAGATCTGGAGGGGCCCGCCCGCGCCGGGACTCATGATGCCATGATGGCTCATAAGGCTCATGATCCCGGAGCTCGAGCCTCGGAGTCTCTCAGGCCTGATCATGAGAAGCGATCATTAGGCCCCACCAGCTACTATAGGCTAGCCTACGAGGCTAGGAAGTTCAACGGTCACCGGGTTGAATTCATGATCAATCCGATGATCATCGGATCATGATCCCCCCTCCTGGCATTTAACTTCGTAGTAATTTGATCCCTCCGGATCCGATCTATAGGCTCGCCGTCAACCGCAACTGCGAGCTGTACGTATACTAGTTACTGGACCGAGAGCCGGGGCTCGCTTGATTAGATTTTGGCACTGCGGCTGGCACCGGTACCGACGTCGACATCGACTTAAGCTTACTGCAGCGATCGCAATGGCTTTCAAGCTCGACCCTCTCCCGTTTGCGCCGACGGACCTCGAGCCGTACACGAGCGCACGTACGGTCGACTTCCACTACAACAAGCATCACGCCACTTACGTGGTGCGCCGCGCGCGCGCGCGCGCGCCGAGCGCGCGCACTGCCCCGATTTCGCCGGATCCGGAAGTTTTCGCGCGCGCCGGGCCAATTTTTGCGGGCCGCAAAATTCGCTGACGCGCGCCGCGGCCGCGCGCCCGGCCGGGCAGAACAAGCTGAACGACCTGGTCAAGGGGACGCCGGATGAGAAGAAGTCGCTCGAGGACGTGATCATCACTTCGGCGGGCAAGAACCCGCAGGTCTTCAACAACGCCGCCCAGGCCTGGAACCACACGTTCTTCTGGTGCGCTCAGATTAATGAACTCGAACTTCGGGATTCGCTTCGACTCGGCGAAGCTTAAGCTGAAGTTTTTTTGCTCATCGGGCCCGCGCGTCGGCGAGGCGCCCCGCCGCGCGGCCCGACGGCCTCGCGATCGTTCAAAATCTCGTTCAAAATCTCGCGCAGGAAGTGCATGAAAAAAGACGGCGGGGGCGAGCCCGGCGGGCAGCTGAAGGAGAAGATCGTCGCGACGTGGGGCTCTTTCGACCGCTTCAAGGAAGAATTCAAGTCGGCCGGCATCGCGCAGTTCGGCTCCGGCTGGGCCTGGCTCGTCCGCAACTCGGACGCCTCCCTCGCCATCGCCAAGACCGCCAACGCTGAGACCCCCCTCACCACGCCGGGGGCCGTGCCTCTCCTCACCGTCGACGTCTGGGAGGCGCGAAAATCCCTTTCTTGAACTCCGCCCAGGCCTCGATTGATCAAAAGCCTGAGGCATACTTTTTGCCCCCTCGCAGCACGCCTACTACCTCGACTGTGCGTCTCTAGATCTGGCTCGCTCTTGGCCATGCATATATGGCCCAGCTCGCGATCGCCAGCTCTCACGTGCACTGGACATCGACCGCAGACCAGAACCGGCGGGGCGACTTCGTCCAGGCTTTCCTCGACAACCTGTGCAACTGGACCTTCGCCGAGGGGCAGGTGCGCCGCGCGCCGCTTCGGCCGGGGCCTGCCCCACATCCCCGCGCCTGAACTCGAGCCCGCGGCGCGCAGTTCCGCAACGCCGAGCACTGACTCGGCTCGCCGACGAGCCCGGTCGACGGGGAGCACAGCCTGCACGCGGCCACGGGCCGCCACGAGTCCCCGCCCCCCCGGGCGCCCGCGTTGCGGCGGGCGAGGCTCCAGTGAATGTGCGAGGCTCTGGTAAATGTGTACAAAGCTTCACTTCTTCTTCCCCTTGCCCTTGCCTTTCGACTTCCCCTTGCCCTTTCCTTTCTTGCCGCCGCCCTGCGTGCACGTGCGTGAGCGTGGGGCGCGGAGCCGGGGGGCGGGGGGGCGGGGCGGGGCGGGGCGGGGCGGGGCGGGGCGGGGCGGGGGCGGGGGCGGGGGCGGGGCGCACGCCGGCGGCCTTGCGCTCCTTGTAGAGCCGGTGCTGCTTGTGGGCCTTCCAGGCGGCCTGTATCCTCGACGAGGAGAGGTTCAGGAACTCGAAGACCCGCATCTTCAGCTGCGCCGGCCCCGCGTCAGGCCCGGGGCCAGGGGCGGGGGGCGGGGGGCGGGGGCGGCCCCCGGGGCGGGCGCACCCGCTCCTCCTCCTCGAGCTTCCTGCGGATGGCCTCACGGGCGGCCTCCTCGGCGAGCTTCTTCTCGTGGTACTCCTCGTAGAACGCCAGCTCCTTCTTCTCGTGCTCGTACTGCTCCGTCAGGCTGTCGATCTTGTTCTGAAGGTCCGTCATGTCCGAGTCGAACTTCGAGATCCACTCCACGACCTCCTGCTCCGCCTTGAACTTGCGCTTCCGCAGGCCGTCCTCGTTGTCCCGGTGCTCGGCGAGGTCGGCGTGCAGCTTGGCGGTCATCGCCGCGATCTCCTCCGACATCGCCTTCTGCTTGTCCCGGAAGGCGTTCAGCGCCGCGTCGTTCCGCGCCTTCGTCTCCGACTCGAGCTTCCGCGTCTCCCGCTCCTTCGTCAGCTCGATGTCCCGCCGCTCGTCTGCGCGCGGCGGAGGTGAGCGGCGGCGGGGGCGGGGGCGCGGGCTCGGCGCCGGCCGCCGCGCGCACCGTTGAGCTTGTTGATCTGCTCGTCGCGCGCCCGCACGGCCCGCTCCCTTTCCCGCTTCTCGTACGCGAGCTCCTTCTGCAGCTGCTTCATCTCCGCCGTCGCCTGCGCGCCCGCCCGCCGTCAGGAAAAGGAACGCCCGCGCGCGGGCGGCGGGGCGCACCTTCTTCTCGCGGGCGATCATGTCCGCGAGCATGTCCTGCTTCTGCTTCTCCTCCTCCGCCGACGTCAGCAGCTTCGCATACGTGACCGACTTCAACTCCGTCAGCGTGTTGATGAAGCTGACGAGGTCCATCGATCGCTCCCCGCTCATCAGCTTCAGCTTCTCCAGCGTCGCCGGCTGGTTCTGCGGCGCGGCGGCTCGGCGGGGCGCCAAGGGCCCGACGCGACAGAGCGGCTCCGCACCCTAAGCAGCCTGCTGATGAGCCGCGTCGAGTCCGCTAGCTCCGTGGCCTCCTCCGAATCCTGTGGTTGGGGCGCGCTGGGGTCGTCGAAGTTGCGCTGTGTTGATGTGTATATAGCTTCGTATTTCCCTTGCAGTGCCCTGTGTTCCCGCAGCGTCTCGGTCATGTCCTCCTCAATCACGTCCTGCAGCTCGTCGACCCGCGAGAGCAGCTCGGGGGTGACGACGGAGAGCATCTGACACGCCCCGCTCAGCGCGTGCGGCGGCGCTAGTTGGTGCTCATCGTACCTGCAGCTTCACGATGGCCTCCTCCAGCACCATCATGATGCGCTGTGCCTCCACATTCGACAGCTTGTTCATCGCTGTGGCGGCTGCGCTAGGACCGACCCTCCAGTCCTGCGGCTGAGATAGCTAAAGGTTTGGGACCTGCCCCAGCACCTGCGAGCCTTCCGGGTGCGCGGCCGCTGCAGCTGCCGTAAACTCCTCCGCTGTGCGCCCGAGAGGTGCGGCTCTCAGCAGGGTTCACCACCTAGATCTAGGCTTCCTGCTCGTGGCTCGTGCGGCCTTCCTGCTCGCTCGGCTGGCTCGACCGGATTCAGCTTCTGGGGGTACGGGCTTTGGAAGAGGGGGGGGCTGAGTACCGTTGAGCGAGAGAACCAGCTGGCACGCAGCCCAGGATGCCGCCGGGCAAGGATCGCAGCGAGGGAGACGAGGTGAACGTGCAGGTCATCGTGCGCTGCCGGTGCGCGGCCGCCCCGCGCCCGCATCCGCCGCGCACCCCGCGGGCCGTGGCGAGCCGTGCCGCGCAGCCCCCTCACCGCAGATGAGCTAGCTGTTGAGAAGTTTCCTGCTGTTAAGTGCGATGAGGCGCGGCGCGAGGTCAACGTCAACATCCCGTCGGTCCTCGGGAAGTACTCGGCCAAGCGCTTCACCTACGACCAGGTGTTCGGCCACGACTGCACACAGGCGCATCTCTACGCTCAGGCCATCTCCCCGATCGTCGAGGAAGTGCTCAAAGGCTTCAACTGCACAATCTTCGCCTACGGCCAGACCGGAACGGGCGCGCTCTGTCGCTGGGGGCTCGCAGCCGCGCGCGCTAGCTAACGTACATTGCAGGCAAAACTCACACGATGGAGGGCAAAGTGAGCAACGGGAAGCGCGACGGCCGGAACAACGAGGGCGCGGGTGTGATCCCCCGCGCGGTGCAGCACATATTCGACAGCTTGGAGAAGAACCAGGCGAGCTCGCCGCGCCCTCGTTCGCGAAAGACGCGCTTAGCTCGGGGCCGCAGGTGGAGAACTCGGTGCGGGTGTCCTTCCTGGAGCTCTACAACGAGGAGCTGCAGGATCTGCTGGACGGGGAGTCGGCGGAGAAGCGCGCGCTGCGCATCCTCGAGGACCCGCGCAAGGGGACGACCGTGATGAACCTGGAGGAGATCATCGTGACGAGCGCGAGCGAGATCTTCGACATCCTCGAGAAGACGACGATCAAGCGGCGCACCGCGGAGACCCTCCTCAACAAGTACTCGAGGTGCGGCCGCCGGGATCCCCGGGCCCGGCGCCTGGCCGACGCACCGCGGCAGCCGGTCGCACTCGATCTTCACGATCACCATCCACATGAAGGAGTGCACGCCAGAGGGCGAGGACATCCTCAAGGTGCCGCCCCCCCCGCCCCCGCTCCCGCGCGATCCGACCAACGCGCGGCGGCCAGATCGGGAAGCTGAACCTGGTGGACCTGGCCGGCTCGGAGAGCGTGGGGCGGTCGGGGGCGCAGAGCCAGCGGGCGAAGGAGGCGGGGATGATCAACCAGAGCCTGCTGACGCTGGGGCGCGTGATCACGGCGCTCGTCGAGCACCAGCCGCACGTGCCGTACCGCGACAGCAAGCTCACGCGCCTGCTCCAAGACTCGCTCGGCGGGCGCACGAAGACGTGCATCATCGCGACCGTCTCGCCGAGCGCCTCGTGCATGGAGGAGAGCCTGAGCACGCTCGACTACGCGCACCGGGCGAAGAACATCCGGAACCGGCCGGAGGTGAACATGAAGATGACGCGGCGTGTGCTCATGAAGGAGTACAACGCGGAGATCGAGACGCTGAAGGAGCAGCTGAAGGCGGCGCGGGACAAGAACGGCGTGTACCTCCCCGCGGGGCAGTACGAGAAGATGGAGACGCAGCTGCGGGAGCAGGCGGAGGCCCTGGAGTACGTCCAGGCCCAGCTCGAGGCCAAGGTGCTCCGGGGCGGGGCGGGGCGGGGCGGGGCGGGCGGATGCCTGACGGGGGCGGGGGCGGGCAGATGGCGGAGCTGACGCGGGCGAACGAGCTGCTGGACAGCACGACGGCGGAGCTGGACGAGACGAAGGAGGCGCTGCGCAGCACGAAGGAGCTGCTCGAGCGGACGAGCGCCGAGCTGCGGGACGTGCGCGAGGAGCTCGCCCGCGCCAAGGTCGCCATCGAGGAGCGCGAGGCGATCATCAGCGCGCGGGCGGCGGCGGAGGAGGAGCTGAGCCGGCAGGGGCGGCGGCTGGTGGGGGTGGCGGTGGCGGCGACGAGCGACGTGGACTCGCTGCACCGCAAGATCGAGCGGAAGCAGGAGGCGGAGGCGGCGACGCGCGAGCGCGCCCTCGAGTTCGCCCGCGCCGCCGAGGCCCGCCTCGACGCCCTCCAGCGCGCCTTCCGCGACCACGAGGGCGCCGACGCCCGCTGGGCCGCCGGCGCCCGCGCCGCCGCCGCCGCCTTCTGCGAGCGCAGCGTGCGGGCCCTCGCCGGCGTGGCGGCGCAGCTCGACGCCCTCGCCTCGGGCGTCGCCGGCCGCTGCGAGGCGATGGCGACCGCCTCGGGCGCCTTCGGGCGCGCCGCCGCCGAGGAGCTCGGCGAGGGCGCCGCGGCGGCCCGCGCGCACGCCGCCGCCGTCGGCGCCTCGGCCGAGGCGCTCCTTCGGGAGGCCGGCGCGGCGCTGTGTGCGGCGCGGGAGCAGGTGGCGGCGGCGGCGGGCGAGGCGGCCGGGTACGCAGAGGCGGTCCGGGGCGACATCGAGGAGCGGGCGGAGCGGGATCGCCGCTTCGCCGACGAGGCGGCGCGCCTCGTCAGCGGCATCGCCGGCGCCGTCGCGTCGTTCGCCGCCGAGCACGCCGACCGCGCCGCGGAGCACCGGCGGGCCACCGAGGCGGCGGCGGCGGCGGCGCGGGAGGCGAGCGCGGGCGGCAGCGGGCGCTGCTAGGGGCGATCGAGGGCCTGCTGCGGGAGTACCGGGAGCAGGAGTGCGCGGCCCTGGACGGCGTCGCCTCCGGCGCCTGCGCCTCCTACGACTCCATGCTCGCCGGCGCGCCCGCGCCCCGCCAGCCCCGGCCCCGGGCCCCCGCTGACCCCGCGCCGAGCAGACGTGAGCGGGATGGCGGGCGGCGTGCACCGGGAGGCCGAGTCGGCCCGCGGCGCCATCGCGACGGCGGCGGCGGCGGCGGCGGAGGCGGCGCGTGGGGCGGAGGAGAGGCGGGCGGCGCACGCGCGGCGGGCGGCGGAGGCGAGCGCGGCGCTGGGGGCGGGCCTCGAGGCGCTCCCCGTGCGGCTCGGCGAGGCGGTCGCGGCGCTGCGGCACGAGTCCGAGTCCCGCGCACAGGCCGCCGCCGGCATCTGCGAGCGCGGTGCGCCCCCTCTGCCCCTCGCGCAGCGAACCTCCGCAAACGAGCGGGCCCCGCAGCGGCGGCGCGGGCGGGGGAGCACGTGGCGGGCGCCGCGGAGGCCTCGCGGGCCCTCTCGTCGGACTGCGCGGCCCGCAAGGCGGAGGCGCGCGGGGCGGTGGAGGAGCTGAGCGGGGCGGCGGAGGAGGCCGGGGCCGACGTGGCGCGGCGCTTCGAGGAGGGGCGCGGGAGCAGGCGGCGGCGTGGCGGCGGCACCACGAGCAGGCGGCGGCCGGCCAGGCGGCGGCGCGGGACTACGCGGCGGAGGCGGCGCGGGAGGAGCCGCCCACGGGGGAGACCCCGACGAAGCGCGAGTTCGAGTTCCCAACGGCCCTCGCCCGCACCAAGCCCCACGACTTCGTGCGCCCCCGCCCCGGCCGAGCCCGTGCCCCGGCCGGGCGCCCCTCACCGCCGGGCAGATCCTGGAGCGCTTCCGGAGCAACGGGACGGTGCCGAGCCCGGACCGGGTGCCGGCGCTGGACGGCTCCCCCGTGGCGGCCTCGCCCCCGCCCCGGGAGCCCCTCCACGAGCTGCCCCTCAACGCCCGCATCGCGCCAGCCCTCTCCTCCTCCGTGCGCCCCCGCCACGCCCCCGGCCCCCCTCCCGCCGCCCCGCCCGACGCCCCTGCCCAGTCCTCCAGCGGGAGCGCGAAGGAGGGCCTCGAGAGGGGCGCCGCTGCGCCGGCCCCGGCCGCAGCCTCCGAGAATGAGGCGCCGGCCGTGCCGGCCGCGGAGGGCAAGCCCGAGAAGGCGGGCAAGAGCCACCGCGCGAAGTACATGGACGGGCAGACGAAAATCGGGCGCGGCGGCCGCCCCGCCGTCGCCCACGTCCAGGGCTCCTCCTAGGGTAGGCCCACCGCCCCCGCTCGCCCACCAGAGCCTGTACAATGTACCCGCTACGGATGCTAGTGATTTCTCGAATGCGCGGGGCGGCCAGGGCTTGGGGACTCGTCCCGGAAGAACGCTCCCGCAAGGGATCGAACCCGCTCCGACGTCATTTCGCGTCGAGCTCGATCCGAGGCTCAGCCGGCGCCAGACCACAAATCCGCTGCTCTGCCGCCGCTGTAGGTCAGCTACCGGGCTAAGCGGCCCGAGGGTGCTCGAGCCGCGTCGAGCGCACCGCTGCCCGTCTGCGAGATTCGCCTCCAGTGCTGGAGGCTGTGACGCCGGCGCGGGAGATCTTAGCTGAGCTCAGTTAGATTCCGAGCCCGCAGCGGCTCGCCCGCCTCTGCTGGCGCCGGCTGCGCGTCGCACGTCCCTTGATCTGGCCGGACTGCGGACGGCGAGGCCGATTGCAGTCGGTGTGATAGGTGCACTCTGGCTCGGCTAAACGCGGCTCGGTCGTCCGGCGAGGACCAGGCGATGGTCCAGCCTGTCGAGATGGTCCCGGACGGGCTGGACGATGCCGTGCACCTCGACTTCGCAGAGTCCGGAGAGCGAGAATGCAAGCACTTGTTCGTCCTATGCCACGGGCTCTGGGTGCGCCCCCTCAGGCCCCTGCGGCTGCATGCGCAGCGCTTGCGCACGTGAAAGCTAATCATAAAGACGGTGCGAGCAGGGATTCGGTTCTCACATGGGCTACCTCGCCAAGGAGATCAAGCGTCAAAAGCCAGAGGCGAGTGCCGGCGCCTGCGCGCAACACTCGCCAGCCCCGGTCCCATCGGATCAATTCTAGATCTCGCGTCTGAGCGCCTTCTGACGAGCCGACCCTGCCCAGGCCGTGACGCTCATTCCCGACAACTATCCGCTCCTCCGGACCTACGACGGTGCCCACAAATCTGAGCTTCCTGCTCCCGTGTCCCGCGCGCGACAGTCCCCCAGGGGCGCACGTCTGCGCGATGCGCACGCTCCGCCAGATGCGGGACTTCCTGAAGGGCCCCGAGGGCCGCGGCGTCACGCACGTCTCGCTGGTGGGGTACAGCTTCGGAGGGCTCGTATGCCGGCGCGCCCCGCACCCGAGTCCCGCGGCGGCGGTGGGGCCTCACGGGGCCGCAGGTACCTCGCGGGGCTGCTGCTGCTGGAGGACTTTCTCGGCCTCGTCCCCGTCAACTTCCTCACCATGGCCACGCCCCGTCCGCCCGCCCGTCTCGCGCTCCCGCAGCCTGCCGCCCGCCCCGAGCGGCCCCCCGGCGCGGCAGACCTCGGCGTGATGCGGAGCGGGTGGTTCGACACGCTGACGGCGCTTATCACGGGCGACTCCGGGCGCCAGATGGTCTGCCGCGACGACGAGGTGCCCAATGCGCGGCGCCCCCTTGGGCGCGGGGCGGGGCCGAGGCACGGGGCGCAGGGCCTGCTCCTCTGGACCACGATGCCGGGGTCCATCTTCGCGCGCGGCCTCGCCCGCTTCGCCCGCAGGCGCGCCCCTCGCCCCGCCCTCCATCCCCTCCCCTCTTCTCACGTCCAGTACCCCCAAGGGTCATGTTCGGCAACGCCAGAGGCGACCGGCCCGTCCCGACGCACACGGCGAGCCGCCCGGCGCGCGCCGGCCCGCCGCCGCCGAGCCTCACGCCCCGTCGCGGCGCAGGCGGTGGCGATCCCCGAGCACCGGCTCGACCCGCGCTTCGCGTACCCCCCCGAGGGCGACTTCCCCTCCGCGGAGCACCCGCACGTGTGGCGAGCCGACCGCCCCGGCCTCGCCCCCTCCTCGTGCGGCCCCCGCGCGGCGCTGACCGCGGGGCAGGCACGTCTCGCTCCCGGAGGCGGCGCAGGGCGGCGAGGAGAAGGGCGAGGCCGGCGCCTCGCGCGCCGCCGCCTTGGAGGCCCGCCACCCGTTCCTCCCCCGCCCCGCCGACAAGGTGGCCGTGGGCGCCCGCCTCGCGCACGCGCGGACCCGCGCCCCCGCGCTACCGTCGCAAACGAGCCGCGGCGCAGTCGGGGCGGCGTGGCCGCGAGAGCGTGCTGCAGCTGATGGAGGAGCTCGATCGCAAGTACAACCGCGCCGGGGTGCGCGCCCCTGTAGCCGCGCGCCACAACTCGCACGGGCGGGCTGACGCGGGGCAGTGGCTGATGCTGCTGGTGCTGCCGCTGGCGCTGGTGTGGGTGTGCATCGTGCCGCCCCTCCTCGCCGCCTCGTCGGCCGTCATGCACCTGCTGCACGGCCGCACCGAGCGGCGGGAGGCGGCGGCGTGCCCGCCGCGGGGGCGCGCGCCGCCGGCGTCGTACCTGCCGGGGACCTGATCGGGGAGGCGGAGCGCCGCGAGGTCGCCCGCGTCCGCTCCGCCGGCACCCGCGCCATGCAGGCCCGCCCCGCGCCCCGCCCCCCGCCCCGCCCTCACCCCCCCGCAGGAGTTCATGGCAGAGAACCTCGACGCCCTCGGCTGGTACCGCGTCCGCACGCGCCCGCCCGCCCGCCCACAGCCCGAAACGAACCCCGGCCCCGCCGACGCGCTCGGCGCAGGCGGTGTGCGGGCTGCCGACGGGCGTCCCGACCGTCCACGGCCACATCATCGTCCGCCGCGTGCGCCCGTTGCTCTGCTGCGGCGACGCAGCCGCTTCTTCCGAATTCAAAGAGTGATTTTCCCGGCGCGCCCCGCAGGAGCGCTTCCAGATCGGGCGCGACTGCGTGGACCTCGCAGTCCGCGGCCTGCTCCCCGCCGCCGCCGCGCCCCGCAGAGGCGCCCCCTCCCCCTCGCGCTCTCCGGACCCGCCCTCGCCCCAGTCCGCCTTCCCCGCTACGCTGTCCGCCCCGCTCGACCTCGCCGCATCGGTCCCCGTCGCTGCCTCCGCCCCCTACGCGTGAGCGCGGCTGCATCCGCTCGGCACCCCGCGCGCGGTGCCACGGTGGTGGAGCGTTGCGCGATCCGTCCTATCTTCAAGTACACGCATTACAAATTGTATGCTTTTACTAAGTTCAGTACCAGTGATCCTTATTCGGATATCACAGTATCCGATGATGATATCCGATGATCAGATCTAAAGTCTTTGATTGAGAGCTTGCAAATTGACCTCAGCGGCCTGGTTCGTACAGCGGCAAGCGGCACACTGTGACAGCAGAATTGATATTGCGCATGCACTCAATAATGACATACTTTACTAAGATACAAACTGATATCGATCTTAACCTATCAATATCAACACGCTAGGCTAACACCTTGATCCTCCAAGCTTGTGCGTTGGATACAAAGATACGGGGATGGATATCGATCGATAATCGCACGCCGTCAGCGTGCGAATTTGGCCCTATTGAAAAGCTGCTGGACATCCGGAGCGCAGAGAACGACAGACGTGTCGTGCTCAGTGACCGGTCGGAGGGAAGGGGGCGGGGGGCGGGGCGGGGCGCGGGGCGGGTGCGGGACGGTGGGCGGCTAGGCGAGGGGGGCGGGGGCGGGGGCGGGGCAGACGCCGAGGCAGACGTGGGCGCCGCCCTCGATGAGGAGGGAGGAGCCGCCGCCGAACTCGGCGAAGGCGTTCGGGCCCGAGTAGCTCCCTGGCCCCCGCCCGCCCCCGCGTCGGCCCCCCGCAGCCAAAGGCCGGCGCGAGGCGGCGCGGCCCGCGCACCGATGCCGGGGGCGCCGGGGTAGTAGAGGGAGACGCCCGGGGGCAGGTCGAAGGCGCCGGCGAGGCCCGTCAGGTCCCGCACCCGCGTCGTCGCCCGGCCCTGCCGGCGGCGCGCTCGGGGGCGGCGGGGGCGCAGGGGGGGGGGGGGGGGGTGCGGGCGCGCCTCGTCGAAGGGGTAGTACGCGACGAGGCCGGAGGCGGTCGCGGGGACGGTGGAGCCGTAGGCGGCTGCGATGTCCCCCGCGCTGCGCTCGAAGTTCCAGAAGCGCACCTCGCTGCGCGGCGGGGGGACGGTCGGACGCGGCGCGCGGGAGGCGGGCGCCCCGCGCGGCGCACTCGACGTAGCCCTGCAGGGTGCCCGAGCCGGGGACGGAGCTCGCCCCGATTACGATGCCCGTGTTGACGTTCACGCCGGGCGAGATGGTGAGGCCGCCGCCGGAGGCCACGGAGGCGCCGTTGACCTGCGCGGGGGCGCTCAGTCGGAGCGGCGACGGCCGTGCGAGGGGCGCACGTAGACGTTGAGGTTGTTGCTGCCGTCGTGGGAGATCGCGACGTGCATCCAGGTGTTCCTGGGGGCGGACGCAAGTCAGAGACGGCGGGCGGGGCCGGGCAGGGGTGCCGCGGGAGGCGCACAGAGGCCAGGTTGTGGCGTCGTACGGCGGCACGCTCCAGCCGCTGGCGCCGCCGTTGTTGACGCTGAGCGTGAACCGCATCTGCCCGCCCGCGAAGTGCAGCTTGAACTGCGCCGAGCAGCGAGCGAGTGAGCAGCGAGCCGCGCCTCTCCAAGGGATCGTCGCACCGTGTACTGGCTGCCACCGCTCGTGCCTTCAACGCGGAAGAACTCCGTCAAGCCGTCGGAAGGCTGCGCGCTTACATAGAACCAGGCCTCGAGCGTGAAGGTGGTCCCAAACTGCACGGGCGGCGTCGCCAGGAATGCTGAGCTTGTGCCGTCGAGGTGCGCAGCCCAGCCTGTGCAAGGTCGTCAGCAACGTGTTCGAAGCTAAACCAACAGCATGCATCAGAAGCTGTTCTCGCACCCTGCGCGCTCGCTAGCTGCAACGTGGCGGAGGAAAGGACGAGGGCCAGGGCAGCGAGCGCCACCGCCCGCATGCCGGAAGTTGCTGCCCGCGTCATGTTTGCGGGATCTGTAGCGGCCACGGGAGCCCGCCCTCAAAGTTCCCGGCGCTTGCGGTGCAGCCACAAAAGCGAGGAAATCTCGATGCCGTTGGCTTCAATACAGTGCGCTCGCTCGTCGGGTTGCCTGGGAGAAGCCTTGGATCGACTTGAGAGCTCGCAAGAGTAACTGCCAGTACCCGTCGATTGCGGCGAAACCCTCCGATCAGTGACTGCCGCCGCGGGCCGCTCCCAGCGACGCGCAGCTTTGAAGAGGTCAGGGCGCTTTCGCCGATAGCCGCCGCACCATTGCGCATTGAGTTCTTCCCTGCATTGAGTTCACCACCACCGATAGCTAGCGCTAGCTTCCCTGCATTCCAGCAACTTGAGTCATCTGAGCTCAGCCGCTCTTTGACCACAGCCCGTGCGCCCGGAGATTGCCCCCCGCGCGGGAGTGGGACCTTCGAGGAGCCTTGGCCTGGGCCGGCCGGCCGCGGCCGCGGCGCTGCGCGCAAAAAGCCCTGCGCTCGCCCGCGGCCCGAGGCAGTGCCCAGCCACTCACGGGGTGCGGCGCGGGCGCGACGATTCAGGTGCACTTGCGAGGCCTCGGAGGCTGCACATGTCGCTCGGCGAATGCCGCGGCCGGCACGGCCGCGAGGCAGTTAGCTGTCCTGCCGAAGCCAAACACGCACAATGTGCTTTCTGGAGCAATCGGAGATGGCGCTGCGTCCCTTATCCACATCTTATCCTGCTCCTTGCATCCGTTACTTGCCTCGTGCCGCTGGGTGGCGCGCAAAACAACCGAGGTGCGGCCCCTGCGCCTTCATTAAGCCGCTTGAAGCAATCCGGTTCATGGCGCGGGGGGCAGGTTGGAGCGCCACCCTCGACGGCTCGACGGCCTCCGCGCTCGTAACGCCCCCGATCAAATTCAACAAGACGTTCACTTTCGAGGGTGGGCCCCTCTTAGCGGTCCGTGGATGTCTCGGACACGCTGACGCCCTCGCAGGCTGGTTCTACATGACTGTGCTTGCTCCCCGCTCTGCGCGCGCGGGGCGCCCTTTGCTTGGGGGATCGCTGACCATGCACCGGCCGCGGCAGCGCGCCCCCGTCGCCGGAGCCGGCACGGTCAGCGACTCGTGCACCGAGTTCTTCTACATGACCGGTAGGCCGCGGGCGATCGCCATCGATATCGGAGCAGCTGCCGCAGGCGCTGGTCTGACGCGCCGGCCGGGCCGGGGCGCGCAGGGACGTACGATGGCGTCGGGTTCACGCTGCGGGTCTTCCTGACGAGCACGGGGATGCGGAACCAGCTTTACATCACGAGTCCCGCGAACAGCGGCTGGGGCTCCGCCACCGTCTTCACAGCCTCGACGTGGCCCCTGTGAGCGCCCCCGGCCCGCGGCCCCCGCGCGGCGCGAGGCGGCCCTCGCCGACTGAGATCTCATCACCGGCGCAGCAACACGTGGGTGCATGTTGCGGTAGGGCACGACGGCGCGGCCAAGCTCCCCATCTGGGTGCGCACCCGTCGCGCCCGGCCGGGCCCGCCGGCGTCCGGCAGCAGCGCGGCGCCCCCTCCGACCTCAACGTCAACGCAGATCAACGGGATGCCCGTGGCCTCCGATGGGGCCATCACGTTTGGGGCCGGGAACGCCTCGAACATCAACACGGGCCTGGTGGTCGGCGGGGCGTCCGGCAGCGCCAACTCCTTCCGCGGCTTCGTCGAGTGCGCCCGGCCCGGCACGCTGCCGCCTGGGGCGCACCGGAGCGCTGACGGGGGCCGGGGGCAGCGAGGTGCGGGCGTGGGAGACGCTGCGGACGACGGCGGAGGTCGTCGCCAACATGTACACCACAATGCCCCCGGGCGCGATGGCGAGCCCGCGGCCCCTCCCGACGCCCCGCCCCTGCCCCTCGAAGCCCCACTGACGCGCGCCGCAGGGCCTCATCGCGTACTACACGTTCGACGAGGCGCGCGCGCCTGTGCCCGGGCCCCGATCGCGAGCGCCGCCTCGCGCCGCTGAGCAGCCGGGCCTGCAGGGGAGCGCCGACGCGCGGAGCATCGCCGACAGGACGGCCGCGAGGACGACGGGCGCCCTGACCCTGCCGGCGGGGGCGAGCATCAGGGCCGGGGGCGCCCCCACGCTGGCCACCGCCGCGGCGCAGGGACCGCAGGGCGGCCAGGGTCCGCTGCGCGGCCCCGGCAGCCTCCCCCTGCGCGCGCGGGGCTCTGAGGGGCGGGGCGCGGGGGGCAGGCTGGGGCGTGGCGCTGGACGGCTCGGCGACGTCGGCGCTCGTGACGCCCCCGATCCGCTTCAACAAGACCTTCACCGTCGAGGGTGCGCCCATCCCGCCCCGGCCCCCCGGCGGGCCTTCCCGCCCCTGACCCCTCCCGCCTCCGCAGCCTGGTTCTACATGACGGTGCCCCTGCCCCCGCCCCGCCCTGCGTCCAGGCCCTCTGCCCGCGCCGGTTGCTGACCGCGGCTCCCGCCGGCAGCGCGCGCCCGTCACCTGCGCCGGCTCCTCCACCGACGTCTGCACCGAGTTCTTCTTCCTCTCGGGTTCGCCGCCGGCCCGAGACCCCCGGCTCGCGCTGCGCTGGCGCTCCAGCTGCAGGCTCCGACCCCGCGCCGCGTGACCCGTACGCGTGCCCCCGCAGGGACCTACAACGGGGGTTCGTACCGGCTGCGGGTCTCCCTGACGAGCACGGGGCTGCGGAACCAGCTCTGGACGGGCGCCAACGGCTGGGGCTCCAACACAGTCTTCACTTCGTCCACCTGGCCCCTGTGCGCGCGCACCGCACCCGCATGCGCGCGTTGGCCTGCCGATCGTGACGCCGGGCCGCCCGCGTGCCGGCGCCGCAGCAACACGTGGGTCCACCTCGCAGCCGGGCACGACGGCTCGACCGCGTTGCCCCTGTGGGTGCGCTGCGATGCCCCTCGAGCCGCCTGGCCCGCGCGCCCTGTCCGGCTCGCGCTCGGCCGAGCTTCGCGTGCGCGGCCGGCGCAGCTCAACGGGGCCGTGTACTCGGGAGGGGGCGGCCTCTCCTTCGGGGCGGGGGACTTCCCGAACATCAACACGGGCCTGGTGGTCGGCGGGGCCGCCAACAGCGCCAACTCCTTCCGCGGCTTCGTCGAGTGCGCCCCGCCCGCGTGCGACGCTCTCCGGGCCTAGGCCTCCGAGTTGCAGTGTGTGCACACTTGCGGCCGCCCTTGACAAGTGGACGCTCGGGGGCAGCGAGGTGCGAGTGTGGGACAGGCTGCGGACGACAGCGCAGATCGTTTCCAACATGTACGCCACCATGCCCCCGGACGCGATGGTGAGCCCGGATCCGGATCGATGGCACCGGCCCCGGACCCATGGCCATCCCACGTTCACCCCGCCCCTCGAAGCCGCACTGACGCGCGCCGCAGGGTCTCATCGCGTACTACACGTTCGACGAGGCGCGCCCGTACCCCCTCGCGCCCCCTCGCGCCCGCAGAGGTCTAATCTGAGCGCCGGCGGCCGGGGGCGCAGGGCTTCGCGGAGGCGCGGAGCGTCCCGGACCAGACGGCCAGGAAGACGACGGGGGCCCTCGCCCTCCCTTCGGGCGCCAGGCTCAGCTTCCCGGGCGTCCCCACCCTCGGCTCCTGGTCCGGCCGCACTGTGCGCGCCGACTTCACGGCGGGCGCCAGCATCGTCATGAGCGGCAACGTCAAGATCTGCATGGGTGCCTGCCCATAGGCCTCGGCCTTCGCGATCGCTCTGCAGCCGCCGGCCGCGGAGCCATTAAAATTTGCACGACTCGAGTTCAGCATTATTGGGGAAGGACCTCCTTCCCCTTCCCCCACTTGGGGGTGTTCGGGTGCCCACCCTAGGCCAAAATGAAATGTCCCGACCTCCCAAAAGCCCGGTTTTCTCGCCGGATCCTAGCAAGGCATGCCCCTAGGAGACCGGGAACATGTCTTGGGAGATCCGGGTCCCGTCGGGTCGACCAGGAATGGGCAATAACACATTTTCAAAAAATGCAATCTAGCGCCTCACCAAGTGGCGGTATATCTGCCGGACCGAGTGCGCCTGAATGCGCCTGATACGCCCGATGATTCATGTCATACATGCCGAGACCGGAGGGGCAGAGGGTGGCCCGCTAGGCCGCCTCAAGTACCTGTTGTACCGGGCGCCGAAAAAAAGCGCTCCTGCGAGTTTGAGGAGATCGAGTCTCGAACGCTCCGGATCCGTGGCCGTACCCTAGAAACTAGGGCCTGTGCGACGCAGTTGAGCAATGCCTCCGCCGACCGGCTCGGCGGCAGTAGCCGCGACGGAGTATGAGCTCTGTCTGGAGCCCTGTCACGACCCGCGCGGCTGCCATCCGGGCTGCAGATGCGTTCGATGCGGGAAGCACTTCGCTCGTCCGGACAACGTGTATCGGCACGTGCGAGAGTGTCGGAAGAAGGCGCCTGCGACGCCGCGTTCCGGTGCGCGCCGCTTGGCCGAGTGTGCGCCGATGGTTCTGACTGCCCCGCGCCTGCCGCCCGCAGATCCGAGCTCGGCGATTGCGATGTCTTCAAACATGTCGCTCTCTTGCTCGGTTTCTGATGGACTCCGGTTCAAGCAGATCTAGACTCCTGCTCGGCGTTGTCTAGCCCTTCAAGCGCCTCGAGCACGCACGCGCGCGCACGCACGCGTGTCTTGACTCGCGCGCGCGCGGCCAGCGACCCGCGCCGTAGCAGATGGAGGCGGCGTCGCAGTATTCGCAGCTGCTCCTAGCACGCCGCGCCTCCAGGGCCCGCGCCGCGCGCCGCTCTCCAGAGCGCGCTGACGCCTCGGCTCTGCCGATCCACCCGCTTCGATCGAATTCCCCGTCAGGTTCGTCGACTCCAGGTTCGCCCCGCCGCTGCTGCGCATGCTACGCATCTCACCCGGCTGCTGGCGCTGGGCCCCGCCCCCGCGCCGCCGCTGTACAGCATGTCTGGCGCGAGCTGATGGCTCGGCCTTGCGCAGGCTATGTGCAGGGCCCGGCGCCACCTGCCGCCCCTCCCGCTTCCTCGCCCGCCCCCCCGCAGGCTACTTCAGCTTCGAATTCCCCGCCCGCCGGATGCTTCAGCTTCGTCGACTCCAGGTTCGCCCCGCCGCTGCTGCTGCGCACCTGGCCCGGCCGCCCCCGCCGGGTCCCGTCCCCTCACGGCCTCTGTCCGGGGCGAGCTGACGCCTCGGCTCTGCGTATGTGCAGGCTATGCGCAGGGCCCGGCGCCACCTACCTCTCCCCCTGCTTTCCCGCCCGCCGCCCGCCGAATGCTTCAGCTACGTCGACTCCAGGTTTGCCCCGCCGCTGCTGCTGCGCACCTGGCCCGGCCGTCCCCGCCGGGTCCCGCCCCCTCACGGCCTCTGTCCGGGGCGAGCTGACGCCTCGGCTCTGCGTATGTGCAGGCTATGCGCAGGGCCCGGCGCCACCTACCTCTCCTCCCGCCGCTGCTTTCCCGCCCGCCGCCGCCGCCGTCCGCCTCGCCACCCCACGTGCACCCGCCCGCCTCGCCACCCCGCCCGCCTCGCCCGCCCGCCCGCCTCGCCTTTCTGGCCCCCCCCCCCCTCACCCCCCCACCCCAGTACCCTGCAATGTGTACAAGTACCCCCCTTGCACCCGCGGCCCGCACTTGGCGCACTTGCACAGGGCCAGGCGCAGTCTGCTTTGATCCAGACTCTAATTCGTAATTGTCAACTACATAGCTAAACCTGCCCGTTCCTGCTCGGAATTTAGAGGTCCTTCCCCTCCAACAGGGCCACTGCGACAGCAGTGTCCCTGTTCCGTTCATACCTATCAGTTCAGTATGATCTTCATATGATCCGATGATCGATTTTAAGATCGGAATTTGAGCTTGAAGCGTTTTCAAAGCTAGGTACGTAGCTTACGTTCGATGTCACACTGTGACAGTTTAGCATATGTAACGTTTAATTATATAATTAGAAAAGATCCCTGATAGAGAGGCCCTGACTCATGATCAGTGAGGCCCTGAGCTCGAGCTTTAGCGAAGGGACGTACGCGTCACAGCCGCCGCGTCGACGTCGACGTCCGACGGTCGGCAATTGCAAGCCGGGCCGGGGGCCGGGGCGCCTTAAACTTGAAAGCGCCGCGCGCGCGCGGCGCCGCGGCGCGCGCCCGGCGGCCGGGCGGCAGCCGCCGCCGGGCGCGCTTGATGTCAACGGCGTGATTGCAGCGCGTACGTGCGCGTATACGATCGCGATATCGATATGTTGCGGGCGCCGGGCGGGCGAACATCGACGTCGACGCCGTCAACTGCGTCATGAGTGAGATACTGTACCCCGCAGGGCCATCGAAATCGCGCATCCGCTCATCGCGGGCTCGCACGCGCGCGCAAGCGACTCTTCAAGATTTCCGCGACCGCGCGACAGCTTCCGCGCCACTTGCAATTGCAGCGAGCCTCGAAGCGCTAGGGCGCGGCGCACGGCGGCGCACCTATCCACCACCGCCTCATCCCCGCGCGCGCAAGTGATGGGTTGCGGGTCAAGCGCAGCTGCTGGCGTGCGGGGCTCGCCTTCCTCGAGCAAGGAGAGGAAGTCTGAAGCCGTTTGGCCTGGAAAAGCCCCTTCGAATTCTCCAGCCCTTCCCTTCGAGAGCGGAACGCCCCTAAAGGAAGTGTCGACATCAGCGCCCGTCTCCCCAGTATCGGTCCGTGTTCGACCGGGAGAGCCGCCGACGCCGGCGCACGGCGCTGCGCCGCCGGCGCCGGATGCCGGCACCGTTGCGGATGCCTGCAAGGAGATCAAACAATTGCCTGGAGAGGTAGCTTGCATGCGTCGTCCGCCCGCACCGGAAATTGATTGTTGCCTCGATTGCAGCTGCGGGAGCCGGACGTACCGGCGATCCTATGCAATCTCGCGAAGCACTACCGGAACGAGGGAGACTTCGCCGCCGCAAAGAACTGTTCTTCTGTGAGCCTGAATCGCATACTTAGCTATAGGCTTGGCCTTTAAGCGTTGAACTTGCAGCTGCTGCGCAGCAAGCGGTCCTGTTGCGACATGGACGGGCTCGAGCGCCGCCGCCCGAGGACCTGATTTCGTGCATAAACAATCTCTGCTGCCACCACGTCCAAGGCGGGCGCCTGGATGACGCATTCACCCTCCTGAAGGTTCGCTCCGCGTTTACTGTAGCGCTCTGCTGCGCCCCGGCCCGGCCGCTGACTCTTCTTGCAGCAAGCCCTCAAGCTCGCGGAGACGGCCCTCGGCCCGGGGCCGCACGCACACCTGGCGACCGTGCTCTCCAATCTTGCGGGCATCCACGAACTCCGGGGCGACCTCGAAGCTGCCGAGCCCCTCGCACAGGTCCGGAAGCCCCGCGCGGCCGGCTCGAGCGCCCTGCAGCCGGGCCTCGTCCGCTGCTGTTTGAACCCCGGCCTGATCACGAGCGGCGTCGGGCGCTGCGCGCAGAGGTCGCTGGAGGTCTGCGAGGCGGCGCTGGGCCCGTCCCACCCGGACGTGGCCGGCTCGCTGAACAACCTCGCGTGGCTCCACCTCTCGCGCGGCCGCCCCGCCGAGGCCGAGGCCGGCTTCAAGGCGAGTGCTTGCGATCTGGAGTCTGGTCTACAGCGCGCGTCTGCTTTTCTTGACGGGCCCATCGCCGCAGCGGGCGCTGGAGATCCTCAAGCGGGAGCGGTCGGCGTCGCCAGCTCTGGGGCAGCACGACGAGAGTGCCGCAACCGTTCTCGCGAATCTCTCCGAGCTCTACTCCCGGCAGGGCCGCCACGCCGATGCCGCCCCTCTCCTCCAGGCGCGTGCACGTGGACAGAGCTCGAGCCCCCTCGACTTCCGTCTTGCTAGCCTTTAACCGCGGCCGCGCGGGTGCGCAGGAAGCTCAGGAGATCAGGGCGAACGCGAAGCTCAGGGGGTGGGATGCATCGGCAGCTTCTGATCGTGACGCGGCCTGCCGGAGCTGCTGGAACTCCGCGTGAGGCTCGCGATCGCTAGACTCTGAGATAAAGCTTGAGTGCGTGTGCGCATGCGCAGTGCTAGCCTGTGCACATATATGCTTGTACAGTACACAAAGCTTCTTGAATCTTCTACTTTGCAATTGTCTCACGCGCTTGCGCGCGTGCTAGCTGCACTGCGGCAGCTGAATATTAATCAGTCCTGCGCATGCGCGCGCACATGCACATTCGCAGCTTACGTATACCGCGGTCGGCCGCTGGCCAGCTGGGTCGCTGCAGCTGACTCACTGAGCGCGCGCATGCGCACGCGTACGCGTACGTACGCGTGGGCGCGCGGCCTTGCCGCAGTGCCGTCGCGCCGTCAGATCAGATCAGCTCATGGTCAGCCGCGGCTGAGCGGCCCGGGCCAGACGCATGCACGTGCTTTGGCTAAGTTGCCAATGGCGGGAAGCATGACGCGGCGGCGGACGCGATCGCGATGACGCGTTTGTGCAACTTGTCCCTTGCTGTATCCCCCCCGCGCCATTGCCTCACAAAGGACAAGGGACATTGACATTATCGCAACCAGCAAACCAGCAGCAGCTTCGGCGGCATCTACAAGATGGCTGAAGGTTCGAGGCGGCCTCCCGCGGCCGTCCGCGCGCCCTGCTCACGCTGCTGCAGCCAACCTCAAAGTGATCAACACGAATACGCCCGCCTCGGGCACCGGGCACCCGCTAGACTGCTTCTTTTTCCCTCGCGGCATTGCCGTCGTCGGCGCCACGGAAAAAGAGGGAAGCGTGGGGCGCACCGTCATCGAGAACCTCGTCGTCTCCCCCTCCGGCGCCAAGGTCTACGGGATCAACCCGAAGCGCCCCGACGTCCTCGGCGTGAAGTGCTACACCAGCGTCCTGGGCTGCCCCGACGACGTCGACCTCGTCGTGGTTCGCGGGGTGTCCGGGCATTCGATGCGTCGGCGGCATGACCACGCCCCGCAGATCTGCATCCCGGCAAAGAATGTTCCGCCCGTCATTGAAGAATGCGGCAAGAAGGGCGTCCGCGGCGTGATCATCATCTCCGCGGGTTTCCAAGAAGAGCAAGTCGGCGATGCGGGCAAGGAGCTCCTGGTGCGCGAGCGCGCGTTTTTTCCGTCGCGTTTCCAGCCATTAGGCATCTTAGCGAGCCGTTTGCGTAGCGGCAAGTGTTGGAGACTGCCCACAAGTACAACATCCGGATCATCGGCCCGAACTGCCTCGGCGTCTCTTCCTCCCTCAGCTGTGCGTTGCGGAACTCGTAGCACGCATGCTTTACAATTGTACGCGCGTGCTGACGCGGTCCGTCCTCCAGGTATCAACGCCTCTTTTGGCCCCGCCACCGCGCCTTGCATTCGCGGCAACGTAGCGCTTGTCAGCCAGTCTGGCGCACTCATCTGCGCGCTTCTGGATTGGGCTCGCTTCGAAGTGAGACGCCACTAGCCCAAGATTCCTCGCGCCTGCCCCTTGGCCGCATCTTACACGCGCCGCGCAGGACTTCGGTTTCTCGCACGTTGTATCGCTTGGATCTATGTCTGATATCGAATGGTCCGATATGCTGGGTGCGCAGGATATGGCTGGCTTATCCGTGTGAGAACTTTAGCTCACTGCGCGGCTCAGACTACCTCGCGGCCGATCCGCGCTGCTCCGGCATTGTCATCTACATGGAAACCATTGGCAAGGCTCGTGAGACTATGGCGGCCGCTCGCCGTGGTGCGTTCCCGCGCAGCCTGGAGTGCAAGTGCAGCAGCCTCTCTTATCGCTCAGCGCAGTCTCGCTGCACAAGCCCGTCGTCGTTATCAAGGCCGGCCGCTCCGAAGCAGGCGCGAAGGCTGCTGCGTCGCACACCGGCACTGTGCGCACGACCAAGCAGCGCATGACGCCACTCAGCCCTGACGGTCGTTCAGATGACGGGCGGTGACGTGGTCATGGACGCTGTCTTCGCCCGCTGTGGCGCGCTCCGCGTGCCGGACTCTAGCGACATTTACGAGCTCTGCGACGTGCTGGCGACGCAGCCCATCCCCAAGGGCAACCGGTGCGCGGCCTGTCGCACGCGATGCCGCTGCCCGACCTGACCCGGCACGCCAGCCTGGCCATCATCACGAACGCCGGCGGCCCCGGCATTCTCTGCACAGACGCTCTCTCCCTTGGTGGCGGCACGCTGGCTGAGCTGTGCGCGCCGAGCCGGCTCTGCCCGCTGGCCGCCTATGCCTCTCCCTGACCCTCGTACAGCTCTGCGGAGACCTACGCCGCGCTCAACACGTTCCTGCCGTCCGTCTGGTCGCACAGCAACCCCGTCGACATCATCGGCGACGCCAACGCCGAGCACTACGCCCGCACGACCGAGGTCCGCCCGCCGCGCGCGCTGGCGGGGGCGCGGGGGCGAGCGGGGCGGCAGGTGATCGCGAAGGACCCGAACATCGACGGCGTGGTGGTCATCCTGACGCCCCAGGCCATGACCGAGTCCACCGAGAGCGCCAAGCGCATCGTCCAGTACCTCGGCGGGTCCGCCCCTCCCCTTCCATTCCTTTCCCTTCCTTTTCCGTGCGCTCGGGCTGAGCGGGGCGGGCGGCAGGGCCAAGGACAAGCCGATCTTCGCGGTGTGGATGGGCGGGCACGAGGTGGAGGCGGGGCGGGAGATCCTGAAGCAGGCCGGCATCGCGGTCTTCGAGCTGCCCGACCTGGCGGCGAAGACCTTCAACTACATGTGGCAGTACAGCTCGCGCCTGGAGCGCCTCTACCAGCCGCCCCCGGCGCCCGTCTCCGTCGTCGCCGACGAGATCCCCGCCGCCGCCCGCCAGGAGGTCGCCGCCATGATCGAGTCTGCCCGCGCCCGCGGCCAGGTGCCCGCGGCCCGCCCCCAGCTCCCGCGCCCTCGGCCCCCCTGAGCGGCGGCGGGGCAGGTCTTCCTCCCGGAGTACGAGTCGAAGCGCATGCTGGCGCTGTACCGCATCCCGGTGACGGACATGCGCCGCGCGACGGACGCCGACACGCTCGCCGCGCACGCGGACGCGATCGGGTACCCCGTGGTGGTGAAGCTCGACTCGACGGTGATCACGCACAAGGCGGACGTGGGAGGCGTGCACCTCAACCTCACCAACGCCGAGATGGTCAAGGCGGCCTTCAAGTCGATGGCCACCAACCCCAAGATCCCCAAGGAGGTGCCCCGCTCCTTCCTCCTGGAAGATGTACCGAAGGTCTCCGCGGCGCTGAGCGGCGGGGCGGGGGCAGGCGTTCGAAGGGGCGACTGTGCAGCGCATGCTCAAGCTGGGGGAGGGCTACGAGACGATCGTGGGGGCGAACATCGACGGGCAGGTGGGCCCCGTGCTGCTCTTCGGCACGGGCGGCACCCTCGTCGAGGTCTACAAGGACTCGGCCCTCGCCCTCCCGCCCCTCACCGCCGCCTCCGCGGTCCGCCCCGCCCCGCCCCGCCCTTCCCCCCGCCCCCGCCCCGGGGCCGCGCCGAGCCGCCGGTCCGCAGCTGCGCATGCTCGAGGAGACGAAGATCTACCACGTCTTCAAGGGCGTCCGCGGGCGCGCCCCCATCGACACCAGCAAGGCGCGCGGCGTCGGGCGCCCCCGCAGCGGCCGCGCGGGCCACTCTGACGGGGCGTGGGCGGGCGGGCGCAGGTCGTGAAGGCGATGCTCAACTTCTCGCAGCTGATCTGCGACCACCCGTACATCAAGGAGCTGGACATCAACCCGCTCTTCGTGTCGGCGGAGACGGTCATCGCGCTCGACGCGCGCGTCGTCCTCCACGAGAAGGAGGTCAAGCTCGAGTCCCTCCCCGTGCCCGCCCTCCGCCCCTACCCCGTCGAGTACATCCGCCACACCGCCCTCCCCGACGGCCGCAAGGCGCGCCCCGCCCCCGCCGGGCGGCCCACCCCCGCCCCTCGGCGCTGACGCTGGCGGCAGGTGACGCTGCGGCCGGTGCGCATGGAGGACGAGCCGTACATCGCGGCCCTCTCGCAGAACGAGCGCGCCAAGGCCGCCTTCGAGGCGCGCTTCGCGCCGCGGGCGCCGCTCATCCCCGCCTTCCGCTCCCGCTTCGTGCACATCTGCATGGGCGAGTACGTCCACGAGATCGCCTCGGTCGCCGTCGACGACGCCACCGGCGCCCTCCTCGCCCTCGCCCGCCTCTCCCGCGTCTCGGCCGCCCCCGCCCACTCCACCGCCGAGTACGCCCTCGTCGCCCTCGACGTGCGCCCCGCCCGCCCCGCCCCGCCCGCCCGCCGTCGCCGCGCCGGCGCGGCTGAAGGCAGCGGGGGGCGCAGGGCGTGGTGGAGCAGGCGATGCAGCGGTACCTGCTGGCGATGGCGCAGTCGGAGAACTACCGGAAGCTTGTGGCGGGCAAGGAGGACGCCAAGGCCCTCGAGCGCGTCGGCGTGCCGGCCTCGTACTTCGCCCCCGCCGACAAGGGCGCCCTCGAGCTCGACCTCACCAAGGCGCGTCTCGACCTCTAAGAGCCCCCCGCCGCCGCCGCCGCCGCCGCCGCCAGGCCCCTGATCGGCGAGGTAGGTCCAGCTCATGTGAGGCGGGAGGGACCCTCCTCGTCGCCCCCGGGCCTCCCCTGGGGAGTATTGGGTATTGTTTCTCAGCGAGCTCCTCTCGTCGGACTTCATATTTCAGGCTTCTCTCAGAGCATCGGCACGTTTTTTGAAGTCTCCGTCACTATCACCGCCAACAGTCGCCGCTGGGGGCTCAGTCCTTATCTCTCTATCATTATGTAAAGCAGACAGATACCGAAGCGCCCAGCCGCTTCGTGTCAGGGACCGGTATGGTGTGTACCTTTCTGTAGAGCAGCCTTTCGTTTTCATCCGTAGGAGTGTGTGTGTGTGTGTGCGTGACCTCGTCACGGCGTGGGCCAAATTGAAATTTTCGCTACTTGGCTAACCTTGAAAGTCAGTCGGAGTAAATTTGCACTTGGCCCTCCGAGGCCGCTCTCCATGGCCACTGACGAAGCTCCGAGTCCTCCGGGAATCATGATCACTATGTTCAACGATCCGATGATCATCGGATTCATGATTAGACTCCGAGGCTCTGAGAGGCTCTGCAGCTGATCATGAGGCTACTACGCGGCGACTCTGATCCCGAGTTCGATGATCATCGGATCTACTAGGCTAATCACCATGTTCCCCCCCTCGAGCTCGGGCCTCTCGGGCCTTCAGGCCCTGAGGCTTGGCCGGGCCTGATTATCAGATTATCGGCCCGGCGGCCCGGCCTCGGCCGGAGGCGGCTCCGCGGCAACCGCCGGCGCGGCACCCGAGCCCTGGCCCACTGAGTGGCCCAGCTGCAGTTGTCCAGTTCAACGGTTGGTTGCCGTCGGACTCCGACTCGCCGCGAGTCGGCGATGCCAGGCTTGATGCACTCATGATCAGCGCCGGCCCGGCCCCCCGCGCGCGCGGGGCTCAGCGGCTGATCGGTACTACGGTACTACGGCTGATCGGTAGAGATCGAGATTGGAAATTTGTAAAGCATCGGATCCGCCGGGCCGACTCGGCGATGCAAGCTTCGAAATTTGGATCGAATTCCGGCGTAGATCCGATGACAAGATATGTGCTGCTAGCAGGCTCACCGCTGAATCGCTAGCGAACATCACGTGTCACGATGAGGTATCGATATCTCAGAGTCTGCTACCAAACTTCGAAAGCACGCTAACTAGGGCTAAATCGAAACTGGACAAGGCTACACACAGATTATGACTACACACAAGCAACTCGGCAAAATTGTACACAAATGGACATAGCCCACAGGCCCTGCCCAGGGGAGGAAACCACGATACAATGAGGGGGAAAGGTGCTTCTATGAAAGAGGAGAAATGGGTGAAATACAAGGAGGAAACCTCCAGTTAGAAACCCGATAAACAAAAGCCAGCTAGAGTGCAAAAACAGCTAAACCCGATGTACAAAAAGTCAGCTAGAGTACAGTAGGAAATGAAGAAAGGGGCGCCGGCGGGGCCTCAGCGGAGCGAGGAGCGGCCGGCGCAGCGGCGCGGGGTGCGGACGCCGCCCGACTGGACGAGGCGTATGTCCTCGATTTGCTGCGCGGGGCGAGGGCGTGAGCGGGGGTGTGCTCGGCTGCGCGGGGCGGGGACCTTGAGGAGCGGGGCGGCCTCCGCGTGGCGGCCCTGGCGCGCGTAGAGCTCCGCGAGGTTCGCGAGGAGGGTCGCCACGCTCGGGTGCCGCCGCCCCAGCGCCCCCTCCAGCACCCCCAGCGACCGCTGCACGCCCCCCGTCAGCGCGGCCGGCGCGGGGCGGCCCGGGCGGGCCGGCGCGGCGGGGCGGCGCGCCTGGAAGAGGGGCTCGGCCTCGGCGGGCCGGCCGCCGCGCTGGAGAATAAGGGCGAGGTTGTGGAGGGTGCCCCCCACGTCGGGGTGCGACGGCCCGAACGCCGCCTCGCTGATCGCCAGCAGTTGCTGCGGCGGCGTCAGCGCGCGCCGCCCCGCGCGCCCCGGTGGCGCCGGACCCGCATGAGGCGCTCCGCGTCGGCACTGTTGCCGGCCATCTCGTGCAGGCCCGCTGCGCCCGCGCCACCTCAGCGGCAGCGCGCGGGGGGCGCGGCCGACAGGGCACCCGCACCCAAGTTGTTGAGGACAGTCGCCACGTGGGGGTGCCCGGGCCGCAGCTTCGAGCCATACTCCAGCGCTTGCTGCGTGCGGGGCGCTCAGGGGGCCGCGGGAGGACGGTAGGCGGCCGGCCGACCTTCAGAAGGGCGACGGCCTTGTCGTGCGCCTTCCGGGCAATGTACAACGTTGACAAGTTGTTCATGCTGCAGATCAAGTCCTCGTAATCCACGGCGCGTTGCCCGCTCCGGATCAGCGTCGCGCGCTGCGAAAGCTCCGTTAGCGCACCCGCATCGGATCGGCGCCGGCGATCCACGCACGCGGCTACACAGATTCGCTTCTTCTTGATTTCCCTCATACAGAAACTGTTCACACAGTTCTGAGAGTAGATTGGCCACGTCCGCCGCGTTCGGGTCCACGTCCTTGCGGAGCGTCTCAGAGCGAGAAGAGATGAAAACAGAGCAAAGTGCAAAGAATGACGCCCGGCGGGCCAGGTTCCATGCGCATGGCGCACCTTGGCCGGCAAGGGACACTTCGGCTCGGGCGTTCGGCTCCGCGGGCTCGTCAGCAATTCCGAATCGCACTCCAGACCTGAGCCGCCGCAGCGCGGAACGGGCTTGCTCTCCTCGGCCGGCCGTCGCCGCTGCGGCATGCCTTCGTCGCCGCCCCTGCCTTGAAGCGGTCCCATCTCTCTGTGGGTCCGCTGCGCGCTCCGGATCCCGCAGGAAGCGGCAGGCGAGCAGCAGCCAAAATGCACTGTACCCCTCCCGCCGGATCAAATTTGCTAAATTCAACGTACAGTGCTAGCCTATCCACTAAGAAACGACGTAGCGCCGCTTGGGCGTGGCCTTGCGCGGGTGGGCGGAGCGGGGGTCGGGCTGGAAGCGGGCGGGGTAGTGGGGCGCCTGGTTGGGGTCGTAGAAGCGGTTCTCCAGCTGCGCCTCGTACTCCTCCGCGTCCACTTCGGCGTAGCGGTCCCGCGCCCCGCCGCGGCCCCGCGAGGGGGCCCGCGCCGCCGGCTGCGCGATGGGCGCCCGCCCCGCCGCCGCCGAGGCGCGCAGCAGCGTCCGGATCTGACCGCGCGCCGCCTCGTCCCTGCGCCTCGAGTGAGCGACCCCCTATGACGGGGGTCGGAGGGGGCCGGACCGCATGTCGGGCTCGTCGGGGGGCGGGGCGGCCTCGGCCCAGCGCTCCCGCGGGGGCGCCGCCTGGGGTCTCCTGCGGGGCGGCTCAGCGGGGCCCGGCGCGAGAAAAGCGGCGTGGGCCGGACCGGACGGGCTCCTGGGGCTTGCGCTGGGGCCGGGAGGCGGGCGCGCGGCGCTCGGGGTCGTGGAGGGTGCGGGGCGGGCCCTCGGCGGCCACCGCGTCGCTCTCGCCGGGGTCCGTCGCCGCGGGCCCCGGCGCCGGCGCCACCCCCGCCTTCTCCGCCTCGATCAGCCTGTGGCGGCCGTGAGATGGGCGAGGCCGGCGGGGCCCTGCGGGGCGGACCCCGCGCGCAGGTGGTCCGAGATGAGCGCCGACGCGACGCCGGCCTCGTCCCCGCCGCCGGGCTGCGGCCGGCCCGTGGGTTAGGTTAGGCGGAAGGCGGCGCCTGGAGCGCGGCGCGCGCACTCGCGGCGGGTCTGGTCGGAGAGCAGAGGAGAGGGCCGCTTCGTGCGCCGCTCGTGGGCCCGGACGGCCTGCGAGGGCGAGGTCAGGGGGGAGCGCAAGGAGGGGCGGGGCGGGGGGCGGACGGCGAAGAAGGCCTGGCAGGCGGCGACGAGGGGGTCCTCGGCGGGGTCCTCCCGCGGGGCGGCGCGGAGGCGGGCCTCGAGGGCGGCGGCGTGCGCGCGCTCGACGTCGAGCCCGACGCCGGCCTCGACAAGGAGGCCGTGCATCGCGGGGTCGTAGTGCGAGGCCGGCAGCAGCGCCGCGAGGAAGGCCGGGGCCGTCGCCTGCAGCGGCCGCCGCTCCGCCTCCCGCAGCACGTCCACCTCCGACGCCACCACCCCGTGCTTCCGCAGCTGCTCGCCCGCACGCGTCAGCCCCGGCTCGACGGGGCAGGCGGGCGGGCGGGCGGGCGGGAGGGCGCACGGAGACGAGAAGGGCGTGGAAGACGTCGGGGGCGGTGGGGCGGGCGGCGGCGAGGGCGGCGGCGAGGCGCGTTGCCTCCTCGCGGATGAGGAAGGTGCGGTCGAAGGGGATGAAGGAGCGCGGGACGAGGCGGTGGCCGACGTCTGCGTGCGGCGCTGAGGGGCGCGGGGGGCGGGGGAGGAGGCGTGGGCGGACCGACGAAGGTGGTGTCGGGGAGGTAGTCGAGGAGGACGGCCTCCACGAAGCCGGCCGCCAGCAGCTGCTGCTGCAGCCGCCGCCCCGCCCCGCTCGCCTCCGCCCGCGCCGCAGCCAGGCTCCCCGCCGGGTGCCGCGCGGCCGGGGCGGGGGCGGCGGGGGCGGCTCGGAGGGAGGGCGAGGAGGGCGGAGGTGGCGTGGGCGCGGAAGGCGGCCTCGTCGGGGAAGTAGCGGGGCACGTGCGCCTCGAGGCCCCCGACGCGGGCCAGCGAGCGCAGCAGCTCCACCTGCTGGTGCACGTGGTCCGCCAGCCGCCGCCCGAACTCCGCCTCCGCCAGCGCCCCCAGCAGCTCCGCCGCCGGCGCCGCCTGGCCCGCCGCCGCCGGCGTCGCCGAGGGGCCGCCCTGCGCCGGCGGCAGCGTCGGGGCCGGCGCGGGGCGGGTGGCCCCGGCGCGGCGGTGAGGCAGCGGAGGAGGAGGGTCTGGACGGCGGCGCGGGCGGGGAGGAGCGGGTGGTTGGCGAGGGCGAGGGCGCGCGAGGGCGGCACGGCGCCGGCGGCGGGGCGCGGGGCGATGCCCCGATCCTGCCCCGCCGGCTCCGGGCCGGCCTCCCAGAAGGGGTCGTCCAGGCAGCGCGCCGCCGCCGCCACGGCCCCGCACGCCACCAGCAGCGAAGCCAGCGCCGGCTCCGGCTCCGGCAGCGGCGCGCTCGGCGAGGGGAGCGGGGGTACGGGGGCGGGGCGGCGGCGACGTAGGGGCGGGAGCGAAGGCGGCGGGGAGCGGGTGGGGGAGGGCGGGGAAGGCGGCGGCGAGGGCGGCGGCGAAGAGGCGGAGGGCGGCCTCGGCGACGGCGACGGCGGCGGGGTCGGCGCGGGGCCCGTCCCCGCTCCCGGCCAGCACGCCTCGAAGAGGGCCACGGCGGCGCGGAAGGCGGCGAGGGCGCGGGGTCCGAGGCGAGGTCGGCCCCCGTGGCGGCCCGCACGTAGGCGCGCCGCACGACGAGCGCCTCGAGCCGCCCGAGGAGGCCGGCGGCGCGCTGCAGGGGCTCGCCGCGGGGCAGGGCGCGGTCGCGGCGGGCGATGGCGGCGGCGAGGCCCTCGAGGGAAGCGGCGATGTCGGGGAGGGAGCGGGCGCCCCGCAGGTCGACCCCGGCCGCCTCCAGCAGCGCTCGCAGCCGCTGAGAGCGCTCAAGGGCCTCCAGGCACGCGGGGCTCCCCGCCTCCACCAGCCCCTTCAGCGCCGCCTTCACCGCCGAGCAGAGGTCGCTCCCGTCCTTGCCCCGCGTCGCCGCCGCCGCCGCCGAGGCGGACCACCGGCCGTCCACGCGGCCCGGGGCGGTCGAGCGGGCGAGCACCGCGAAGGCGTCCGCCGAGCGCAGCGCCTCGACCGCGGCTGCGCCGGCGCGTGAGGCAAGGGGCGGGGGGCGGGAGGGAGGGGCCGGGGCGCACGCTCGTCGCCGCGGGCGAGGAGGGCGAGGATCTCGAGGGCGAGCCGCTGCGCCCGCGGCTGCTCGTCCTGCGCCCGGAAGCGCCGCACCACCGCCGCCACCGCGGGGCCTGTGCACAACGCCGTCACCAGCCGCGAGCCGGCCGCCTGCGGCCGCGCCCCGGCCCCTCCGCGCGCTGCAGAGCCGTGAGGAGGGGGAGGCGAGGAGGGGCGGGAAGGCGGGGGGGGGGGGGGGGGGGGGAGGGGGGGGGAGGGAGGGGGCACCTTGGCGACCTCGACGAAGATGCGGAGGACGGCGGCGCGGATCTCGGCGTCGGGGTCGTCGAGCAGGGGCGCCAGCCGCTCCACCAGGCGCAGCGCCACGCAGACCTCCGCCCGCCCCTCGAGCTCCTCGTCGTAGCCGTAGGGGTGGGGGGCCCCGCCCGGGCCGCTCCCGCCGGCGACGGTCGCGACGGCGCGCAGGTGGTCGAGCCCCGAGAGGCGCGTGCGCGGCTGCCCGAAGCGGAAGGCCCGCGCCATGCTCTCCCCCGCCTCCGCCACCTCCCGCCAGAAGCTCCCCGCCCGCGGCACCCGCACCGCGATCCCCGGCGGCGCGGTCGGGACGTAGACGCGGGCCGAGGGCGAGCCGGCGGCGGCGGGGCGGAGGAAGTCGCGGACGGCGGCGTAGGGCGGGCCGCCGCCGCCGGCTGCCGTGATGAGCTCCTCCACGATGGGGGCCACCGCGTGGTGCAGCCCGATGCTCCACCGGTCCACCGGCTCAGCCGCGAAGACGAGGGAGGGCTTGGCGGGAGGCGGGGCGGCCCCCGGGGCGGGGCGCGGGGGCGGGGCGAGCCCCGGGGCGTAGGCGGCGAGCGGGTCGCCGGCCTTGGCGTCGCTCGTCGCCGCCTCGAAGAGGTGCTCCTGCGGGGCGGGTCGGCCCGGGCGGGGGGAGAGGCTCGGGGGGGGGGGCGGGGGACCTGGCCGAAGTAGAGGCGGAGGAGGTTGTGGAGGACGGGCTCCACGAAGGGCGCGCACGGCGACGACATCTCCCGCAGCCTGCGCCCGCGGCCTCAGGGCGCGCCGGAGCGGGCCGGCGAGGGGCGGCGCGCCCGTCGCACAAGTCGTCGTAGAGGGTGAGGAGCCAGTCGAGCATGTAGGCCGCCGCCGCGTCCATCTCGGGGGGCAGCCAGCCCCGCCGCGCCTCGTCCACGGGGGGCGCCACCCGCCCCGCCCGCCGCCGCGGCCGCGGGTGCACCAGGTCGTGGGGGTCCGGGTAGCCGCGGGGGCGGAGGCCCCAGCCCCAGTCGGTGGAGACGGCGGGGGGCGGCGCTTGCGGGCGCTGCCGGCGAGGAGGGCGAGCGGGGCGGCGGAGGCGGCCGGGCCGCACTGCCGCAGGAACGTGACCACCAGCCGGTCCAGCATGCGCCTGCCGCCCGCCCCTCAGCCGGCGCCGGCGCCGCGCGAGCGGGGAGGGAGCGGTACCCCTCGAAGACGGCGCGGAGGACGCGGGACTGCTCCCGCTCGCCGGGGCCGAAGCCGTCCGCCGAGGCCGGCGCCGCGCCCGTCAGCAGGTCGGCCATCGCCCCCACTGCCGCGCCGGCGCCTCAGTCGGGGCTGGAGGGCCCGGGACAGAAGCCGCGGGGCACCGGCGCGGGCGAAGGTGTCGGGTTGACGCGGCCGTCGGGCGAGGCGGCCGCCTCGGCGTCGAGGTCGTCCAGCACCCGCCCCAGCACCTGCCCGGCCGTCAGCGCGCGGCGCCGCGGGCCGGGGCGGCGGCGTCGCGCGGGGCGGCGCGCCTCGAGGGCGGCCTGGGCGGGGTTGCGGGAAGCCATGTAGCGTGCCGCGGCGGTGCGGGCGGCGAGGGCCTCGGTCGTGTCGAGGCGGAGGTAGGGGCAGCCGAGGATGCGGTCGGGGGGCGGGCGGCGCTTGGGGTCGACGGCGAGGCAGGCGCGGATGAGGTCGAGGAGGGAGAAGAAGGCGGGGCCGTGCGGCTGGTTCCGCTCCCGCTCGTCCATGCCCCACTCCGCCGGCGGCGCCCGGCTCGGCGCCTCCACCGCCAGCCAGGGCGCCATGTCCCGCACGCTCGCCCGCGCCCCGGGCGGCGGCGGCTGCAGGAGCGCCTCCCCCGCCGGCCCGACGCGGACGCCCGTGCCGGGGCGGGCGCGCGGCAGGTCGGCGAACGGGTCGTACGCGAAGGCGGGGTGGATGTCGGGGTGGTACGGGCTGGGCGGCGGCAGCCCGTTGGCGGCGTTGAACCTGCAGCGGGTGAGCGGGGCGCGGAGGACAGAGAAGGAGGGCGGGGCCGACTTGGCGAGGAGGGGCCCGAAGGCCGGGGGCGGGCGCCCGAAGACCATCTCGAAGAGGAGGCAGCCGAAGCACCAGACGTCGTACGCCACCGTCTGCGCCCCCTGCCGCTGCGGCGCCCGTCGGCGGCCGCCGGGGCTGCAGAGGAAGGGCGGGGCGGGAGCACGCACGCTGACGAAGTGCTCCGGGGGCAGGTAGGGGTTGGCGGGGTCCAGGTAGGAGGCGTCCCGGTCCGCCGCCGCGAAGATGACTGCGGGGCGTGAGGGGGGCCAGGCGGGGGCAGCGGGGGGCACGGCGCACAGCCGCGGTCGTCAAGCAGGCCCATCTCGGCGAGGGAGACCACCTGACGGAGAGGCGTGAGACGGGCGCCGCGAAGTCACGCAGGCGGGGCGGGGCGGGCCTTGAGCCGGGTGCCGTCGGGGGAGACGGCGAGGGCCTCCGGGGCGAAGTTGCGGGCGGCGACGCGGCAGGCGCGGAGGGAGGCGAGGGCCTGCGCCGCCTCGCGGGCCCAGAGGCGGAGGACGCCCTGGAGCTCCTCGGCGCCCAGGTAGCCGTGCAGGCCCAGCAGCGAGCGCAGCGAGGGCCACCCCTCCAGCCGCTCCGAGACAACGAGCCGCTGCCACACCGGCGTCTGCGCGGGGGCGAGCCAGCGCTCGCGCGGGTCCACCCGCTCGTCCCGCCACCCGAAGACGCGCAGGAAGCGGGGGTCCCCCGCGAGGCGCCGCCACGCCTGCGCCCGCTCAGCCGCGAGGGGCAGGCCGGAAGGAAAGGAGGGAGGGGCGCGCCTCCATCTCGAAATCGACGTAGTAGACGCGGCGGCGGCCGTCGCGCTGGAGGGCCCCCAGGTACGGGTCCGGCAGGATCGTCACCGCCACGATCTGCGGCCGCCGCGTGAGCGCGCACCGGCGGGGCGCGGGGGCGCGCAGGGCGGGTGCCTCGTCGGCGTCCTCGTCGACGCCCTCGCAGATGACGCGGCCGGGCTCGCTGCGCTGCGGCGCCACGAGCCGGCGCTTGTCGTAGACGAAGTTGGTGACCATCTCGCGGCGCAGGGCCTCGGGGGGCGGCCCGAGGGGCCCCTCGGCGAGGCGCGCAGCGGGGGCCATGAAGGAGCGGAGGTTGGCGTCGGCGATGGCGTGCAGGCGGTTCTGCAGCTCGGCGGCGAGGAGGCCGAGCTGCTGCCCGAGGGCCGTGAGGGTGCGGCCCCAGAGCGACATCTGCCCGACGCCGGCAAGGAGGCGCGCCCCGCGGTCCCGCCGCGCCGCCTCGGCGGCCAGGGCAGCGTGCTGGCGGAGGGAGCGGAGGGCGTGGCGGAGCTCCTGCACGGGGTCCGCCGCGTTCGCCACCGCCGCCCAGCGCGCGACGTCGAGGGACATCCCGAGGGAGGCCACCGCCGCCTCCAGCGACGTCTTCTGCGCCCCCGAGGCCTCCGCTGCGCGCGCCCCGGCGGTTCGGTTCGCGAGGGGCGCCGCGCGAGGGTTGCAGAGCGGCTGCGCCGCACCGGTGGCGGGGATGAGGGAGGTCTTGTAGCGGGCGGGGGCGTTGGCGGGGAGGCGGCCCTGGCGGGCGGCGATCTCGGCGGCGGCGGCGGCGGCGGCGCGGCTCTCGGCGGCGAGGAGGGCGTGGAGGAAGCGGCAGAAGGCGCTGGGGGAGACGAGGTTGCGGCCCGCGAAGCGGCCGTGGTCCACGAGCAGGCGGTACGCCTCGTCCGCCGAGAGGTGCGGCTCGGGGGCGCGCCGGTAGGCCCCCGCCGCGTCCTCCTGCGCGAGCGAGAAGATGCGCTCGAGGGCGTCGGGCCGGAGCGGGGCGTGCGGGCCGGCGCGGTCGAGCCAGGCGCTGCGGAAGGCCGCGTCGAGGAGCTGGCGCCGGGCCTCGCGGCGGAGGTCCGCCTCCCCGGCGTCCTGCAGGGCCCGCGTCGCGACGCCCGAGTAGCGCACGAGCGCCTTGCGCCAGTCGCGCAGCGCGAACTCCTCGCACTCGTCCAGCACCTCCTGCGGCGCCGGGTCGTCGAAGCGGTGCGCCTCCACGGTCACCTCGTTGCGCGACACGATCCAGGCGCACACGGCGCTCTTCTTGGCGCCCAGCACGGGGTCCCGCGTCGACGCGAGCAGCACCTCGAAGAGGGCCGACGGGTCCCCCTCGCCCGCCGTCAGCGGGCACGCCACCGCCTCCAGCCGCTGCGCGCGCCTCAGCGGCGCTGCGAGAAGGAAAGGGAGGGCCCGGCGGTGCGCACGTGGGCGACGTGCGCCGTGGCGAGCTTCAGGCACTCGCTGAAGGGCTGCGGAGGCGATCGGCGGGCGCGGCGCGGGGCGGGCGCGGCGGGGCGGGCGCGCCTGGTTGCTGCTCGTCCACTCCATCTTGAGGGGCTCGTAGTAGCCCGGCCAGACGCGCACGTGCCTGGGGCGGGGATCAGAGCTGCGGAGATGGCTGGAGGGCCGGCGGGGCGCACGGGGGGGCGTCGGGAATGGTGAGGGCGTGGGGCCGGGCCATGGGGTCCCAGAAGCGGATGGAGCGGTCGAGGGAGGCGGAGACGAGGAGGGCGCTCCGGGGGAGGTAGGCGACGTCGGTGACGGCGCGCGTGTGGCCCTGGAGCACGCGCGCCGCCTTGCACCGCGGCGTCGTCCGCCGCTGCCCCGCCGCCAGCGGCTTCCGCAGCTCCCCCTCGATGTCCCACACCCGCACCGTCGCGTCCGCCAGGCCGCGGTCCGGGCCCTCGTCCGCCCCCGCCGCGCCCCCGCCCCCGCTCAGCAGGCACCGCATGCGCTCCTCCCAGCGGATGACCGGCGTCCCGCCCGTGTGGCCCTCGCACGCGAGCACGAGGGAGCCCGACACGGGGTTGAAGCAGAGGATCAGCGAGGTCCCCGCCGCCGTGCAGATCAGGATGTCCAGCCGCCGCACGTAGCTGCGCCCCGCCCCGTCAGACGAGGCCGGAGCGGGGAGCGGTACGGCAGGGCGGCTCCGGCGCACATGACGGAGCGGATGACGAGCTTCTTGGTGATGGAGATGGGGAGCGAGGGGTCTGCCTGCGCCAGCTCCCGCCGCGCCAGGTGCTTACGGAACATCCGCTGCGCCCCCGTCGGCGCCCGCTCGGATAACGTTTCCTAGGCTTGAGGCACGGACCTGGATCGCGGAGGCGTAGCGGTTGGCCTTGGCTTCCGCTGGGCGAACGCGGCCGGTGCTTGGCGGTGTGGCCGTCGCCGCGGGCGGCGGCGGAAGTGTGAGCTTCGGTTCGACGCGGTACGCCATGCGGCCCGCCACCGGCTCGTAGAAGCGGATCTGCCGCACCGAGGTTATGTGAGATCGGCGCCGGCGCCGACGGGCCCCGGCCGGGCGCACGTGCTCGTCCATGAAGCAGGTGTTCACGACGATGAGGCCCGTCGCCTCGTCCGCCTCCAGCACCCTGCGCCCGCCTCGGCCCGGGGAGCTCTGCGCGCAGTGCCGTGCGCACCGGTGCCGCGGGAGCTGCTGGTCCTTCAGAGCGAGCGCCTGGACGCCCCAGATCCGTCGCTGGAGCGCCACGTCGTACGACTCCAGCCAGCCGTCCGCGTACAGCACATACCTGCGCTCTGTCTGAGGGGAGAGGAGAGGGCGGAGCGTCGGGTCCCGCACAGGCGCAGGTCCCTCCGGTTCGCGGCCACGGAGTGCACGTTGGCGCGGCGAGCGTCCCCCACTGGCCCGAGCAGCCGCGCGTTCGTGACCTCGAAAAGCAGCGGGGAGCGGTCGTCGGCGAACACGCCGCGGGCTATGATCGGGAAGGAAGCAAGGGCGTCCCCGATGAGCTCCGCGACCCCTATCCGGTGGATGAGCGTCGCCGTGAAGATGTGCTTCGGGACGGGCCGCCGCTCGAATCTGCTCGTTAATCAAGGTTGTAGGCTAGCGCAAATTCAAACGAGGATCGCTCCGCGCAGCGTGCGGCGCAAAAAGATACTCCTGCTGCCTGCGGCGGGCCTCCAAGACCTTCTCACCACGCACGACGGCGTAGTCGATGCACGGCATGAGCACATTGAAGTGTATGAACTTCACAAGGTCCTTCCTCTCCTCCAGCTGCCGTTTCCGACGCTCCTGGCGCTCGCGCTCCGTTGAGAACGCAGCTTGAGGCACCAGGTTGACCTTGGTCGTCCGGCGAATCATATTTGCTGTAATACGAGGCTCAGGTTAAGCGCGTAAGCTGCTCCGAGGCTGCGGTGCGGCTCCTCGAGCTCAGCGGCTGCGATCCGGCTGCTACAGGACTCGACCCGGCTAGCTGCGTCCAGCCCGCGCGAGTAGGAGGGCCTCGCCTCAAAGGCCGCACGTCCAGGGGAGCATTAAACCTGGGATCCCGGAGGACTTTCAAAACCCTGAAATTGACTTGTACCCATCCCGACACACGAGCCTGTCACGAGGTCCTCGCCGCCCCACATTCCGGCGCACGGAGCAATCTTGCAAGGCCAAGCAGTCTGTAAACAGGCGTTCGGTAGTCTCTGAAGGCCGAGCCCCAGTTTAGCTTGTGCAGTGACCCTCTTCTTCACCGAGACACACGCGATGGCGAAGGTTCGCGTTTTATACCTACATTCCCGCAGCGTCCCCGCGCGTGTGTCTAGCAGCTAGCATTCCCTTGATCGCTCGGTGTTGCACCTTGCACCTGCGCACGATGTTTCGCGGCCGGCGCTGGCTGCTGTGGCGGACGCTCACCCTTGGATTTGCGCAGGTTCTCATCGTCTTCTACTCGACCTACGGCCACATCTGGAAGATGGCCGAGGTTCGCTTGTCCGCTTCCCTAGGAACATGCGCGAATGCTAAGCTTCAGCCACTCCACGCGGCTGGATCATTCAATGAGCCCTACAGGCCGTCGCGGAGGGTGCCCGCAACGCCGGCGCCACCGTGACCCTGAAGCGAGTGCCGGAGACCCTGCCTAAGGAGGTCCTGGACAAGATGGGCGCGACCGCCGCACAGCAGGCGTTCGCTCACGTCCCCGTCGCCGATCCGAAGGAGCTCGACCAGTACGACGTGCGCATGCGCTTGTCGGCCAATCCCGGCCGCGTCGCTTTGCCCGACACGTGCAACCGCGCAGGCGATCATCGTCGGCACTCCGACCCGCTTCGGTGCGTTCGCTCTCACCAGAGACCAGCCCGGCTCCATTTCTGAATCTCTTCGCCTCGCAGGGAGCATGTGCGGGCAGATGCGCGCATTCTGGGATGCCACCGGCGGGCTGGTGTGCAATTCTTTCTGCCCGGTGCCCTCGCGTCTCACCCCGTCTCGCAGTGGGCCTCGGGCGCTCTGGTCGGCAAGGTCGGCGGCGCTTTCACTTGCTCGGCGACCCAGCACGGCGGACAGGTGCGGCTTCCCGCCGCCCCCTGCTGCCCCCGACCCGGCAAACGCCCCGGGCGCAGGAGTCGACGATTCTGTCGACGCACACGACGCTGCTGCACCACGGCATGGTCATCGTCGGCCTGCCGTACGCCTTCACCGGCCAGATGGGCGTCGAGGAGGTCAAGGGCTGCTCCCCCTACGGCGCCTCCACCATCGCTGGCGCGCAGGGCGAGCGCCAGCCGTCGGCGGTCGAGCTCGACGGCGCCCGCTTCCAGGGCAAGCACACCGCTGAGATCGCCGCCAAGCTGCGCAAGTAAAGTGCATGCGGGCCGGGTCACGTCCCCAAGCTTACTGGTGGTTGTTTTATGTTATTAACTACAATAATACGAACGGACACTGTGCGAAGCAGTACATCCGGAACATCACAGGGGGTAAAGCAGGGCCAGGAAGGGCCCGGGTTGGGTTTTCTTAATAACTCAAGAACATAAAGCTAAGGCTCGCAAGGCCGTGTTCCGCTCTACTTGCGCAGCTTGGCCGCGATCTCAGCGGTGTGCTTGCCCTGGAAGCGGGCGCCGTCGAGCTCGACCGCCGACGGCTGGCGCTCGCCCTGCCCGCCGGCGATGGTGGAGGCGCCGTAGGGGGAGCAGCCCTTGACCTCCTCGACGCCCATCTGGCCGGTGAAGGCGTACGGCAGGCCGACGATGACCATGCCGTGGTGCAGCAGCGTCGTGTGCGTCGACAGAATCGTCGACTCCTGCGCCCGGGGCGTTTGCCGGGTCGGGGGCAGCAGGGGGCGGCGGGCAGCCGCACCTGGCCGCCGTGCTGGGTCGCAGTGCCAACGAACACGCCGCCGACCTTGCCGACCAGAGCGCCCGAGGCCCACTGCGAGACGGGGGTGAGACGCGAGGGCACCGGGCAGAAAGAATTGCACACCAGCCCGCCGGTGGCATCCCAGAATGCGCGCATCTGCCCGCACATGCTCCCTGCGAGGCGAAGAGATTCAGAAATGGAGCCGGGCTGGTCTCTGGTGAGAGCGAACGCACCGAAGCGGGTCGGAGTGCCGACGATGATCGCCTGCGCGGTTGCACGTGTCGGGCAAAGCGACGCGGCCGGGATTGGCCGACAAGCGCATGCGCACGTCGTACTGGTCGAGCTCCTTCGGATCGGCGACGGGGATGTGAGCGAACGCCTGCTGTGCGGCGGTCGCGCCCATCTTGTCCAGGACCTCCTTAGGCAGGGTCTCCGGCACTCGCTTCAGGGTCACGGTGGCGCCGGCCTTCCGCGCTCCGTCCGCGACGGCCTGCGCGATAGCCAGATTAGCTACGCGCGCGCACAGACGCGCGCGCGCCTCGATCTGCAGCAGCGCACCTCGGCCATCTTCCACAGGTGGCCGTAAGTGGAGTAGAAGACAACGAGGACCTTCGCGCCGGTCATGGTTGTTTTTGAACGCTGAGGGTGCACGCGACACAAAGCTGAGAAGAGGCAGCTAAGGCGGCCGAGAAGAGAAGCTGTCTAGATCTCGGCGGGGTCGAATGGTGCACGTGCTGAGCTGTGCTTCTTCGATCTGCGAAGATGTAGCGAATGTGAGCTGGCGTTCTCCCGCTGCGGTTTTGAGCGTCGCTGATTGCGCGCTGTGCGCATGCGTACGCGTGCGTGTGCATGCGTTCCTGATCGCGCTCGAAGCGCTCATCTCGCCAATGACGGAAGTTACGTATACGTATACGTAAATTTTACGCAAGCGTAAAAAAACCCCACGGCAGCGCCGACTTCTCCTGCCCCGGGGTAAAAGTCAAGGCTGGGTACACAGCCGCCATTCGATCACTGAAGGGAATTCGAAGTTGCCCGCCTCTGTTCAGAGTCTGTTTCGAATTCGATGAAGATAAGGTCGACGTCTATCCAGCGCATTGCGCATGCATACAAATGTGCTCCTTCGCTCGATCTTGCAGCCGCGCGCCTCCAGAGTCCAGATCTTAGCGCCGCGTTATACCGCGCGCGAGCGCTCTCTACGTACATTCGCAGGAGCCACTAGGAGCCGCGACGACACTGTCACTGATATCGATGACCGACTCCGCACGCGGCCGCAGCAGCGGTCGCAGCGAAAGATACCTCGCATCGCCGGCTTTCTGTCCTTTGCATGCGCCAGCGGATGAGCTGCCGGAAACGGTGGCGCCGCGGCCTGCGGCTCCAGCGGACTTCGCGGACCTCCCGAAGATGCATCCGCACGGCCCGCCTGTATTGAATCTTGCATTGCACTTGGACGAGGACAGCCTAGGGCAACCGCGATCGTCTTCCCGACGAGCGCCGTCGCTCGGCCGGGACGCCCTAGAGCCGCCTTCGCTAACCACGGTTCGCGGTAACTCGCTCAAGGCGGAGCGGGCGGAGCGGTCGCGCCCCCGCAGGGCGAGCCTCGCGGGGACGTGCGCCCGCCCTGCGGCGATCTTCGAGCCGCCGCCGGCGCCGCGGCAGCGCCTCTGCCGCATCGGGCTGCGGAGCGTCGTGCTTCCGTTCATCTTCCTGATCCTGGCGGCGGCGTGCACGTCGATCGGTCTGCTCAGCAGCGACGCGGCGAACAAGAATTCCACCGAGCTGCGCGACCAGATCCTCTTCCACGTCGTGCGCTCCCCGGGCCCCCCGCCGCCGCCGCCGCTGCTGGCGCCGCGTCCGTGCGTGCCGCGTACCGTACCGGGAACGAGCGGGGCGCAGGGGCGGCGGGTGCAGGAGAACGTGCTCCTGCTCTTCAACTCGGGGAGCCTCGCCTCCGCGCAGATGGCCCGCGGCCTCGCCACGGAGCAGCGCCACGCCCTCCCCGCCCGCGCTGGGCCCCCCGCTCACCCGTCGCCCCCCGGCAGCGGCCCCGTAGCGCCCCACGCAGTCTCCGCGGCCGACCTGCCGCGCGGTGCGAGCGGGCTCTGGCCCCCACTCTCCCTCCGGGGCCGCCGACGGGGCCGGGGCGCGCGCGCAGCGATTGGGGCGGCGCGGGCCATGGCATCCGCCTTCCGGTTCCGCTCCATCGCCTTCATCCTCCCCGAGTGCGCGCGCCGCGCCCCGGCGCCCCGCCCCCGCCTCGCTCACTGCCGGCAGCGGCGCCGGCTTCATCCTCCGCCGCGAGAGCTCCGGCTCGATCTTCCGCCCCTCCGGCGTGCGGCCGGCCCCTCGCCACCCGCACGGGCCGCCCGAGCCGACGGGGCCGCACGCGCAGCCGGCGCCGCTGGAGCCGTACACGATCTCCGAGACGGCCGTCAATGCCACCACCGGCGCCCTCGACCGGTGCCGCGCCACGCCCGCCCGCCCGCCCGCCCGCCCGTCGCGGCGGCTCACCCGGCGCGCCGGCGTGCCCGGCAGGTGGAGCTACTACTACGCGGCGGACCGGCGCCCCATCGAACTCTCCCGCGTATACTCCGACACCTACGACCCCCGCGAGGCGCGCCGCCCCCCGGCCCCGTCCTGCCAGCGCCCGCCCCGCGCGACCCCGCGCCCGCGCCGCAGAGGCCCTTCTGGCGGGCCGGCGTCTCGGCGCGGGCCGGATCCTGGACGGATGTGTACCCACTCACCGCGGGCAGCGCAGGAATCTCGTTCTCGCTGGTCCGCCCCCGAAGCCGAGCGCCAGCCTCGCCCCGGTAGCCCCCTCCGACGCCCCCGCAGCCGCTCTTTGGAGGGGGAGACCCGCTTGACGGCTCGGGGGGCGCGCCTCTTATGGGCGTCGTCGCCGCGACCCTCGACCTCCGCCTGGTGCGCCGGGGCCGGTGCTGGGCCCGCGCCGCTCTCTTTCGTGCCGTGCTGACGCGCGCGGGCCGGCGGCCCTGCAGCTGTCGTCCTACCTTGCCTACCTCGGGGTGGGGGGCCACGAAGGCACCTCGGGCTTCGCCGCCGTCCTCGCCCGCGACGAGCGCAACGAGGTCTGCGGTTCGCGCTCGCCCCGCCGCGCACCCCTCCAACGCGGCCCCGCGCCGCCCCTGCGCAGACGTTCGTGGTGGCATACCACCGCCCGGAGGCCTTCCTGCAGGCGCAGTTCGGCAGCGGGCGGGAGCAGATGGTCTCCGCGGGGCAGCTGGGGGACCCCCTGCTGCGGGCCTTTGTGGCGGCCCTCCCGCCGGGCGCCTGGGGCGGCCCCGCGTGGGACCCCACCTCCTCGGGCGGCGCCACAGCCTCCGAGGCGGCGTCCGAGGCGGCGGCCTCGGCCGTGCGCTTCGACGACGGCGGCGGCCGCTCCTACTCGGGGCGCTACCTGGCGACGAGCGTGGGGGCGGGGCCGGGCCAGGCGCGCGGGCGGCCGCTGCGGCTGCTGGTGGGGGTGGCGCTGGAGGACGCGGCGGTGCACGGGCGGGTGGCGACGGCGGCGCGGACGACGGCGGGGATCGCGGCGGGGGCGATGCTGTGCGTGGTGGCGCTGATGGGGGCGGTCTCGTGGGAGATCGGGCGGCAGCTGCGGGCCTTCCACGTCGAGGTCGCCGCCGTCACCTCCCTCCGCCTCGCCTCCGACAACTTCCGCTGCCTCCGCCCCGCCTCCAGCGTCCGCCGCCTCTCCCGCCGCGTCGCCGACATCCTCGCCGGCCGCGGGCCCGGCCTCACCCTCCCCCAGGTACGCCCCCTTTCGCCTCGCCTTCTGGGGCTCCGTGCGACTGGGGCGGGGCGCGCGCGCAGGCGACGCCGCGGCGGGCGCCGCTCCTGGGGTCCTTCCTCGTCGAGCTCGACACCTTCTCCCGCGAGTGCGCCCTCGCCCCGCCCGCCCCGCCCGCCCCGCCCCGCCCCGCCCCGCAGAGCCTGACGGGAGGGGGCGGGGCAGGCTGGTGAAGATGCGGTCGCTGCTGGCGATCATCAGCGGGATGCTGGACGCGATCATCGTGTGCGACGAGCGCGGGCGCGTCTCCATGCTCAACTCGCGCGCCCTCGAGCTCTTCGGCATCGGGCGCCCCGAGGCGGTGCAGGGGGCGCAGCTGGGCCCCGAGCTGATCGCCCCCGCGGACCGCGCCGTCTTCGAGGCCTTCCTCGCCGCCGAGGTCCTCGAGCGCACCGGCCGCGCCTCCGAGTTCCTCGCCTGCCGCCGCGTCCGCGCCCCGCCGCCCCCTCGCAGCTCCCCCGCCCCGCCCGCCCACGCCGCCGCGCAGGACGGGGCGCGCCTCTTCCCGGCGGAGTTCTCGGTGGGGCACACGCTGCTCTCGGGGGCGCCGCAGCTGGTGGTCTGCGTGCGGGACATCTCGGAGCGGCGGGCGCTGCTGACGACGGTGGACGCGGCGGAGGGGCGCGCCGCGCAGCTGCAGCGCGACCTCGAGCACGCCCTCGCCTGCTCCGCCTCCCCCGCCTTCGCCGTCGACGCCGCCGCCTGCCTCACCGAGTGGAGCCCCGCCATGGAGGCCCTCACGGGGCGCCCCGCGGAGGAGGCCCTCGGCGCCCCGCTCCACTCCCTCCTCGCCCCGCCGCCGCCGGCCCCTGGGCCGACCTCTTCGACGCGTGCGCCCCGCCGCGCCGGCGCCGGCGCCGCGCGGAGGGCGCCTCCTGACGGCGCGGGGCGCAGGCTCGTGGCGCGGGGCGATGCGGAGGAGGCGGCGGACGTGCCGCTCGCCTTCGCGACGGCGGCGGGCGCCGAGGCGGCGCTCACCGTGCAGGCGGCCGCGCGCTGCGCCGGCTCGGGGGCCCGCACCGGCCTCCTCTGCGTCTCGCGCGAGACCGCCGAGGCGGCCGCGCTCGCCGCGCTGCGGGCCTCGGCGCGCGCCAAGGCCCGCGCCCTCGCCCCGCTCCTCCCGCCGGCCGCCCCCGACGAGGCGGCCGTCTACGCGCGCCTCGAGGCCGGCCTCGAGTCGCCCCGCGGCCCCGCCGAGTGCCCCTCCGCGACGCCCTCGAGGCCGCCGCCCGCGCCCACGCCCCGCCGCCGCCGCCCGCGGCCTCGAGCTCGTCTGCTACGTCTCGCCGGCGTGCCCCGGGCGGGTGGCGGCGGAGCCCGGGGCGCTGCGGCGGGCGCTGGACGCGCTGCTGGAGAACGCGGTGCGCTTCACGGCGGCCGGCTCGGTCTCCATCTGGTGCGAGCCGGGGGCCGGCCCGGCGCCGCGCGTGGAGGTGGCGGTCGCGGACACGGGGGCCGGCCTCGGGGCGCGCGAGGTGGCGCGCCTGAACGGGCCCGACGACGACGCGCTCCTGTGGGAGGCCCCGACGGGCACGTCTCCGGCCTCTCCCTCGCCCTCGCCCGCCGCCTCCTCCGCTCCGCCGGCGCCACCCTCCGCCTCGCCTCCGACGGGCCCGGCCGCGGCGCCCAGGCCACCCTCTCCTCCGCCCCGCCCCCGCCCCTGCGCCGCCCTCCCGCCCTCCCGCAGAGCGCCTCGGGCCCCTGACGCCCTTCCTGCGCCGCGAGGGCAGCCTCGCCTCGGGCGGGGCTGACGCCGGCGCTGGGGGCCCCACCTGGCGCTGCTCCTCCCGCTCCTCGTCGGGGCGCGGCCCGCCCCCGCGGGCCCGCCGCCCGGGCCCGCCCTCGGCGTGCGCCTCGCCCCGGGGCCCGCGCGGTGCGGCCCCTCGCTATCTTCCCCCCGTCCGCGTCCTTGTCGCCACGGACTGGTGCGCCCCGCCCCGTCCCAGCGCCGCCGCCAGGCGCGCTTGACGCGCCCCTCGCAGCGGGCCGCTCGCCGACGCGGTGGACGCCTACTGCGACGACGCCGGCGCGCCCCGCTCCCCACCCGACGGCCCGCGGCGGCGGCGCTGACTCGCGCGGCGCAGGGTGCGCGTGCACGTGGGCGGGGTCGGCGGCGCGGGCGCGGGCGCTGCTGGGGTGGGCGGGGCGGGCCCCTACGACGCCCTCCTCGTCGACGAGAGCCTCCCGGAGGGCGCCGCTGTCGGGCCCGCCCCGCCCGCCCCGCCCGGGGCCCTCCCGCTGGCGCCCCCGCCCCGGGACATCGTTGAGGGCCCCGCGAGCACGCGCCTGGCGGAGGCGGCGGCCCGCGCGAGCCGCCCCGCGCCGTTGCCCTGCTCCGCGGGCCGGCGGTCGGGGCGGCGACGGGCCCGCGCTGCCGGCTGGCTCCGGGGCGCTGCTGAAGCCGCTCGTCCTCGCCGAGCTCCTCGCCGTGCGCGCCGCCTCCGCCCCTGCGCCGCGCCCGCTCACGCCCCCGCCCAGTTCCTCCGCGGCGCCTCCCGCGCCAAGGCGGCGGCGGCGGCGGCGGCGGCGGCCGGCTCGCGTCGTTCGACCCCGCCCCGGGCCGGCTCGGTTTCAAGCTCGGCGCGGGGAGGGGCGGCGGGGCGGGCGGCGGCGTCACCGGCGCGGCTGGTCTCTCTGCACGGCGAGGAGGCAAGCCCACGGGCCATCGAGGAGGCCGCCTCCGAGCTTTTTGTGTAGACTAGTACCCCAGAACGACGCCGGGTTCGCCGAGTCGGGTTGACCCATTACGTATACCGAAGTACATTATTGCGTCTTCTTGAAATTTCAAGGCTTCAAGGCTTTCGAATTTGCAATTCATCGTGGAATGGATATGAATAAGTGACATACGATCACCAGTTGCAGTACTACGGTAGCTATATAGCTACGTATACAGTACGCCTTGGATTCATGATTCGACTCGGCGAAGCCCCATGGACTGCTCATGCAACCTTCACTCAGTGACTGGCCCCCCCAGTGGCTTCATGGCTTCAAGCCTTGCATTGAAGACATCATGGCATTTCCCGGAGTCCGATCGCGCGAGAACATAAACGTAAACCCTGCCAGGCTCCGCATGCGCCCCGGCGTTAGACTCTCAGTCTGTGACTCAGTGACTCAGTGAGACCGTTGGACTCTCAGGCTCTGAAAGCTTTCAAAAGTTTAAGCCTTGAAGGCTCAGCCGTTGAGCGGCTTTAAGGGCTTCGAGAAGGGTGCAGAGCCTCACACCAGTCACTGATCATGAGTCACTGCCGCTGGGCCAGGCTTATCAATCCAGGTCCGACGGTCCGACGGTCTGTTAAAAAGGGCCCGCTGCGGCGCGCGCTCGGAAGGGGTCGTGCTCGTGCACGCCGCTGCGGGGTCCGGGGAAGGGAAAGTCACTCGCGAATTTGGGGCGATGGCTTGAATCCGGAGATCTAGAGAGCAGGAAAAGGAGCAAACTTGAAGGACCGCTGCGTCCATTCAAATGGAAGAAAAGCAGAGCTAGCGCTCCGAGGCTCCGGTCCAGAAGCCTTGAAGGCGGTAGCCGCGGCCATCCGACGCCAGGCCGGCGCCAGCTGCAGGCGAGCTGTTTTCGAGGCTAAATATAAAATTCGAAAGAGGAGGCTAGAAGAGGTTGGACGCGGCGCAGTGGGCCGGGATGGCTCGCAAACCTTGTGGATGTACATGTCTGCTCCTGCGCTTGCGCATGCCCCGTCACGCGCGAGCGCGAGGCCGTCGACGTCACGCGCGCGATTGCGGGACACGCCGAATGGACCGGAGGGCCTAGGGCGAGATAATGCAACTGAGCGGGCAAAGACTGGTACCAAGGGCGCTGCGTAGCTGCGAGCGCACCGTGCATGAAGGTAGGCATGTGCGTGTGTTGCGAGTGCGCATGATCGGATCGATCGGATCGGAGCTCGAGGCGCGCTGCTGGCCATGGCCAGATCTAGACGTTCGCAACCTGCGCATGCGCTTGCAATTGCCCCGCGGCCGTCGCGCGCGAGCTCGTACTGCCGCGCCGGCCGGGCGCCCGGCGCGCGGCCGGCGCCGCGCGCGGGCCCGGGGCATTGCGCGGCGCGGACATGGCCTCGGGCTCCTGCGCAGCTGGCGCGCCGCGGGCAAACCTGATGCGACCCCACGGCGCAAGCTAGTGCGACCGGCTTGTGGCCGGCTTGCGACCGGGGTGCGTGCGGTTGGAGCGGCTGTGGCGTTCATGGCGCGGCTAGCTACAGCAGACTGCCGCGCGCGCGAGAGGCGCGCGTGACAGAGAGCGCCGCGGCCGGCCGGGCTGTCGGGAAGCTTAGGAGAAAGCGCTGGCCAGGGCGGGAGGGAGAAAGCGGCCGGGGGGGTCCGCGAAAAGACTTTCCTCAGGGTAAGTTAACTGACTCTCTAATGTGATTGGCTAGGGCGCGCGGCGTCCTCCCACGCAACCGCGCTCGCATCCGGCCTTGCTCCTGCTGTACGGAATGTTGTTCATGATGCGTGCAACGACCTCGAACTGGTTTGGCTCGTATATCTGCTCCCTATGCGTCGCTGGACCCGTTTTTGTCCCGGGAGTTGGTGCCCGTTCCTGGATCACCCTTTGGTCGGACGGGACCGGGCGACATGGTTTCGGGGTCCCCTTGGGATGTGCTTTCAGGATATACCGCGCGGCCCGGGTTTTGAGGAGGTCGGGGAAACAGGATTTGGGGTAGGGTTGGGCCCTAAGGAGAGGGACAGGGGAAGTGATTTTCCCTTCCCCAATTATAAGGTTTCAACTTGGCAAGTATTTCAAAAAGTTTCAAGATTAATCATCAATTGCATGAACTTCGGAATTCATTTCACCATTCAGGGCACTGCGGCACGGCCAAGCTTACTAAGTTAAGCCGTTCAGCCAGTTAGACCCCCCGAAATACGATAGCGAACTTCGGAAGTTATTGTCAATTTTGCAAATTCAATGATTTAAAAGCCTGAAAGCTCAAATGTACCGCCGGGGCGGCCCGCGGCGCATTTGCGCCGGGCGCCTCAGACTCTGAGACAGTTTGGCCGCCGGGCGCATTTGAACCTTGCCGATCGCGAGTCGGAAATTCGACTGCCAAGTCCAAGGTTTTGAAGTTCACGGTTCCAAGAAATTGAAGTAGTAGTAGTAGGGGCTGGACCCAGTGACCCCGCCCCGCCGGGACTCAGGAGTTCACTCAATGATCAAGCGATCAGACTCAACTGAGCCACTCGCATCCTTTGGGAGCCACTGAGCGGGGGGAGTACCCCTTCGGGGAGCCGCTGATCATGAGCGGGAGAAGTGTCCAGGGCCCAGGGTACTGTGACCAAAGGAGAGGGACAGGGGAAGTGTTTTACCCTTCCCCAAAAAGTGCGTATGGGATACAATCCTATCCTTGCTAGACTAAATACTGCAGTACTAGTACGGCTATCAGCTGGGCTAATCGTTGAAATACTTTCCCTCAGTTCCACGCACTCGCTTGGTGGCGAGTTCTTCTGGTGACATCCAAACCGTTTTGAACCTGTTTGGATGACTTTTAATGTAGGTGATGATCTCGTCAGCCGAGGCAAAAAGGTTCGGTGATGTTGACAACACTGGTATGCGCTGGTGGTACACTCCTGCAAATGCAGTCAGTATGGGGAAGAAAAATTGGCTCTGGAGGACACACCATCGTTCTTCACAAAGCTTGCAGTGACAAGGCCAGCTCCCTCATCTGGAAACGCCTGCGAGGACAGGCGAAGAAGAAAGCTCCCTGGGCGCAATTAAGAACATGAAAAAACTGCTTGGGAGAAACAAGAATGCACCAGAAGGAGATCCAGTCAATCGCCGCTGTGCTGCCTCAGATGGTAACAAAGGATAGAACCACTTGGGATCCTTCTTCTCTACCAATGTTTGAGCAGATCCTGCGGGCTTCACGTCAGAGGCTATACATGCCCCAGACTCTCATAGAAGCACACGTAAGCAAAGCGATGCAGGGTAGCTCCAGAAGGCGATCAACTGGCATTCCTCCTCCGTGAAGCCCTTCGATGCCCACCCCAGGCTTGGCCGCTTGCCTTCTCCAATGGCAACAGAAGCGACGAGGTCGATGTCGGACAAGCTGACAGTCAGAACTCCAGCGAACAGCTCCACCAGCACACCGTGTACGACCTCCGCCGAAAGGATGGGCCCCTGAGTCCGGAACAGAAACTTCCACTGCTCCCAAAAGCTCAATATGCCAGGGGCAATCATGACTATGCGCTTCAAATTTGGCTTCGAATGGTAACAGTCAGCACAACCGGCGAAATGTGCACGAACTCAACAAGGCGCACCTCACGTAACATCTGAGAAAGGGCTGTGGCAAAAGGTATCCATTGGGGTGGCTTCAGAAGCATGTTCGCTTCTTGCAGTGCTGTCAACAGCTTGCCCTCCAGTCGTGCGAAATGAGCACGCTCAACGATCGCCTTCAAACCGGGTTCAAGTGGCTCAGGAGGCTCTACTACGTCCTGGTCATCTGCGAATGTTGGCTGGGCGGTCTCTGGGCTGTTGATGATCTGAAGGCTGCCTATGTCAATGGGGGCTTCTTGCTTCACTACGTGCTGAACTGGCCGTGGCTGCTTTCGCTCCCGGGCTTGTTGGCCGGGCCCTGCTGAAGAGCTCGATGAGATACTGGAGGCTGCTCCCGCCTGTCCTGCAAGTCGAGCTTCTCGAGCTTCCCGGATGCGTCTGGAAGCCTTCCCTTCCTCCCGGCCTTTCGCACCCTGTAATGCTCCATCCCAGATGTCGCTGCTCAAGGTCAGCTATCGCATTGCTCTGCTCGGATGTGATACTACGAACCTGAACGTGTCTAAGCTCTGATCAAATCTTGATCCGGCCATCAGGGGGCCCAGTTTGCACTGAAAGGTCTTGCAGTCTGTGCTGCATCAACAACATTTAATTCAGACAGAATACAGGAGAGTATTTACCAGACTCGACAATAAGCGAGAACAAGTTCTTGCGACTCAATCTGTTGAATTTCTGTTTGAACGTGTCAGTAAGCAAAAGCAAGTTACTCAACAAGTGGGTGCTGTTCTGGTACCAAGATGAGGCGCCTGACCAGATTGCTGTTCGGCTCAAAGATGACGGAAGGCAAGGCGCCAGTCTCCCATTCGGTGAGCGGTGGCAATGTCACGCCGGACACCTGCAGCCGAGGCACTGTCATACTGGCGTCGCGTTCCGACGCAGCGAGCCGTCTGACCGTCTCCGGGAGCACAGGCTGGTCGGAGTCCGAGTATGCCAGGCGGAGTGACACACGGACAGGAAAGGATGGCTGTATGCGAGCTCAGCGGATGTGAGTGATGCGTGGTGCGAGAGCCACGGACCGGGCTGGATAGGGAGAGTTCCAGGGTCACGCGATGCGGGCTCTCGCCGCCCTGAACGAGGAAAACCGCGCTGTTGTTGTGCTTCTTCGAGATGCCGTACGCGTAGTTCTCGAGAAATCGGGCGCTGAGCGAGATAGCAGTAGGAGCTGCACCCGCCCGATGGTCCGCCCCGTCGGGGCTTGTGGGCATAGCAACGACATTGGGAACGCCGAGGGGATTGACGCCAATGCCACCGGGAAATCCCTGCTGGCTGTATACGCTGCCAAGACTCTCCAAAGGCAGGCCCGCGTAGCCGCTTCCGAACCCGGGCTCGTCAGGTGCGTACGCCGGGAACGAGGCTAGAAGGTCGGACGGATCTGTCTCGGGCGGTGAAAACTGAAACCCGTGCAGTCGATCCATCCTGAAAGCCAACTGTGCCCGGCCACAGTCCACGCGGCGTTGAAACCAAACTGCTGTCTACAGTTTCGGTATGTGTGACCGAACGGCGGGAAGGCGCGGTCGTAGCTATAGCTATATTTTCGGTGCAGCGGTTGTGTTCAACATTTCGGCGCATTCGAACTCGAATTCGAAGCTTAAGAAAATTCGATATCGATCGAGTTCGTATAATTCCGGCCGATATGTGCGATGGTGTGCACAGATACACGCACATGCGTGGTTTGCAACTGAGAGGTTTAGATCCACTCGGCCAATTGCAATATTAATTGATCACGCGGAGTCAAGAACAAGGGGCTGGAGGGCGTTGGCGACGAGGGCCCCAGCCGTGAGCCCCCCGTTGAGTGCCACAGCCTGCCAATTGCAAGGTCAGAGAACTGTTGGATTTTAAGCAGACTGGGGAAACGTACCATCAGGGTGGAGGCACAACTGTGCTCAGACAGGCTGACAAGGGGTGGCGCCTGTGCCAGGGCTGCTGCTGCTCACACAACGCAGATGTAAGCAAAAACAGTAGGACTTGGAACGCAGCAGCATGCAAGTTCCACACGCGTGCGCGCACTGATGGCAAAGCCAGAGGTGGAGGCGACGATGGCGACTAGGAGGGGCACAGTCAGCGGAGAGGATGTAGGTTCGAGGACTGACGGTAGGAGGGCGCGGCCGGCGGGGGAGGCGGCCAATAGAAGGGGCAGCGCGAGGAGGGAGCGGGCAAGGGTGAAGAGGGCAAGGCTCAGCAGTCCCGGTGGCTGAAGCCTGTCCCAAAGATCAATATCGGCAAGAGGCAGTAATGGGGAAAACAGGACCGCTTTGCAAGTAAGCGACCGATCAAGTCGAAGATGCAGAAATCACTGATGATGAGAAGGACATTCCAGTCGGGCGAGATGCCCTGCATGCACAGAAGCAGGACCACAGGTTCATCCGAGAGCTTTGAAAGTGGAAAGTGGACTGCCTCACAGCAAAGCTCACATTTGGGCAGGGGGCGGCGAGTGCAAACGCAGGGAAAAGGGCGAGTGATACGAGAAAAGTCGAGAACGTGCTGAGCAAGGGATACCGCACGATCCACGCGATCTCCGAGAGAGAGCCTGGGCACCGTTAGCCGCAAGAAGCAACTTATGGCTCACTGGCTAATGGGGTGCTGGGACACACGGTCTGTGGTGGGCGGCGGGGCCTTTTCGAGAAGCGTGGACTCCTCCTCTGCGTGCACGTGCGCCACGGGCTGCTCGCCAGGCGCAGCCCGCAGGAAGGCCCACAGGCACAGGCAAGAGAACCCCGCCTGCGCGGCAGGTTAGCCGTGGTTTAGAATATACGAGACATGCTCACCGCCAGCGCGAAGTAGACGACCACAGATTGGCGGAGACCATCCAGCGAAGCGGGGAGGGCGAGCTTCGAGGCCACGCGAGCCCCGCAGATCAAGATCCCCGACACCGCGTTTCCCTGAACGACGGCCACCAGCTGCTCGCGGCCCGCGGAGGCCGCCCAGGCCAGCAGGGACTGCTGCAGAACAGCCGTGGCGACTCCAGAGGCGGCAACAAGAACGAGCAGTGCGGTATACGAGCTGTCCGAGCCCGGCGGCAGGGCTGGGACGGCGATGAATAGGGCCACCTGCGCGATGAGACTCTCAGCTGCAGGCACCTTTCGCGCTCGCGTGCCAGCCCGCGCACGAAGGCCGCGAGCGGAACCGCGATGCGAGACCGCACGCTCCACGCCAATGAGATGGTCGGATTGAAGCAGAGCAGAGCCCCTCCTAGCGTGCTCGCCTGGTATAGCCAGCTGGTGTCGAACGCAGGTCTTCGAGCCGGGAACGCAGTTTGAAGGTAGTCGAACGATCCCATAATGGCATTCCAGGGCCTGGGCGGGTCAGGCAACGCGTACGCGGCAGAGAGGGAAGCGCACAAGAGCATCGCCGTGCCGAGGAGCAACGGGAGATGCTGACCCATCTCGTCCCTGCCGCTCGGGCGGACCTCAGCTGCGAGCAGGCCCCGCCTCCGCTGCGGCGGCCTGCCTGGCCGCTGTGCAAACGACCTTTCGTTTTCCAGGGGTACCATATACGCGCGCCTCGTTGACCAGCTAGCTCAATGGACGATCTCAGGCTCGAAGTGGTGTGGCCGGACGACGTGGGGTCGGCGATCGACTGGTACAGCCCAGCGCCGGCGCCGCAGCCGTCGAAGACCAAGAAGGTCGCGCAGGGCAGCCACGGCTTTCCGGCGGCCGAGGCGCGTGCGGGCGCTCTGTACGTGCCTTTTAGCTAACGTTTCTGCTTCCAGATCGCCCGCGGCGCACCGAAAGAGTTCGCGAAGAAGAAGGCGAAACCTGAGCGGCCTGATGTGAAGGAGCTGGACGCCGACACGGCGTCGGCATCGAAGAAGAAAACCAAGGAGCTAAAGGACGTGCGCAAGCAAAAAGCTGCGCGCTACGGAGACACTGATTGGCTCACCGCACTCACGATCAGGAGAAGAGCTTGACCCGCCGCTCGGAGAAAGTCGTGAGCAAGCGTTCCGTTTTCTCACGTACATCACAAAACGTCTGATCCCCATTCGAGAAAGGGGAAGTAATTCCGCCGAGCTTGCGTCCTGGAAAAGGAGCAGGACATCAAAATGAGGAGCAGCAAGAAGGGCCTGAACCCGTGCGTCACCGCCCCTTGCTAACTCTGATAGCCATGCTTTATGTGTGATGCTTCACAGACGCCGGCTCAGCAAACCAAGAAACTGAAAGGGAAGCCATCAGTCACAGAGGTGAATGAACCAAGTCAGCACAGACTAGAGAAGCTGCAGAAGAAAGAGAAAAAGCATCAGCAGCAAGGAGCGACGGTGGTACAGTCTGGAAAGTCTGTACATGACCAGACAGAGCAGGCCAACCATAAGTCGAAAGCAGTGCATGAGACGCAGCAGAAGAAGCAGGAGCAGCAGTCCACCCGACAGCAGTCTCAGCCAAAACGAAAGGAGGCACACGAGACACATTTGGATCAAGAAGCCGAGCCAGCTCAGTTCATAAAGAAGCGGAAGCTATCGCAGCAATTGCAACCGGATGCAGCAAAGCAAAAGCCACCACCAGAGCCCAGCAAGCAGGAGAAGAAGCAGCCCAAACTTTTAGCCAAGATGAAGGAGCAGCTCATGGGTGGGCGCTTCCGATGGCTGAACGAGAAGCTTTACACGTGCAGGGGAGAGGAAGCCTTTTCGCTCTTCCAGGATAATCCATCTCTTTTTGATGAGGTTTCTAGCCTGCATCTGTGCTGGTTGACTGCTGTGCTCACACACGCCCTGGCAGTACCATTCTGGATTCCAGGCTCAGGCGAAAGATTGGCCTCTCAACCCACAAGATGTCTTCATCCACTATCTCAATTCTCGCCCTGCATCACTAGTTGTGGCTGACTTTGGCTGCGGGTGCACATGATGAATTGCCATGTGCTTATTGCTCAATTGCTTACGCTTATCACAGAGAAGCCAAGATTGCTGCTTCTGTCAAGCAAAAAGTACATTCATTTGATTTGGTAGCAAGTACGTGTGGCTTGTTTGAAACTGTCTTCTGTTGCCTTACATGGCTCATCAGGAAACGATCTTGTGACAGCCTGCGACATGGCCAATGTCCCCCTGAAGCCAACATCTGTGGGTGAGCATGAAGATCATATCCTTCTGTCTCCTGACAAATTTGATGTTATTCTCGAGAAGACATTGCAATCTTCAGCTTATCGCTCATGGGCACAAATGCCAGTGATTTTGTCAAAGAAGCTCATCGAGTGTTAAAACCAAAGTGAGTCTGACTTGGCTGTCTTTGTTCTCTTGATCTGACGCCACTTGAAGGGGCGAGCTGAAGGTAGCCGAGGTTGTATCGCGCATCCAGAATATTGAGCAGTTGTCCAAGGAGGTATCTGTCGTCGGAGTTTTCTGCCACTCCTTGCCTGATGCCCATCATTGCATATGCAGATTTGCATGCTGGGATTCAAGCTCGTGTCGGTGGTTCGTACATCTATCTTTTCCCGCATGCTTTGCCATCTGTGTTCCCTTCTCATCTTTCGCGCGCAGGATGAGAGCAGCAAGTTCTTTGTCTTCATGGATTTTGTGAAGCAGGCTTCTGCAAAGCCTCCTGCGAAGGAGGTCTCCCTAAGCCTCAAGCCTTGTCTCTACAAAAAGCGGTAGAAGATATCTTGCTCTTTTTACGCTACGGGCGCGCCGGACCTCCTACCTACAGCGCTTTAACTGTACCCGTGCTGTTTGGGTGAGAGCGTAACCCGCAGAGACTGGTGCCCGTGCTGTTTGGGTGAGAGCGTAACCCGCAGGGACTGGTGACCCGCAGGGGGGTACAGGCAAAAAGCAAACCGAGCCAAACCGAGCATCAGAGAACCACACAAAACTCAAGCGCGCGACGTTGGCAGCTGCACGAGCAGGCACCAGCGATGCCGCCTCTGCGGCGCTTCATTGTAGCGGGCAAGATTGACGATGGACGGTGCGGCGGTCAGAGCTAGATTCCCCGCGCAAAGGGACGATAGCTTAGCTTAGCTCAGTCTTCGATAGCTTGCCGGAACTCTGCCGGGCTTCGTACCGACCCGGCGCCTGGAATGTAGCTAACGCAGCGGACCCGCGCAGGTTCCAGCAAGCGAAAAGTATAGCCGAGCAGCTTGCAGAGATGTTCCCTGACATTTGCCGCGCGGAGGCGAGCTCGCTGGTTCTGTAGCTAAGCAATGCGGCACCTGACCCGCGCCGTGCAGATCAAGCCGATGGTCGCGACGGACTGGGAGCAGTACCTTGCACAGAAGAAGAAGGTGCAAGGCTTCGCCTCGGCGCCTTGTCTCGTGCCCGGCTTACTGCCTGCGGCAGTACTTCAGCAAGCTTTACCAGGGGACGCCGCAGGCGGCCCTCGCGGAGACGCACAGTGCGTGCTTCCTGTCGCCCTCGTATGCACCTCCGACCGCTTCGCAGCGGGCTCGCCGATGGTTTCGTACATCGAGAATCAGAAGGAGACGCTCGTCGGCAACTGCTTCCACCTGATGAACTTCGCGAAGGTGGGGGAGCCTTCGCTGCGCCTTCAAGTGCGCGGCCCAGCGGCGCCGCAGGAGCAGTACAACTGGGAGGACAAGCGGGCGTACCCGCTGTACGCGAACGAAGCGAAGAAGGTCCACTTGCCGGCCCCCCGCCTAACCAATCCGCAGCAAGCGCCAGACCGCCCCTCCCTTCGCAGAAATTCCTTGAGCACCTGAAGTCGACGAAGCGGGATTTCGTGTGCGCGGAGGCCTCCGCCTCGCGCGCGGCCTCCGGGCGCCGCCGACTGACCTCGCAGGTACCTGAACGTCTCGCTCGACGGCGAGCCGGCCGGCCGCATCGTCATCGAGGTGCGGGGCCCACCAGCGGGGCCGGCCTCCTCCGCCCTGCCTGCGGCGGCCTGACGCAGGGCCGCAGCTTTTCAACGAGCTGCTACCCAAGACGTGCGCGAACTTCCTGGAGCTGTGCCGCGGTTTCGACTCCGGCAAGGGCGTCCTCTCTTATAAGGACACCCTCTTCCACCGCGTGGCGCGCCCCGCCCCGGCAGCCGACCCCCCCCCCCCCCCCCCCCCCCCCCCCCCCCCCCCCCCGCGCTGAGGGCGCCGGCAGGTGCCAGGGGGCTGGATCCAGGGCGGCGACGTCTCCGGTCCCTCGGGGGGCGGCGGGGCCTCCATCTACGGGCCCACCTTCCCCGTGCGCCGCCCGGCGCGGCCTTTCGCAGGCGCGGAGTGAGTCGGATCGCAGGACGAGTCCTTCGGCGTCCCCCACGACCGGCCCGGCATCGTCGTGCGCCCCCTGCGCCCAGCCCGCCGCCGCCGTTGCCTCCTCCTCCGACGCCGCCCCACCTGACTCCCGCCCCACCCGCAGGGGATGTGCGCTCGGGCCGTCGCGCGAGGTGACGGCGGGGGCGTGTGGGTCTGACGGGGCTGGGCGCAGGGCGGCGGCGAAGCCGCACACGAACGCGTCGCAGTTCTACATCACAATGGGGCCCACCCCGTACCTCGACCGCAGGAAGGTGCTCAGTGACGCCCCGCGGCTCGCCCTGGAGCAGCGGTCGACGGCCCGCACCGCAGGTGGCGTTCGGGCGGGTGATCGACGGCATGCGCGTCGTCCGCATCATCTCCAAGGCGCGGCCGCCCCGGCGACTCCCCGCCGCCCCCCGTTGACCGGCACCGCAGCTGGCAAGGGCGAACGAGCGGCCGGCCGTCCCCGTCAAGGTGACGGAGTGCGGGATCTTCCCTCCGGCCCCCGGACAGGAGCGGCAGGCGCGCTGCAACCCGCGCAGCCGTGCTCCTCGCCGATGCGGGCCGGCTCACACCTGCTTCGCAGCACCTGACGAAGGCGGAGAAGAGGCAAGCGAAGAAGGAGCGGGCGGCGGAGCGGCAGGCGGCGCTGGCGGCGCTGACGCCGGAGGACCAGGCGGCGATGCAGATCCAGCGCATCTTCAAGGGCCACAAGGTCCGCAAGCAGCACAAGGAGCGCAAGCAGAGCAAGAAGCGCGAGGACGACGCCGCCGCCAAGGCCCGCCGCCCCGTCTCGCACCGGGCGGCAAACGCAGGCTGACCGCCGGCCGCGTCGGACCGCAGATCCAGGCCCGCGTCAAGGGCATGCAGACCCGCGACAAGCTGAGGAAGTCCTCATCGGCGACGCAGGGCAGCGCAGCCGCCCCGGAGGCGTCCGTTGCCGCCGCCGAGACCGCCCCAGCCCCTGCGCAAGCCGCACCCTCTCCCGTGCCGGAGGAGCCGGCCCCAGCACCAGCCCCGGCGGAGGCCGCGCCAGCACCGGAGCCGGAGACGGAGGCGGAGCCAGAGCCGACCCCCGCCGCGGAGCCCGAGCCGGCCCTTGCTGCCGAGCCGGAGCCGGAGCAGGCCCCGACTGCGGAGCCTGGGGCCGAGCCAGAGGCGGCGCCGGCGGAGCCAGAGGCCGATGCTGCGCCGGCGGAGGAAGAGATGGTAGCGTCCGCTGCGGACACCGCACTTCCAGGAGAGGAGGTGCCGGCCGCCGCGGAGGCGCCGGACGTGGCGGAGGCGGAGCCGTCGGTCGCTGCTGCGGAGGCCGTGGAGGGCGACGCAGCTGCGCCCCCCGCCGAAGGCGAGGCCCCCCCAGAAGCTTAGATGACCTTGGCTGTTGAACGGCCAACTTCGAATTCAGACCAAAGACGCAATCACTGAGCTCGAGTCAGGGGGATCGAGCTGCATTAGCAGGCGCCGCCGCAAACGTACACGTGTACCCGTGCAGCGAGCTCGACTCTGCTGCTCGAGCTCCGAGGCTCCAGCGCTAGCGCCAGCCGCGATGTGATGTGATGCAATCCGATTGTTAGTTCCGCAGCTCCGCGCATCGATATCGGAGGAGCGCATGCGCGCGGGCTGCGCGCCTGCGGGCGCGCGCATCCGTGATCACCGGCAGTTAAATTAGATTAGCTTATACAGCACTCCAACATGGAAGCGGATGCGGTTGGCCGCGAGCTGATCCCGACTTTCGGCAACGAGGTGGAGGAGCTCATCATCTCGGCAGGCACAGAACTCGGAGGGCGAATCGCCAGCGATGCCGCAGATGAAGAAGGAGCCAGTGCGGCGGTGACTGTCGACGCTATAGCGGAGAAGGCCGCGCTCCTGCGGAAACAGCTCGAGCAAGCTCAGTCGAATATGCCGCAGCTTCACCCGGGCCTCTTTCTCCAGCAACCAGTGCGTATGCACAGCTCTCGATACTGTTCGATTTCTCAAGTTACAGAAGTATCAAGTCGATGCCCCGCGCAGGCCCCACCCCCTTACATGTGCGATGAAAACACGAGCAACGCTCTGCGGAAGGAGCTTGACACACTGGGCGAGGGACTCCTGCAAAGCGCAGCGTGCGTGCTCGAGGAGATTTAAAGCAGCACTTTCTCGTGAAGCTCTCGTGCAGCGAGGAGTGGCCCGAGCGCGCCACGAAGCTCGCCATGGTCCGCCCGTGGGCTGGCCTTGATCAGGGGCGTGCGGCTTCCTGTGACACCGGACAGGCGCTGAGCGACGCGAGGCTGTTGGGAACTACGCTGTTCCGGACGATCCCTGGGCGCCGCGTCGTCCGCTTGATGCTGGCCGCCATGCGGGCTGCGGGGCGCCCCGAGCTGGTGCGTGCGCTTCTCGCTCTCGCCCCGAGTGCGGGAGGCGGTGCGGGGGGTCGAGGGAGGGGCGCAGGCGGAGGCGGTGGTGCACGGGCTCGTGGGGGCGCTGCAGCGGTCGCCGGCGGGGGCGTGGACCCCCGCCGATGCCGAGGCGGTGGTGGAGCACGCCACGGCCCTCCTCCTCGTGCGCCCCGCCCTTCCCGAGGCGCAGCGGGCCTCCCGGCGGCGGCCGAGCGCTTGCGCGGCAGGCGTTCACGGCGGAGCGGCCTCGCACCGCCGCGGACCTCTTCGCTCTGCGCTGGGACCTCGCCTCGCGCGTGCGCGTCCGGCGGGGCGGGGCGGGGGAGGGGCGGGGCGGGGCCGACGCGGGGCGCAGCTGGTGGGGCGCGTGCAGCTGCTGGGCGGGGAGCTGGGGGCGGCGGAGGGGGCGCTGCGCCCCAAGGCCCTCGTCTTCTGCGCGATGGCGCACGACCGGTACAACCGCAAGGCGGAGGCGGCGGGGCTCTACTTCGAGGCCTGGGCCGAGCTCCTGCGCCGCCAGCTCGTCCCCTCCGCCCTCGAGGCCGACCTCATCGCCGCCCTCGCCGAGCTCCACTGTGCCCCCGCCCCCCTCTCCCCTCTGGCGCGCCTCACCCTCGCGAGCGTAGTCGACATGAAGCACCAGGAGCGGCAGGGAGTGCACAGTGCGGCCCCCGGTTCGGCGCCCCGCCCCCGTCCGGCCGCTCACCGCGCGGGGCGGCGGCAGTCGCGGAGAAGGCGTACTACCAGCAGGGGGATGCCCCGGAGGCGCTGTACTCCAAATACGCGTTCCTGCACGTCCAGTGTCCGCCCCGCGCCCCCGCCGCGCTCGCCGGCCCCGGCCTGGCCCGACGCGGCGGGGCGGCAGCGATGGCGAGCCGGTACCTGGGGGACTTCGCGCGCGCCTCTGCCCTCTCGGAGGAGGCCATCGCAGTCCTCGACGCCCTCGGGCCCGCCTATGCGTGCGTGACGCTCGTCCGGGGCCGCCCGTCCCCGCAGTTCAGCGGGCGCGCAGGACGGTTCTGGTGCGGGCCCTCACCGCACACTTCTTCAACCTGGTCCTCTCCGGGCCGGGTACGTACGGTCCCGCCCTCGCCCGCCGCCCACCCGCTGAGGCCGCCGCTCCGTTCGACAGGCAAGCTCCCCGCCGCCAGAAAGTCGTGGCAGCGCTGCATCAAGGAGGTGCGCCGGGCGGCGGTGGGGCGCCCCGGGGGGACGCCGGCGGGGCGGGGCTTGACGGCTGCCGCGGGCCCGCAGCTCATCGTCCTGGACGACCCCGCCCTTCCCGTGCGCCGGCCCGCGAGCCGCCTCTCCTGCCGCCGCCCTCCTCGAGCTCGCCGGGCGGGCCCCGGGCCCGGGGCGCCGTGCAGGAGAACGACGTCAACGTGAACATGTCGGTGCGGAACGAGGGCGACCGCGCCATCCCCCGCACCGTCCTCCAGTACCTCACCATCGGCCTCGCTGCCGCCGAGGCGCGCGCACTCCCGGGCCCTCCCGCGTCCCCGGCAGGGGCGGCGGCCGCGCGGCCCTGACGAGGCGGCCCCCGCAGAAGAACGACCCGCAGACGAGGACGCCGCTGAAGGCGCACTACCACTTCTGGCTGGGCGAGACGCTCCTCGCGCTCGGCAGGCCCAAGAAGGCGGTGCGCTGCCGGTCCAGCGCCGCGGGGCCGCGAGACCAGGCGTCGCTGCGTGACGGCCAGTGCGCATGCAGGGGGCGCACTACGCGACGGCGGGGGAGCTGTACCGCACGCGCTTTCCGCACGCCTTCGCGGCGGACTGCCCCCGCCTCAAGCGCGTCCTCGCCGCCCTCGAGGAGATCCGAGTCGCCCAGCTGCTTACGCAGCGGAGCGCCCCGGCCTCCTGGGGCCCCGGCCTGTTCGCCCGCCTCTTCGGCGCCCGCGCGGGGGTCTACCCCGCACCGGAGGCGGCGGCTACGGTGCCACGGTGAGCGGCCTGTAGTCTACACACACTCTCTCGCTCGCGCGCGGGATCCTGCGCCGGATCCGGACTCCGGGATCCCGGAGTCCAGCGGAGCACCAGTTCCGCCGCGTCGCTCTCTTTTGCACCAGTTACGCACTGCGATTTAAGTTCGTTCCGACGGTCCCTAGCTAGCTATACCTTAGCTAATGTTCTCAGCATCCGCATTCGGTCTGCAGCGCTGCAGCTCAAGTTAACGTTGGTCATCTTTCTCAGAAGAACCGGCTAATTAACTTTCTCAGTCACCGCAAGCACAGATCCACAGGGCACGCACTGCGGCGGCCGGCTTTGCTGTACCCCGAGTCGTTCGCTTCAAGCCTCAAATTCAACCGCAAACATGGCGCAGGAAGCGCCCGTGAAGGTGCGCTTTCCTTGGAAAGCGCGCTATGAAGCCGCAGGCAGAGGCGCACCCTCCAGCTCGCTCGCGCGGCGCGGTTACTGAGCGGCCCCCGCGCAGTGCATCACCTGTCTCGGCGCCGGCTATGTCGGCGGTCCGACGATGGTTGTCATTGCAAAGATGTGCCCGGAGATTAAGGTCTGGTGCGTGGACCTCAGTGAGAGCCGCATCAAGGCGTGGAACAGCGACGAGCTCCCCATCTACGAGCCGGGTCTGGACGAGGTCGTCAAGGAGTGCCGTGGGCGCAATCTGCACTTCTCCACAGACATCGACAGGGCTATCCACGAAGCTGACATCATCTTCGTGTCCGTCAACACCCCGACCAAGACCTACGGTGTTGGCGCCGGCCGCGCGGCCGATGTCACCAACTGGGAGCTTGCCGCGCGCAAGATTGCGTCCGTGGCGAAGACGCCCAAGATCGTCGTGGAGAAGTCGACGGTGCCGGTTAGGACGGCGCAGTCCATGGCCAAGGTGCTGATGTGCAACGACTACGGAACGAAGTTCGAGGTGCTCTCGAACCCGGAGTTCCTTGCGGAGGGCACGGCGATGGCCAACCTGTTCAAACCGGACCGAGTGCTCATCGGTGGCAACAAGACCCCCTCGGGTGCGCGCCCCAGGCGCCAGGCGGTTTAGTTTTGCATTCTGGCCATCCTCTTCAATAAGCAAACGTTTCCCTGACGCTTGGCGCCGCAGGCCAGGCGGCAGTGAATGCGCTGGCCTGGGTGTACGCTCACTGGGTGCCGCGGGAGCGCATCATCACCACGAACCTGTGGAGCTCCGAGCTCTCGAAGCTCGCGGCGAACGCGTTCCTGGCCCAGGTGTGTGTCTTCCCTCGCAGTGTCAAACTCTCGCCGAACGCCCGTCCGTTCTGCAGCGCATCTCGTCCATCAACGCGATGTCTGCCCTCTGCGAGAAGACTGGAGCTGACGTGGACGAGGTCGCGCACGCTATCGGGTGGGCGCGGCACCCCCCTGCTTTTTCCGGCCCAGTGCTGAGCGCCGGCCGCCAGCACGGACTCGCGCATCGGGCCGAAGTTCCTGAAGGCGTCGGTCGGTTTCGGCGGCTCGTGCTTCCAGAAGGACATCCTGAACCTCGTCTACATCTGCGAGTCGCTGGGCCTCCACGAGGTCGCGGAGTACTGGCACCAGGCGCCGGCCCCTCCCGCCCGCCCCGTTCCGCGGCGCGCGGCTGACGGCCCCGGCGCCGGCGCAGGTGATCAAGATGAACGACTACCAGAAGCACCGCTTCGCGAAGCGGATCGTGCAGAGCATGTACAGCACGGCGCGCCGTCCGGCGCCGCCCCGGCCCGCTCCCCGCTCACGGGCGCGGCGCAGGTGGCGAACAAGCGGCTGCTGATGCTGGGGTTCGCGTACAAGAAGGACACGGGCGACACGCGGGAGTCGGCGGCGATCATGGTGGCGAAGGAGCTGCTGGAGGAGCACGCGATCGTGCACTGCTACGACCCCAAGGTCGAGGAGGAGCAGATGTTCATCGAGCTCGAGGGCCACGAGGCCAACATCTCCAAGGAGGTCAACGTCCGCGAGAAGTTCAAGGTCATGGTCCGCGCCGCCCCTGTCCCTTTCCCTTTCTTTCCCCTCCTTTCTTCGGCGCGGGGCGAGCCGGCGCGCAGACGGACCCGTACAAGGCGGCGGAGGGGACGCACGCGATCATCTGCATGACCGAGTGGGACGAGTTCAAGACGTACGACTACAAGCGCATGTACGCCTCGATGGTGCGACGGCTGCCCCCGCGCGCGCCCCCGCCCGCCGTGCGCGCGCCGGGCGCTCAGCGGGGGGTAGATGAAGCCGGCGTTCGTGTTCGACGGGCGCAACATCCTGCCCCACGAGGAGCTCCGCCAGATCGGCTTCGAGGTCTACGTCATCGGCCAGCCCAAGACGAGCACCTTCGCCGGCAGCGCCTTCTGAGCTCCCTCGCCCCGCTTTCCTTCCCAGCCACCCCTCTCCGCGCGTTCTCGCTTCCCCTCCCCGTTTCGGTCCCTGCCCCTCCGCCCCTCCCCGGCTGAATCGTCACTCCCCGCCCGCACCCTTGCACGTCAACTTATACAAGCACCTTAAAAAAAACCAGTCTCTGCGTACACGCTGCTACTACCTGTAACTCCTTATCACGTCCTGCATCTCCCTGAGCTCGGCCACGGCGGGGTGTCCCGGACCCAGCAGCGCCGCGTTGGACTCGAGGGCGCGCTGCAGGGGCGAGGCGGCGCCGCCCTCCGTGAGGCGCGCCCAGCCGCGCTTGGCCCGCGAGCGGCCGCCGGTACCGGGGCCGGCGTTGAAGAGGAGCTGAGGCGGCGGCGGCGGCGGTGAGCTCGAGCGGGGCCGGCGGGCGGCCGGGGCGGGCACGCGGGGCGGCGGAGGGACCTGGGCGAGCTTGAGGCGCTGGGAGGCGACCTCGGGGAGGCGGGCGCCAGGCCGGCGCCCCGCTCGAGGCACTGCAGCGAGGCCGCCAGCTCCTCGGCCGCCTCGTGCCACCGCCCCAGCCGCGCCAGCGCCTCCGCCCGCGCGTCCCGCGCCGCCCCCAGCTCCCGGTGCAGCGGGTGCAGCAGCCCCGCCCGCGCCCCGATGCACCGCCCCAGGAGCGCCTCCGCCGCCCCCGCCGCCTCCTCCTCTGTTTGGCCTGCGCCCCCGCCGTCCAGCAGCTGCCGCGCCCGCGTGTAGCTCGCCCCGGCCGCCTGCGCCGTGCGCTGCAGGTCCACCCACGCCACAGGGGCACCGCAAGCGCCGCAGCGCTCTGCGGGCCTGTAGTGAGCGGCGGGTGGGGCGCGGCCTGCTGCGGCCGTACCTGGGCGGTCCTCCGCGTCCAGCGGGGCGCCGCAGGGGCAGAGGAAGGCCCGCGAGAGGTCCGCCGCACCGCAGGCGCCGCAGCGGCAGTCGAAGTGGTACTGCGCGGCCAGCGCTGCGCGTCGCTCCGCCCGCGGCATGTGCGGCGCCTGGGGCCCGTAGCACGAGGTGACCTCCTCGCCCGCCTCGATGTCCTTCGCAGCCCGGAGGACGAGGCGGCGGCCTGCGTGCCCGGAGGGAGGGTCAACGGCAGCGACGACGAGGGGCGGTAGTCCGGCGGACGGGCCTTCGAAGGAGAGGGAGGTGTTTGGCGAGCACTGGGCGGGGCGAATGAGGGGCGAAGCGCGCGAGCGAGAGCGCGTGTGGGGAGGCACCGAGTGATTGAGGAGTGCGGCTGTGAGGTACACGCCGCGGCCCCGCGTCACCTGCGGGGAATGCGTCGCAAGGAGGGGGCGGGGGGGAGGTTTGATGGGTACGCGGACCATTCGGGTCCGGACGACGCCCGCCCCCGCCCCCTCCTCCTCCTCGCCCTGCACCGAGTGCACATTCGTCCGCATCTGCGCGGGGCTCTCGGCACAGGGGGCGCGGGCGGGCAGCGATGCACTGCAAAGCTGCGAGCCTGCATGGCGTGCCGGGCCACGGCCAGCTCGGACTCGGTGCCTCGGGCCAGGTAGGGAAGCGCTGCAGAGGCGAAGCTTGAAACGATGCTGGTTATCGGGGCAGAAAGCAGCCAAGGCGACGGACCGGAGAGGGCGCGGCACGCGTCGGAGGCAAGGGCTGCGAATCGCGCTGCCCGCTCCGGGGGCCCGCTCGCCTCGTGCGTCTGCAGCGCGGACGCCGCCCGGTAGTCTGCGCCGTAGCGCCCCGCCGCGCCGCATCCGGCGACGGACCCCTCGGGCGGCGGGTCGGCGGCCGCGAAGGGCGGGGCCTGGCCGGCGAGGAACGCCCGCCGCATCACCCGCAGGGCGAGGAGCACATCCTCCCCCTCCTGCACGCGCAACCGCGTCGGGGCGGGCGGGCGGACGCAGCTGCCGCCGGCGGGCACCTTGGAGGCGCGGAGGGAGGAGAGGAAGGCGGCGGCCGACGCGGGGAGCTGCCCCGGGCACTCGGCGTCGTGCATCGGGCCGTCGGCGTCGCGGCACGCCTCGTCGCAGTAGAGCACCGCCGCGCAGACCCGGCAGGGGACCGGGCTGCCCCTGCGAGCCGGAAACGATTTGGCAAGGCCGGCCGCTGCGGGCGGCGGGGGTACTGTGTCTACCCGGGAAGGCAGCGGCGCAAGCAGGCGGGGCAGTGGTCGTCGGACCGGTCCAAGGCCAGGCACCACGCGTACGGTTCCTCGCAGACGACGGCCTGTCGGGAGCCGGGCGGTCGGCATTCTCGGGACCGGGCGGCGGCCAGAGGAGGCGCCTGGGGAACGGGGAGGTCAGCGCACCTCCCCCGCCCGGATGGTCCGTGTCGCGAGTAGATGTCGGCCGGCGCGCGCGTCAACCTCCACGCGCACGGCGTCGCTCGCTGAGGCGAGGAGCGGATTGGGGCGCTCCAGCTCCAGCAGGGGCCGGGACGGCTGTGGCTGCGCATGCTGCGAGGCCTGAACTGGCGCTCCCTTCGATGCCAGCGCGGATACGGCAGCGAGATCCGCATCCAGCGCTTCCCGGTCGCCCTCGCTGCAGAATTGCCGAGCGCGCGACAGATCCTGGAGGGCTCCAGCGGCGTCGCCGAGGTTCAGGCGCGCCTTCGCCCGCCGTACGAGGGCCTTTGCGTACGTTGGGGCTCGATCAAGCGCGCGTCGAGCGTCCCGCGCCGCCTGGACGCTCGCGCCTGCGCGCGGGATCAGCGAGGCGCAGCCGAACATCAAGCAAAGCGACTGCGCCTCACCAGTCGCAAGCAAACACGCCGCGCGATTCGCGTAGAGCACTGCTATCGCGTCCGGTGCACCGTCGGCTAATGCAGCGTCCGTGTCCGGCGCGTAGCGCAGGGCCTCGCTGAAAAGCTCGGCGGCCTCGGCGCGCGCGCCCAGCTTGTAAGCTTCGGATCCGCGCTTCTTCGCCGCGGCTGACCGCTCCGCGTTCTTCATCCGGAGGCCTGTACTCCCCCTCAAGGGGTACACGTGCAATCGAGCAGAAGGGAACTAATGCCGCTCTTCGTCAAAGGTCTTTTTCTCCACTCATCTACGCGCGCGCGCGTCTCGCTCGTACGGGTCAGCACTCCGCGCACGCGACGATGAGGGCGCTGAAGCTTCGCATTTCTGTTCCGCCGAGCGCGCCTGACTGATCGAGCGCATGAAGGGGGAGGCGCGATGCGGCCTCGTGCCGGAAATTGATCCTGGGGAGCCGCGCGTGCCGGAGGTGCCGCGAACGCCGCAGCGCGAGTTTCCGCCCGTCCCTGCTCGCCCCGGGCCGCCTTCTGTGCCGCGCCCAGGCATCGAGGTGCCTCTGTTTAGAGTTTCATTTGATTTTTGCAAAGTGTTGACGCGTACGCCCCTCGCAGGCGCCAGAGACGCGCCCCGACATGATTCCAGAATTCACGGTGCCGTGCTCGATCTTCGTCTCGCGATCTGCGAGTCGCTTGCAATTGTTCAATCATATATCATCTGATGTGACGTCTCTTGCTGCTGCGCACAGCCCCCGGAACCGGCCCGCCGTACATTCGAGGTTCCCGAGCCGCGACCGCCGCCGCCGCCCCGGCCCGGCCGCGATTTCCCCCTGCCCACGATGCCCGAAGCGCCCGGGCCCGACCGCGGGCTGTCCGAGCCAATGAAGCGTGTCTTGCCTGATCATCCCATGGACCCGGAGACACCACTGAAGGAAGTGAGCTTTTGCCATGGTTAATTCGCAAGCTCCTCTGCATCTGCTGAGACCGCACGCAGCACCCGCTTGACAGTCCTTTCAACCCGTCGCCGGCTCCAGCCCCGCGGGACCCTTTCATCCCAGAGCTCCCCCGGATCGAGTAGATGCGAGTATTAAATAGTATTGAAAGTACCCTATCTGAGGCTCTGACACTCTAGTTAAGAGCCTTGAACCAGTCCTTCTTCTTCTCCGGGTCCGGGACCATGGTCTTGTCACCCGGGGTCCAGCCAGCCGGGCACACCTCGTCGTCGTGCGAGTCGGCGTACTGCACGGCGCGAGTTGAGCGAAAACCAATTCAAGAAGAATGCTTGAGGGTCTGACCTGGAAGGCCTGGACGATGCGGAGGACCTCATCGACGTTGCGGCCGACCGGCACTGTTTAGCATTAGCAAAGCAAGCGCAAGACGAGAAGAAAGCGGAAAGGGCGGCGCACGGTCGTTGATGGTGATGTGGCGGATGACGCCCTCCGGGGAGATGACGAACAGGCCACTACGGGAAGCACCATGAGGCAATGGAACGCCATGCTGAAAGAAGGCAAAGAGCAATGCGCACCGGAAGGAGATGCCCTCCTTCTCGAAGAGGACGCCGAACTTCTTGCTCATGTCCTTGGTGAGGTCGGCGATGATCGGAATCTTCATGTCGCCGAGGCCGCCCTCCGAGCGCGGGGTCTGGACCCAGGCAAGGTGGGTGTAGACGGAGTCGACGGAGACGGCCGCGACCTGCGGGCACGCGAACCGTCAGGGGTGCGCCCCACCGTTTCGTGGCCGCACATCAGGGGTCGCTGCCGTGCGCACCTCGCAGTTGATCTTCTTGAAGTCATCATAGCGGTCAGAGAACGCGATGATCTCGGTGGGGCAGACGAAAGTGAAGTCCAGAGGGTAGAAGACTGCGAGCGAGGTCAGAGCAAGCCTTCCAGCCGGCAGCGTCGCCAGCCATTGCGAGTATACGTATCGCGAAGTGACTTACAGAGGACGGAGTACTTGCCTGCGAGCGGGCGTTTGTGAGCCAGCGAACATACCACGTAATAATGAGGGTTCGGACTAACCGCGGAAGTCCTTGTCGGAGAGGGTGACGAACTCCCTGGGACGCAGAATGATCAGAACAGATGCGATGCAACGCTGGAGAGCCCCAGGAGTGCCCAAGCGATGCGCCGCTTCAATCTTCCCAACGTCGACCGACGAAGAATCTTGCGCGCAGCTGAAGTTTCGACGCTATTCCTCTAGCGACTAGAATACGAAGCCGCTAAACCAAGCATTGACCGCGAAATGCCACGCACTGGTCCTTCACGGCCTGGGCAGTCCACGCGGGGGTGGTCTGGCCAACCAGGCACGGAACGTGGTCGCTGTGGCACTCAGCCGCGACGCGGAAGACGGCCGGAGCGGCAGCCTTGGCCTCGAACTTGATCGACGAGGCGCCGAAGAACGACTTCTTCTCCGGGGCGGCGAAGGTGTTCTTGATGGCGACCTTCGACGGCTTGGTGCACACCGCCGACGAGCCGGCGACGGCCTGGGCGCGGGCAACGACGGGCACGGTGGTGGCGAACGCGGCCATGATCACTCTCTGTCGAACCTGTCGAACAAGTGCGTACCCCGGCGCGTCTACAGTACCCCAGCCGGTGCGTCTCATCCGCCTCGCCTCGCCCTCCCCACACGTGCACTTCCCGGCGTTGCAGATGCCTTAAAATTAGCTTATCAGCCTGCGCGTCCGAGATCTAGAGGCGCGTCCACGCCTTGGCGTTGCGAATCAGCCAGCTCCGCGGGTCGAGTGCAGGGATTGCCGGCCGCGGGTTTTCTTCATCACAGCAACGCCGCGCGCGTCGTGTTATTGACGCCCCTAGCTTCCGGCTCGATTGCCGTTACTCGGGAGGAGCTAGATCGCTCAACCTAGACCTATGGCATGCGTCTCCACATTAATCTCGCCTCTAGGAGCTAGGCCGCGCGAGCCATGCCCGTGTCCTGGGGCCACCTGTTTGCCACACTCAGCGTACGTCCGCAGTAGCGATGGTGTTCGGACTCTCCTCCAGCGAGCGCGCCGTCTCTGCATGCCGGGACGCCGGATCGCGGGATGAGGCCATCCAGGCGCTCATCCACCTCAGCCGGGGCATCGGCGCCGGCGAGTGTGCGCTCACCTCCGGACCCTGCGTCCCCCGCGACGCAATGGGCCTCACGAGCGCGGGGCGGCAGTCGCGGCGGCGGACTTCGTCGAGGACGGCGGCCTGGACGCCGTCGAGCGCATCGCCGCGCAGTTCGCCGGCGACGACCGCATCTCCAAGCTCGCGTACTCGGCGGCGCTGAACACGCGGGCGGCCGGCCCCGCCCTCGCCAGCCGCCCCCGCCTCGCCGCCGCCGTCCAGAAGAACGCGCCGGCCCTCGCCCGCCTCCTCGACGTCGCCACTGAGGGCCAGGGTGCCTAGCTCCCCGCCTGCCGCCCCCGCGCCGCGCCGATCGAGGGCCCAGCCTTCCCCCCCAACACGACCGTGGAGGCCGTCATCACTAGCATGGCGAAGGTGGGCGCCCGCTGCGCGGCTCCGGCCGTCGCCCCCGTCCCGTGACGCCGGGCCGGGCCGGTCGCAGTCGGAGTTCAAGGACGCGCGCGTCTGCGCCGAGGGCGTCGCCTTCCTGAAGAAGGCCATCGACCGCGGTGCGAGGGGCATCCGCCGCTCCCCGCGGCGCGGGGCCGACCGGCGCGCGCGGGGCGCAGGCTCGGCCCTCGTCGTCCTCGACTGGCACGGCGACGCCGCCATCCTCGAGGCCCTCAAGCGGTGCCCCCGCGCCCCCGTCTCGCCCCGCGTCCCGCACGCCTGGGCGAGCGGGGCGGTGCAGGAGCCCGCAGGACGCGCGGCTCCGGCAGAACGCCTTCCACTGCCTGATCTCCCTCAAGGCGGCACTGGACGCCTCGGACAGCGAGCTCAAGACCGGCTTCTCCGAGGCCGGCCGCCACACAGCCAACGAGCTCCTCGCCAGGTCTCCGGCCCGCGTCCCGCCCCGCGGCATCGGACGCCGGGCCGAGCCGCGGGCGGCAGCTGGAGCGCGAACCTGGAGAAGCAGACGGGGGTCATCTACAGCCCCGTCGCCATGATCTTCGCCGAGAAGGCGCGCCCGCTGTCCTCGCGTGCCGCGCCCCACCGGCTCGAACTCTGCCCCCCCGCAGCACTCGTACTACAAGGAGCCGACGCGGTCGCGTGGCCTCCCCTCCGGCTCGTCGTGCTTCCCGTGGGGCGCCCCCGAGCCGCCCGTCCGCCAGCGCTTCATCGAGAACATCCTCATCTCCGCCGGTCCGCCCCCCGTCCCGCCTCGCCCCGCCTCTTGCAGCCCGAGCCGGCCGCGCAGGTATGGCCGCGGGTACGAGCGCCTTGTTCCAGGTCTTCATGGGCCAGCGCATTAGCCCCCTCGTGAGCCCCGCGCCCGACGAGAGCGACGCGCCGCCGATGCCCCCGCAGGGCCTCATCCCGGCGGCGATGGGTGGCGCCGGCGGCGCCATCGGTGGCGCCATCGGAGGGGAGCTCGGCGGCGGGGCGTTCGGTCGCATCGGAGGCGCTATGGTGGGCGGCGCGGGTGGCGCAGCGATCGGAGCGCACGCCATCAACGCGATGAACAAGCCGGCCGCGGGCAAGCCCGCGGCCGTCCCGCCCCAGCAGCAGCCGATGCAGGCCATCCCCGTCGGCCAGCCCGTCCAGGGGTACCCTGTCGGAACCCCGAACCCCTACCCTGCCGCGAACCCGTATCCCCAGGCCCAGGGTACGCGCGCCGTTGCCCTCCTTGATTAACGCCGGCTAACCTCAATCCTTCCCAGGCGGGTACTACCCGATGGGCGGCGCGCCTGCTGGATACCCGCAGCCCGCGCCTGCGGGCTACCCGCAGCCCCCGCCGGGGTACCCCCCGGTCTACCGGGATGGGGAGAAGGGGGTGCCGGCTGCCGGCGAGAAGAGCTTCTTCAGCAAGGTCAACATCTGCTTCTAACTGCCGGCGCGGCGCCGGGCGCCCACCGCGAGCTACGACGCGGGCGCCCCCCTCATGTACATATATTCTATAAAGAGATCATCGGATAGGCGGCTACGGATTTACGTGCTGGCCGACCCACGAGCCGGGCCGCGCGGGGTCCGGGTGGAAGAGCTGCCGCGCGGGCGGCGTGAGCGTGAGCCAGTCGACCGAGGTCGGCGTCAGGATGAGCAGCACGAAGTCCGCCGCGGGGACCGTGGGGTGCGGCGGCTCGGGGCTTGGGGACCAGCCCTTTACGGGGTCCACGGGCAGGCCCGACGCAGGCCACGTGAACTGCGCCCGCGTTGCCTCCGAGACTGTCCGCCAGATCTCAGCACGCTCCTCCGCCAGTTCGGAGTCCCCCTCTGCCACCGCCTGCAACGTCCCCGTGATGCGGTACTGCCTGCCCCGCGCCGCGTGAGCCCGCGGCCGAAATCAAGAGACCAAGATAAAAAGCCGCTGAAGACGAACTCTCTTGTCTGCACAGCGCACTCAGCTGGAGACTTCTCGAGACACGTAAGCAACAGGGGAGCACCTTTGGGAAGTACCAGCAGACCTCGGACCACGCGCACCGCCGGATCTCCTTCACCTGCCCAAGCGAGGGCATCGGCACGCGCGCCCGAGCAAACAAACGTGACGCACCTTCTCGCTTCGCCGGTCCGTCACGAAAAGGAGCTGGGTCTCGTCGCTCTTGCGCCAGCCGCCTGGACGCATCTAAGCCGGGATGCATACGATCGCCTGGCCACGGCCGCGAGAGCGCACGGAAGACGACAGTCCGATTAGCGGGGTGCCCGCTCTCGCGCATCGTCGCAAGCTGCAAGAATCGGCTAGCGCTGTCCCGGTTCGCCTCCAGCGAGGCGTCGACGAGCGCCTTCCAGCTGCAGGAGGTGGTTAGTCCAGCGTGCGCGGCGCTCGGTCGCGGCGTGCGCACGGCGCTCGGTGTGCGCCGCTCGCCATGCTTTAAGCCGCTTGGTCGATAGACCCTGGTTCGGCACCGGGGGAAGCGACTTCGTCGTTCAAAGTTCCAGCGATCGATATCGATTTCGCCAAGCTGCGCCGCCGCGAGGGTGCTGAAGCGTTCGTCGGGTCGAGCGTGCTTCATCGGAGAGGAAAAGTTGCCAGCTGCAGCGAACTCCCAGTGGCCGAAGAGCGCATCCCTTCAGTCAGGCACAGCTGCAGCTTCCGAAGTTCAATGGTGGGCTCCTCGACAGCTGAGCCTCGGAGCTTCAGTCCCATCTCAGAAACCCTGACGCGTGCCTGCCCCACGGGGAAGAAGCCATACGGCGCATCTTCGACCCTGCTCTCAGAGTCTATTCGCCCCAGCAAATTTAAAAAAGAAGGCAAAGGTGCTCGGCGCCCTGGCGGACGGGGACGCCTGGAGTGAGTACATACTCTCCGACATTTTTTCGACTTTCACAGTCTACTACCGGTCGAGGCTGTGCGGTCGCCCTTCTCTACTTCTTATAATTAATCCCCCTAATGCCCGCCTACTCTCAGAGTCTAGATTTTTCATGGTTGCCGGGCTGCGCCCAGACCTTGTCCGGCCTGTCTCTGAGTATGAGGCGGAGCTCCCTGTCAAGGATTTGCCAAGCCGGAAGCGGCGCCCGGAAGTGATACTATGATAGGTGCGCTAGCTGTGCGTGTCGTTCAAAATGTTGACTCTTGACTTTTCGCCCTTCCTCGCAGATCTCGATGGCTGAAGCTCCGGCTCCCGCCTCCGCCTTCCCCCCTCCCCCTCCCCCCCCTCCCCCTCCCCCCTCTCGAACCCCCCAGCCCCCTTGCCTCCCTGCTTTCCGCCCATGAACATGCATTCCGACTCTAAATTGAAAAGACATACGGAGGCGTTGCGGACGCTATCGCCGGTTGACGAGGGAGAAGAGGGCGCTGCGCTTCTTGCCAGATGGGTTGGCGCGCGCCTCGGCGGCCTTCTCCGCCCGCTCCAGCGCGTCCCACGCGTCCTCCACCTTCACGCCGGGCTTGAAGAACTGCCGCCCCCCGGGCCGCGGCTGCGGGGCCCCCGGGAGCTGCGAGGCCCGCATGAAGCCTCCCCCGGGCAGGCCTGACGCCGACCGTGGCCCGTTGTCCTCCTCGTCCCGCCGCCGCTTCCGGCCGCCTCCTTGACCCTCCGCCTCGTCCTCGCTCTGCGCATCGCTGAGGCACGACAAGCAGCTTAGGAGTACAGCTCGCGATGGGGCACCTCTGGTGGATCCTCGGGTGGGAAAAACATCGCATCCTTGGGGTCCGCCGCCCTGCGGCCTCGGCTCAGGCGTCGCCGGAAGAGAACGCCACATCATTTGTACGCACTCTCGAGCTGTTGTGCGGAAGGATCCCGCCCCTGCGAGCGCCGTCTGGCGTCCGGGCCTCGTGAGCGAGAGCGACACGAAGAGAAACGAGTTGCCGCACCCGCAGCTTCTCGAGCGTCTTGGCGCAAGCGGAGGGGTCCCTGCAATGGTCGCAGCCGCCCGCACAGAGTGCATCAGCTGCGGCCGAGGACGACGAGGGCCCGGCCTCGGGCCCGCGCTTCTCCCCGAAGTACTCAAGGATCTTTCGGCGCCTGCAGCCGGGCCCCGTGCAGTACTCCACCATCTGTACCGTCTCAGTAGGGCACAGCGTTGGGCGGGGTACGCGGACCTTCCGGAAGGCATCCTCGGCCGCGAGCCGCCCGCCGGCGACGGAGGAGGAGGATGAGGAAGAGGGTGCGGCGACCTTGCGATCCAGCTCCTGCAGGGCCGAGTGGGCGGGGCACGTAAGGGCCGCGGGCACGGTCGAGGGGGGGGGGGGGGGGGGGGGGGGGGGGGGGGGGGACCTTCCCGATCAAGAACTCCATTGTGCGGCGGTCCTGGTCGAACAGTTACACGGCTGCAGTTAGCTGTTTGTTAATGCGCACCTGGTCGCCGTAGTACAGCAGCGAGACGCTCCGCTTCCCGTCGCGCCCTGGGAGGTCAGGGAAGTCAGTGACCGCCAGGTAAAAACTGCGCAAGGGGACCGACCCGCGCGGCCGCTCTCCTGGTAAAACCCTGCCGCTCTCCCGGTAAAACCCTGCACTTCGTTCGCACGGCTGAGAAAGGTTTTTACCTTCCATCGTTTTCGGAAGCGTGAAGTGCACCACGAAGCGCACTGGTTCGCGAAAGGTTAGCTCAGGGCGGTGGCGCGTAGCTGGCGGAGGCTGCCCAGACCGTCCGCCTTGTCAACGCCTGAGGAGAGGGAGTCAGCCGTGGGATGCGACTCGAGCGACAGGGATTCGGGCAGACCCATGCCGAAGGCGACGGTGGCGACGATGATGCGGACCTCGTTGGCGAGCCAGCGCTGTTGCGCCGTCCGCCGCTCCCCGTCCGCCAGGTCCGCGTGATACGCTGCTCGGCGTGCATCAGGGATGCGGCGCGGGCTTGGTCCAGCGAGGAGCTTACCGGTAGCGGCGACCCCGTGATCCCTCAGAATCGCCGCCAGCGTGTTGCAGTCTTCCTTTCTGCAGGGGCGAATCGGCGCTGGGGTCTGCACGTGCGTGGGCGCGCACTTGTGGCAGTAGATGACGCCGGACTCCCCCGGCCGCTCCTTCAAAAAAGCCACGAGATCCGCGTACACCTGCGGGGAATACGGCTCAGGCTGCCCGCATGTGCGGCGTGGCAGGGGAGATTACATCGTTGAGGAGGTCTTTGTAGCGGACCCGGTACTCGATCTGCGCGGCGGGGAGGCGCAGGGCGATAAGGCTTGAGCAGGGCACAGGCGACAGCGCGAGGCGTGCCTCGGGCCGGTTGAAGCCGCCGACGAAGACCTCGGGGGAGGAGAGCCCCAGGGACCCCAGCACGTCGCTCTGCACCCTGCGCAGCCAGGTCAGCAGGGCGCAAGAGGGCGGTGCGGGGAGCATGCGCGCTTCATAGTAGCTGTGGCAGTTAGAGCGATACAGGGCACGCTGGGGAACTCCTTCTTCAGGAAGCCGAGCCTGCGGTAGCTGGGCCTGAAGTCGTGGCCCCACTCGGAGATGCAGTGCGCCTCGTCCACGGCGAAGAGCGCCAGCTTCTTTCGCGCCGCGATGGCCTTCGTCGTCGCGGGCGTGAGCCATGGACTGCCGCAAGGAGCATGGAGAGTTTGCGCGCACATGCAGGCGCCGAACGAAGTGAGGCTGCGTGATGCCCTCCGGAGTGCAGTAGAGGAGCTTCGTGGCGGGATTCGCCGAGTCGATATCACGAATAATCTGCGCGGCACGCAGGGGTCACTAGGGACGCAGATGATCCACAAGAGCGAGGATGCCCACCCGCTCCGCGTCAGCCTTGGGGGTCGAGGAGCACAGGAGCTCCGCCTTCACGCCCTTCGCCTTGAGCGCATGCACTGAGGCGACGTCAGCTGCCGCGGAGAACGGGCAGTTCAGATATAGAGCGCACCCTGATTCTGCATAAGCGCGATCAGAGGCTGGATGACTACAGTTATCCCGTCTTTTGACAGAGCCGGGAGCTGGTAGATCTGCGAGGATAAGGGTGAACAAGCGTGCACGAGCGCATCTGAACATGCCGACGTTTGTTGAGCGCACCAGGGACTTTCCGCTCCCCGTGGCCAGCTTGACAAAGACGTCTCTGCCTGCGCGTGTTGCGTTAGACGTGCTACACGCCCTCCCTTAGCAGCATCTAAGCGGGAAGCCCACCCGCTAACACAGCACGCAGAGGTTTCTTCTGATGCTCACGAAGATCCTTGATTCCCAGCGCAGCGCACGCTTGCAGCAGCGCTTTTTTCGCGTCGCCTGCATCTCCAGCGCCGCTGCCGTCGCTCTTCCGGGGCGCTGCGGGCGCTGGCTGCGCTACAGGCTTAAACTCCAGCTTCGCCTGCCGCATCGGGCTCAGCGGCTTTGGCTTAGCTTCGGCTTAACGGTGCTTGAACTCTGGCTTCGTGCCGGTGCTTGCCGGCGCCGACGAGCGCGCCCTACGTATACTCTCCGGGCGGTCTCCGTGGCGTGCGGCTGTCGGTTCGAGCGCTGCCAGCTCGAATGACGAGAATGCGTACCCATCTGAATTGAGGCTGAGCTCATCCCCGCGCGCACCTGGCTGCCTCATCCGGCTACGACCGAGCGCTAGCTACGTTAGCTCAGCCTCTACAGGGCGCCGATCGCGTCGCCGACGACGTCGGGCGCTCGCCATGGGCAGGGATGTGGCCCTGCTCACGCAGGAGGTCACCCAAAACGAGCGTCTCCACACAGGCACGCTCCCGAGGGGGCCCGCCGGGCTACATGGGGGTGGGGGGCTGCGCACCTTGATGGCTACACAGGCACGCTCACGAACGGCCTGGAGTACAAGATCATCGTTAACAAGCAATCACCTCCGAACCGATTCTATGCCAACCTGCAGGTATACCTCACTCCCCCGGGAGTCACACCCCGGCGCCGCCCCGCCGCGCCTTTCGCCGCTACCAGGGTGCTAGCTAACGCTGGCGACGCTTGCCATCATAGGTACGCGTGGGTTCGTTAAACGAGGCCGACGATCAGAAAGGCATCGCGCATTTTCTGGAGCACGTCGTCTTTTTGGTGCGATCGCCGCGGGGATTACGCCAGCGTGTGGGAGCGCCCGGTGCTTACGTCCTCAATCCAGGGAACGGAAAAATACCAGACATCCGAAGAGATCAAGCAGATCCTCGCTCGTCTGGGGTGCGCCTTTCGTTCTTGCGGGCGGCGTCGTCGCCGGGGACGGGGGCCGACTCGCCGGCAGCATGAGCTGGGGCGGGGACTCGAACGCGTACACGGACTTCGGCGAGACTGTTTACACATTTAACTCGCCGACAACGGCGGCCGACCCCTCCGCCGAGGCGGTCCCCGCCGACAAGCTCCCCGTCCCCGGCGTCGATGCGAACCTTTTCCAGGCGCGCCCGCGCTGATCGGACCGCCCGCCGCGTCCGGCGCCGGGGCTGAGGTGGCGCAGGTGCTGGACGTGATGCACCAGCTGGCGTTCAAGGCGCTGCTACGGGACGCGGACGTGGAGAGCGAGCGGGGCGCTGTCCTCTCGGAGCTGCAGATGCGGAACACGGTGAAGCACCGTCTCGCCGTGCAGTCCTACAAGCAGATGCACGGCGAGACTGCCCTCCCCTCCCGCTTCCCCATCGGCGACGAGGCCCAGATCAAGCGGTGGGGCGGCGCTGACCTCCGCCGCTTCTACGTGAGCCTCCCCCCGCGCGCCCGCGCGCCCGCAGCTGATGCCGCCCGCAGGAGCGCTGGTACAAGCCGCAGTATATGACCTTGTTTTTAGTGGGTGCGTCCGTTCTCGCGCCGTCCCCGCCCGTAACCCGTGTTCACGCCGGTGCGCAGGGGACGTGGAGGTGGAGCAGGCGAAGGCGCTGATCGAGGCTCTCTTTGGGGCGGAGGCGCCGGCGGAGCCGCCGTGCACGAAGACGGGGGCGGTGAAGGCGGCGGGCCCCGTGGCGATCTCGCACCGGTTCGGGCGGACGGCGGAGCCGCTCGTGGAGGTCTTCCAGCACTCGCTCTTCCAGCAGTTCAACCTCTCGGTCGCCGTCAAGGTCCCTCTCTGCCCGCTCCGCACCCTCAACAACGTCTACCTCTGCGTCGTCGACACGTGCCCCGCCCGCGCCCACCGCCCCGCCGCGCGCCCCCCGACACGCCGCCGCAGGATCATCGGCCACGCGTGGGACGCCCGCATCGACGCCATCCTGCAGGGGACGAAGGAGGGGCCGGCGCCGCTGCTCGGGGCGGACTGGGACTACACGGACAGCCCGACGGAGGGGTGCGGCACGCACGCCCTGACCGTCTACGCGGAGCCGCACGAGTGGAAGGAGGCGCTCGAGATCCTCGTGCGCGAGGCCCTCCGCATGGCCACCGTCCGCACCGCCCCGCCCCGCCCCGCACCGCACCGCCCCGCCCCGCCCCGCCCCGCCCCGCTTCCGGCCGGGCCCGTGACCTGGTGCGCGCGCAGCACGGCCTGACGGCGGAGGAGTTCGAGCGCTGCCTCGCCACCGTCCTCAAAGGTCCGCCGAGCCCGCGCTCGCCCCCGGCCCGGGAGCTGAGCGCGGGGGCAGAGAGCGAGCGGGGCGCGGAGTCGGCGGAGACGACGCGCTCGGAAGAGCTCATCGACGACCTCGCCGAGGACTCCACCATCGGCCCGCCCCGCCCCGCCGCCCGCCGCCCGCCGCCCGCGGCCAGGCGAGGGCTCCGCTGAGCGGGCGCGACCGCAGGCTCCGTCTTCGTCGACGACAAGCAGGAGCACGCGTACAACCTCGCGGTGCGCCGGGCGCCGCTTTGCCTGCCCCCGCCGGCCTCGAGCTCACGGGCGCGGCAGGTGGCGGCGTGCGTGACGCGCGAGGCGTGCAACGAGCGCGCGGCGACCCTCTTCTCCCTCCTCCACACCTTTGTCCAGGCCTACGACGCCGCAAAGGGTGCCGGCCGGCCCGCCGCCCGCCGCTTCTCCCGCGGCGCGTCCGACGCGAGCGCAGGCGGCTCGTCGAGCTCGGGGCCGGGGGCTGCGAACGGGGCGGCGGAGGATGCATCGGAGGATGGCGACCCGCTGGTGACGGCCGCCTGCAGGCGCGGGCGCCGGCGCCGTCCCCGCGGCCGCCCCCTGACGAGCGCGCAGGTACCTGAAGGCGCCGCCGTGCCTGATGGCGTGGGGCCCCGTCGAGATGCCCACCATCCGCGGCATCACCGGCCCCGTCGAGAAGCCGCGCCTCTGGCTCAAGGCCGGCAAGGAGGAGGAGCCCGACGAGGATGGCGACGAGGATGAGGAGGACGACGAGGACGAGCAGGCGGGGCCCGCGGGCCAGGCGAAGGAGGCGAAGAAGCGGGCGGCGCCGGCGGCAGGGCGCGGGGCGGGCGCGAAGCGCGGCGGGAAAAAGCGAAAGGCGGCGCGCTTCGTGCTGGAGGAGGTCTATCTTTTTTTTCAGTCATCTAATTTTACTTCGTTTTGAAATCTTGTGTTCAAGGCCGAGATCGTCGCCATCATCCGCGCGACCATCGCGAAGGGAGGCGCGCCGGCTCCCTCCTGGCCCCCCGCGCGCGCCGCCCCCGGGCTGAGCGCGTGGGGGCAGCGGAGGCCCCGGAGGAGGCGGTCGTGCCGGCGGACTTGGTCGACGAGGCCGCCCTTGCCCGCCTTGTCGGTGCGCCCCGCTGCCCCTCCCCTGCCCCCTCCGCGCCTGCCTTGACGGGCGCCGGGGGGCGCAGCGGAGCGCTGCCCCAAGTTCGTGCCGGTGCAGGACGAGGCCCTCCGCGCCCTCCTCGAGGCCGAGCGGGGCGTCGAGGCGAGTTCCCCTCGCTTCGTCTGTCGCCCGGCGCGCCGGCTCAGCCGGGGCCGCGCAGAGCGGGGTGCGGGAGGAGGCGGGCCCGGCGGGCCCGCGGGCGGTGGACGGGGGGACGGGGGTCGTGATGATGCAGCTCTCGAACGGGATGCGGGTGAACTACAAGCGCACGGACTTCGAGCGGCGCCAAGTCGCCTTCCTCCTCAACGCCCGCGGCGGCCGGTGCGCCCGCCCCGCCCGCCCTGCCCCCGCCGCCGGCGGCCGTGACACCCCCGCAGGGCCCTCGAGGCCGGTGTCGGGGCCAAGGGCGCCGTCGGCATCGGCATGCGGCTCCTCACCGAGGGCGGCGCCGGACCCTTCCCCCTCGAGGCCCGCCCGCCGCTCCCGCCCCCGCGCCCACCCGCCCCGCGTCTCACGCGTCGCGCAGATCATAGCGAAGTGGTGCGGGCGCCACTCGGTCGGCTTCAGCGGCGCGGGCGGCACGGACAATGTGTGGATCAAGTGCGCGGCCTGCCCCCGCGCCGGCTGTGGGGCGGGGCGGGGCGGAGCGAGCGGGGCGCAGGTTCAGCTGCAGCGCGGGGGACGTGGCGCGGGCCCTCCAGCTCCTCCACCTCGTCGTCGGCCACGTGCGCGCCGCCCCCGCCCCCCTCCCGCCGGCCCCCTCCGAGCCGGCCGCCGCCCAGCCGCGCTCCGAGGACGACCTCGCGACCCCCTTCAAGCGCATCATCAAGGAGGAGCTCGTCGAGCTCTCCCGCCTCTACAAGTCCGCCCCCGCCCCGCCCCGCGGCCGCCCGGGGGCGAGCGCCGAGGCGCCGGCAGGTCCCCCTCCAAGCTGGCCTCCCACGAGGCCTTCGGGACGGTCGTCAGCCCCGAGTACGACGGCCGCATGGCGCGCGCCGCCCGCCCGGCCCCCCGCTGCTCCCCCTCCCCTCCCCTCCCCTCTCTCCCTCCCTCTCAGCGGGGCGCAGGTGGGCCCGAACGAGGCGGAGCTGCGCGCGCTGAGCGTGGAGACGTGCCGGCGGGCGGTCGCCGCGCACCTGCCCCTCCTCGAGCTCTCCGTCGTCGGCGACTTCGAGCCCGACGCCCTCGAGGCCGCCATCCTCCGGTGCCCCCCGCCCCCGCCCCGCCCCGCCACCCGCATCCCGCCCACGCCCCTGCTCTCAGCTACTGCGGCACGCTCGACTTCTCCGGCGCCGCGCCCGTCTCGTACCCGCCGCCCCCTCCCTCTCGTTCGCCCCCCGCCTCTGCGCCCTCGGTTGTGCTCCTGCCTCACTCCGACGGCAGCGGCGGCGGCGACGACGCCGGCGCACGCGCACGCGCACGCGCGGCACCACCACCACGTGGCCGGCACCGAGGCGCCGGGCGCGCAGGGCTGGCCCCTGCCCCTCCCCTCCTTCCCCTTCGAGCGGCGCCTCGCATTCGCCTCGGGCCCCGTGCGGGTGCGCCCTCGCTGCGCCCCCCGGCGGGGACCGCGCGCCGAGCGGCGCGGCAGCGGCGGTACCACATCCCGGACGACAAGGAGCGCGTGCGCGTCTGCCTCGCCTTCCCCTCCATCAACAGCTGGGGCCTCGTGGGGGAGGCCCCCCTCGTCGGCCCCGCCTCCTTCCCCGCCTCGGACCCCGCCGAGCGCGCCCGCCGCTCGCACCCCATGTTCGTCCCCCGCTGCCTCGCCGTCCTCTGGTGCGCGCCCCGCCCCGCCCCGCCCCGCCTTGCCCCGCCGCCCCGCCCGGCTCGACGCGGCCCGCGCAGCGAGGCGGTGAACAACCGGCTGTACAAGGAGATTCGGGAGGAACGCTCGCTGCTCTACTCGGTGAGCTACAGCTACGTAACCTTCAACGGGTAAGCCGTGAGCCGGCGGCGCGCCCTGCGTCTATTACCGACGAGCTCTGATCTGAATCGTGGCGATGAAGCCTCGACTCGGGGGTACCGTTCACCCGCCCCTCTCTTCCACCTCTCTTCCGAGGAAAGCATCACTTACCCCCTTGGAACTTACCCACAGGTAGCATCACTAGAATTGACCCCCTTCCCAGACAAGATCGGTGCCGCCGCCCCGCCCCCCTCGCCCCCTCGGCGCCGCCAAAGCTGCCCCGCAGACATGACGATCGAGGCGGCGGTGGAGCTGATGCGATCCGTGAAGCGCGACGGCATTTCCGCGCTCGAGTTCGAGAACGTGCGCCGCCGTAACAACCCCCCCCCCCCCCCCCCCCCCCCCCCGGCCACCGCCCGCCGCGGGGCCTCGAGTGTGGCGGGCCAGGCGCTGGGTCCGACGGTGGCGACGATGCGGACGGACCTCGCGTCGAACGGCTTCTGGCGGCGCGTCCTCACGCACCTCCACACTGCCGCCTCCCCCAAGCACCTCCCATCCGTCCGCAACATCCCGGAGGTCCGCCCCCTCCTCCTCCCCGCCCCCTCCACGGCCCCTCCCCGCCCGAGCGCGCGGCGCGCAGTTCTACCAGAGCCTGACGCTGGCCGACGTGAACGCCGTCGCCGCGGCGCTGCCCCTCGACCCGATGTCCGTCGCCGTCGTCTCCGCCGGCCCCGAGGCCCCGCCCTCCTCCATCCCCCTCGCCGACCTCGACGCCGCCGCCTCCTGAGCGCGACCCCACTGCTAGCTACCCTTCTTTTCGCGGCGATTTCGCCGAATATTGAGAGAATCGATGCTCGTCACATGAAGTCTGAGGCGCGGGCCCTGTGCTGCTGCCCAGAGGGCGGCGGCCCGCGCTCGCTCGAGCTCGCGGGCGGCGGCGGGCGCGCAGGGGGGGCGGCAGCGCGCGCAGGGGCCGCCGCCGCCGCCGCCGCTCCGGCGCCGGGGAGGAGGACGCCAAGCTTCTCGTAGAGCTTGCGCTTGAGGAACTCCTCGTCCTCCGAGCCCGAGCCGCTCGAGCTCGAGCTCGAGCCCGACCCGCCCCGCCTCTTCTTCTTCTTGCTCTTCTTCTTGTGCTTCTGCAGGGGGGCATCGGTCTCCGGCCGCGAAGCGAGGGCGGCGCTCGGGCGCCGACCTTCTTCTCCTTCTTGTCTCGCTTTCTCTCGCGAGACCGCGAGCGGGACCGGGACCGCGAGCGGCGCTTCTTCCGCTTTTCTTTCCCCTTCTCCTTCTCCTCCTTCTCCTTCTCCTTGAGCCTCCGCATATGCTTTTCCGCGTCCTTCTCCCCGGGCTCGCCCTGCTTGCCGGCCTTCCGCCTCTGGATCTCCTCCGCGGGGCCCTCCGCCGCGGGCGCGCTCACTTTCGCCGCTGCCCGCTCCGACGCCCCTGCCGGTGCGGCGGGGCTGTCCGAAGTGGGGGCGGATGGCGCTGATGTGGACGCCCGTGGTGCTGGCACAGACGCCTTCTCCGGGCTGCGGGCCCGAGCCTGCGGCTTCAGCCTCTCCGCCGCCTCGTCGCCCGACTTCCCGGCCGCCCGGTCTGCCGTTGCCGCAGCCGCTGCTTCGCCCCTCGACGAAGACGCAGACTCCGCGGCTTCTGGGCGGACCGGCCCGCATCCTTCGGAGGCTTGATGTAATGCTGCCGACGACTTCGCTTCGGCCACGCTCGCTGGCTGCGCGGCAGAGGCGCCGCTGGCCTCCAGCGGCTCACTCTTACTGCCCGCCTGTGCCCTCGCGCGCCCCGAGCGCGGGACGAAGAGGATGCGGCCCGGCTCCGGCGGCCGCTCGGGCGGCTGCTGCTGGCTCGGCTCGGCAGCCTCCTGGGGGGGAGGCTGCGGTTGCTCGGGCGGTGCGTCCACGGCCGAGCCGTGCTGAGCCTTCGCCTCTGCTTCCTCGCTCGCCCCTGCTGGCGCCTCCGGGGCTGCATCTCCGGGGGGCTCCTCTTGCGCGTCGAAGTTGAAGATGGCTTCGAAGACGTCGATCTCGGGCCTGCCGGCTGACGTGGGACCGCTGCCGCCCGGAGAGAGCTGCCGGCGAGGACGGGGCTCACCTCGCCTCGAGCACCACCGCGCTGTCCATGCCGAGACCGATGTCGTCCTCGTCGTCCGAGTCGCTCCGGTTCTTCGGGTCCTTCTTACGCCGCTCTGCGCGTCGCTCGCGGGCGGGGCAAGGTGCGTGGGGGGCGGTCGCGCACCTTCGGGGGCTGCCCCACCGCCCCCTCCCTCGGGGCCCCTCGCGCCCGCAAACGGCAGCTCTGGCACCACGTCGTACACGGTGGCCTTGGGCTTGGGGGCGGCGGGCCCCGCGCGCCCCTCCCACGGGTCCCTCAGATTGAATCTCTTGCAAAGGAGACGGTCGGGGTGCCAGTCTTCCTCCGTCCGGTTGCGCTGCCCGATGCTGATCGCCGCTTTCGGTGCTGTCGACTGGGGTGTCTGGAAAGGGAATTCAGCTGGGAGCGCCGTGGCTGCGCAGTGGGGGGGACTCACCGCCAGTACCTCGACCTTGCCCGATGCAGACAGCGTCTCCCCCGAGCTGGTCCGAGGTGAGAAAGAGGAGTCGCAAAATGAAGGCAAAGACGTCACCTGGTAAATCTGGATGCCATGATGTCTGCCATTGGGCGGCTGAAGAAAAGGGCGGCCTTGACGAAGTCTTCCTGCTCCCGCTGCCGCTCGAACTCCGTCATGCCCTGCTCGCACTAAGTTGCCGGCTGCGCACTCGAGAGGCTATGCATGCACCTTCGCCCCCATGACGTACGGCTGCTTCCCGTCCGCAATTTCTTGAAGGAATTTGTCGTACCTCGCCTGCTTCTCTTCGTCGTCCCTGAAAGGCTTGAGGGCTGTACGTGCTATCAGAGCCAAAAACACGATCCCGGAGCGCAAAAAAGTCACGCTTGCCAGCGTTCCCTTGCAGGCGCGTGGATGCTGTTGCGAGAGCCTTGCGCAAATTCTCCATCTGAGTGCTGTCGAGGCCCATGCCGGCATCCGAGATCAGGGACTCCTCTGCAAAACCCGGTTGAGGACTCCAACAAAACCACATGAAGAAGCGAGCGTACTTGATGGCAACGGTAGCTCGCCCAGGATCCGTCCCCGGAGGTCGGAGCTCATGTTCAGCACGACTGTGGGCTTCCCAGATTCTGGTCGCTTGATCACTGGCAGCGGCGGCGCTGTGAAGATGTGCTTTCCCGTGAATGAGGTAGGGACCTGGGGCGGAGGCCACCTGCAAGGCGTCTAAGGTCGGCAGAGAGTGATGGGATTCGGTGGGCAGTATGGGTCAGCAGCTCACCACTTTGTACTCTCCTGTTGCTCGGAGACAAGAACATAGCCCTTCAGAGGAACAGAACCATCCATACATCGGCTGTTAACGAAACTGCTTTCTTTGTTGGAAGTTGACGCAGCCGGTAATGCAAGGCGCTTCTCAGCTGCCTTGCGAGGGCCCAGGTCAATATCATAGTTCGCCACTGCATTCAAGTTATCAACTTCTGTGCAGCAAGCAGCTGCGATTCAAAAATGCGCACTGTCGTCTCCCCCATACACCTCGTAATCATCGGCAGTCTCGAAAGCTCCAAGCCCAATATTCGCATATCCACCTGATCGCATTGTCAGAACAAGCAGTCAATCAAATGATCGGGAGCACCTTGCTGGGCTCCAGAGAAACTGATCCTTGATGATTTGTCCTTCTCTTTCGCGCTGGCAGCTTGTTTCAATTCTCGCACTGCCCACACAGTCAGAGAAATCTGAAATTGAGGACCGGAATTATTTCTTACATTTACTGAGCTCGGGAACAGAGGCTAACGGGTCGAAGCCGAGGCCATAGAAATCGGTCTTAGGCTTAGCCTCATACGACTGCAGAAGTCCGATTACTCGAGAGTAACACTTCAGTGAGAGTATACACAGGCGTACAGAAACATCTGTGGGCGCCACAAGCTGAGACCCTTCTTCGGAGTCGACGACATCATCCAGATCGACAGCGACCACCTCCCCCTCGTTGAGAGTTGAACTTTGGTTGCGAAGCGTGTCGATGAGTGCTGTGTATGCCGTTTACATGGCTGAACACGGAATGGCTCGAAGGCTTCCGAGCACCTTTGTCTGAATTGTACTCTCCGGCACGTTCCTTCGTCGTTTTCTGTCTCTTCTTTGCACGCTTGGGGCCGATTCCTTGGCCTTCTCGCCATCCCATTGCTCGCAGAAGTTTGGTACCTGCCAGAAAGGATGAGCTGGTGACTAAATTCATATTCACTGAAATCTCAGGTGCAAGACCTATCGAATCTCGAGCAGGGATGATCAGGCTGTCCGGAACAAAGCGTGGAACAGCAGAAGATCCAGTTCTGCGACATGATTAGGGCGACAATCATAACAAAAAAGATGCGCACGATGTGGCTTCGTCTGGAGATGGTTTCCTCGTCTCAGCGCTACTGGCGCCCCTACTTAGGATGTCATAATCTTCCTTCGTCCGCAGCGAAGGCCCGAGACCGAGAGCCTGCAGCAATCGTCAGATGATCAGGCGGCAGACCTGCTGCAAGCTTGCGCACAGCTCGATCTTCGTCATCCATGAAGTCCTCGGGCCGCGATTCTTTCCTCTCTGTCTTCTTCGCCCGAGAAGAGACAAAGGTGGACGGTGCCCATCCTGCGCCAAACCTGTGAGACGCGCATGGCGCTGCAAGCGTACGACGGACCCTCCTTAGTGCCGACTGTGTTGTAATAACCTGTTGGCTGCGTAAGCACGGTCCGGGGTGCCGCGCGCGCGATTCGCACCGGCCGAGAAGCCTCCAGTAAAAGCGCCCTGCAAGAGAAGTCAGGCGCGATCAGCGCGCACTGTGCGCCGGTTCGCACATGGAATCTTCGACGCCCCTCCTCATCTGTGACCGTCTGCTGCCACACGGGCCTGAACTGCAACACGGGCTTGAGCGCGCATCGCATGGCTGCAGCAGCGCGGTCCGCACTTTGAGATTGGCCTCATCGAGCTTCTGTCGCTGGCGATTTGAGAGCGCGTCCCGGTCTGTAGGCTCTTCTTGGAAGGGCGTGCCGATCAGCTCGTCGTCTGAGCCATCGTCCGACATAGCGCCCTGCCGACGCTTCCCGCGGCCGCCAGCACTCCAAGGCTTAGCTGCAGTGCGCTACAGCTTCGGTCTTGCGAAGTTGCCAAGTTGGTCAGAGCCGGCCGGGCCAAACGAGGGGGGTGAAGTCATGAAATTTGATCACACGCCTGCGTATCCCTGGAGGTGGTGGGTGCCGGACGCGCCGACTTCCTCGCTGTAAATGAGGTACCGCATTCGCGGCCAGGGGCAGAGGAGAGCGAAGCCGCGCTGGCTCCTAGCTCCAATGCGCCTAGTGCAGGTGCTCGAGTCGTCCTTATCACCGGCAGCCCCTTCCTTTTCGATCTGGTGTGCTTTTTGAGCTAATTTCTTCTTTTCTTTTCTGAGATCTTCGCCCGCTACAGGAGCGGAGGTTGATGTCCACTCTCACTCAGCTAAATCTTTTGCTTGTGCCGAGCGAGCCCCTGAACGTCCGCCAAGTAGTAGCACGCGGCGGCCTCTAGATCTGCTAGCGCTCGGGCTCTGACTGGGCCGCGGCCGCCGGTTGGAAACGGGGTAGCCTATAGCTATAGGCTATAGCTAGCTATAGCTATATAGCTAGCTATAGCTATAGTACTACGGCCCGGCGGTAGGAAAGCGAGCTCGAGCTCGAGCCGCTGAGCTCGAGGGCCCGGGGCGCGCCCGGGCGCGCGCCGGCCCGGCGGTACTGCCGCGCACTGCGGCACTAGTACTATAGCTAGTACTGCACTGCACTGCACTGCGTGCAGGCGCCGCGCCTGCACTGCGCATGCGCCCTGCACTGCATATGCATGCGCCGGCGCAGCTGCGCATGCCGCGCCGCAGTGCAGGCTAGCGCTAGCACTCAGCGCGCTGGCGACCGTCGGACGCCACGCGTACGTACGTGCATGCACGCGCGCGAAGTCCAGCAAGCCGCTAGCCGCCGGGCCGGAGCTCAGCTATAGCTAGCTACGTATACGCTGGCCAGAAAGCGAGCCTGTCGGCTAGCCTGCCGGCTAAATTGCGCGAGTGTACCCAGCAATCGGCATGCACTCCCCCCTGCTCGAGACTCGATAAACTCAAACTCGCAGGAGCTCTTTTTTTCCGCATTTGGTACAACAGGTACTTGATGCGGCCTAGCGCGCCACGCGCTGCTTCCCGAGCACTGACATGTATGACAAGCTTTGCCGAGCATCGCAAGAGCTTTCTTATGCACTTGGTCCGGCCCCTATTCGACCACAGGATCAGGTGCTGCAAGGGATAGTCCAGGAAAGGGTCCGGTCCTTTTTTCCGCGCTGCATTTCGCTCTTTCCGGGTTCTGACAACGAATTCGGGGCTCTCATGCATGCACTAACACTGGGTTAAGAGCTCGGAGCTGGATCGGGAGATGAGCAGACTCGTCATTTTGTAAGTGACAGGAAACGGGGGCCCTACCCCGTTTCCAACTAGAAAAGAAGTGGAGGCGATACAGGTGAATTGTGCAATCATTTCTCAAAGCCAGTCTCGACAAGATTTCTCTGGCAGGTTGTGGATTGGACTTGACGAGCTCATGGCTATCTGGAGAGCTTTCGCACGAGGGCCCAGGCAGGCCCCTCCCGCCCCGCCGCGCCCCGCCGCGCGCCCCGCCTGACGAGCAGCGCAGGCGGCACAGTGGCGGACCCCGCCTGTGTACCTCGGGGCTGGTGGTCGAGGGCCTCGTGGAGTTCTTCGTCGCGCGACAGGAGCTCATGGCAGTCCGGCTCATGGCTTGACGAACCACACTAGTTAGATTACGATCAATTTATTGCCCTGTCTCAAACCTGGATTTTGATGCTGTTGAAAGTAGCACTGTTTTGTGGCAGCCCTATGACCCTGTGCTCCAGCCTGCGCTCAGCTGCTGCTGTCGATGAGCAGGAAGAGCGGAAGATCGCACTGGCTGATCGTTATCGTAATCGTTCTCGCAGGAGAGAGAGAGATGAAGCAAAAGACACGCCCGTGGACCAGGGTGGCAAGGTATAGCAGGAGCATCTTCATCCGCTACGGAACCGGCGTGGACGCGAAGCGCCTGCTCGGCTCGTAGCCAGCTAGCGCTAGGCTCTGATCCCCTTTTCTCCATCAGGGCACCAGTCCCTGCGGGTTACGCTCTCACCCAAACAGCACGGGTAATCAGTTAAAGCGCTGTAGGTAGGATGTCCGGCGCGCCCGTAGCGTACAAAGAGCACACGCAGTTCGATGGTTCAACAAAAAAGTCTCAGAGTCTCTCAGTCTAGCCTTCCGAATTCGAGTTTCTAGTCATCTCAGTCTAGTCATCTAGATCTTGCCAAGTTGCCAAGTTGGAGAGAGTGTACAGACTTTCGAAGAGCATAGCTTGCGAGGGCCTGACGCGTACGGGAGGACCCCGGGCCCTGTCCTACGGTCGGACTGGCCTGTAGATCACAGATATCGATATCGATGTGCTGCCAGCTAATTATATAAACGTCATGATCAAGCAAACCGCTTTGTCAGCTCCGATCTGCCCTTCATCGAGGTAAATGTCGTTTCAGTAAATTACTAAGTTATCATGTGTCTGTGTTTAATGTGTGGTTGCTGACCATCCTCCGCCCGCGCAGGCGCTCGTCTGGGCGGGAGGCTCGTCGATCGAGTGCGCGCGCCCCCGTTTGCTTTGGTTTGGATCTCAAGACCTTTCGATTACGATCTGACCCGGCGCAGGCTGACTCCATGTCGGGCCCCCCAGGGCCCGTAGGGGCTCCCGCCACCGCGCCGAGACGACCCCTCCCGCCACAAGACGCGATGCAGCACCACCCCGTGCATGCGGGCACATGTAGCTATAGCCAGCTAGAGTGTCCGTGGGGAGGCGCATTACTCTCCTTAGGGGGCCACGCAGGGCCCGGCCGGCCAGTTCGCTGGAGGGCTGGGCCCGCGGCCGCGGCGGCCGCAGTGTACATTCCCACACTTGTAGCCCGGACCTGCGTTTTTAAGTACATGTCCAAATGCGTCAAGCAAACATCACTCAATGGTTCATCATTCACAAGTTCATTTTGCGCTAAGAAGGACGGACCAGAAGTACTCGACTTCAAGTACTCCATCCTCGGGGAGATCCGTGCAGTGGATAGCATTTCGGACCTTGTCTCGCCCATAGCGCGCACGCAGAGTGTCTGGCCGAAGCGCCTTCGCAAGCTCAGGCTCTCGTGGGCCGACGACCCCACGCAGTTGCCTGACTGCATCCCCTGCTGCTGCTCCACCGCAAAGCTCCACAGCGATGAGGGGGCCTGTGCATGCCTCATCTACAATGTTCTGTCGGAATATCAGTGTCTTCCCAAGCAATCATTTTGCCAGTCAAAGAGCGCACTGAAAATTCTGGCACAACCCCCTTGTAGACCTCAAAGAACTCGGCAGCATCTGCTTTGTTCAAGTGGAACTGTTCCAATGCAGTGACCTTGAGCCCACTGGAGAACAGGCCGTCCAGAATCTTTCCAGCTAGCCCTGCAGTAGGTTGTCAGATCCCAGATCCCTGGAGATACGGAACCCTGCAAATTGGCCTGCAGACCTTCAGTCAGGGAATGTGGTTTGATCAGCGCCAGCGTGCAATTTTCAAAGCGGGCAGTAGTCCGCTTTACTCGTGGCCCAGCAAAGAAGAAGTTCAATTCCTGCGCATAAATTTCAGAAGTTCACTTCTCAGTTCTCACAGAGTGCAGCAGCACACCTTCTCAGCGTTCTCTGCCGAGTCAGACCCATGCACGGCGTTCTTAGTGTCATCTGAGCCGAGCTGCCCACGAAGCGACTGAGGCGCCTCTGCACGAGCCTTGGAAGACGAAGTTGGTCCAATCATCTGGCGCCACTTCTGGACAACATTGGACCCAACGATCTCAATTGCGACAACTGGGCCGCTCGTCATGAAACCCACAAGGTTCCTGAACAGATACGAAAGCATAAGGTCACGGACTTCGATATTGTTTCTTACGCAGTCAAGGAGGCGCACTGATAGAAAGGCTTGTCTCTGTGGATTGTGTAGAATTCCTGGGCATCGCCTATTGAGAGTTGGAACATCTTCAGGTTCGCAACCTTCAGGCCCGCAGCAAATATGGCGTCCAAAATCTTTCCCGCATGCTGCACCGCATCTGGCTTGATCATTGCCAACGTCCTGAAGGGGATGTCAGCCCCAGAGGGTGGCTTGCCTACACATCGCGAACCTCTCCCGCCTGTTTTCTAGCTTCTTCTTTGTGAACTCATCGCCGTACTCGACAATCTTCAGTTGTCGAGAATAGACTGTGATGGTGGAGCCCAGGTGCAGGTCCGACGCGCGCACGGAAGGATACTCGCAGCGCTTCAAAAAGGTGCGCCGTTGCTTAAGATCGTACTGCAAGTTTGCTTCGACGTGAGCGGCGCACGTGCAAGACTTGCAGGGTTAAAAAGCGAACCATCTCCAGCGTCGCGTCCGCCGCGTAGTATAGCAGTTGGTACCGCCGCACCTGATAGGCAAAGTCAGCTTCTGCGCCCTCAAGACGACAGGAGAGACAGCCATGGTTACCATCTGTGCTATGTCGTCGTAGTATTCCACGATGAAGGCATATCGATCCTCCTCGGCCTGTGCGATGTGGCACTCTTAGCTATAGCTCGAGAACAGCTCGCTTAGCTCGCTACGGCCCTCGCACATGCGCCAGACACATGCGCCAGCGGGCGCACACACCATTGCTGCCGGCGGCGGCCCCCGACTTGAATCCGAGAGTTTCCGCTGCGCTGTTGACTCCTTGCCGCTCGCTGCGCAGCTGCTCGCTTTCGCTCGCTTCCTGGTGCGTTTGAAGACAAATTTGACCGATTTAGCAAGGACAAATTTGTGTGTACCCCCTTGATCGAGCCGAGTCTGCGTTGCAGCTGTTAACTCGTCCAGGGCTCGTACGGGTTTGCAGCTAGTTCAGCCAGACGGAACAATGTGCACGCCGTTCGTCCGGCTCGTCGTGAACCTGTGCGGGGACCAGACGCAGAAGTCCCTTTTCGAGTCGAAGAAGGCCACGGTGCATGCTTTTCCGTAGTTTCAGTCGCTCGTTTCGCGGTGAGCGAGGTCGAGATCTGAGCGCGATCTGCTCAGGTCCCGTTTGCCGAGCTCTCCGACGATGAGAAGATCGCCGCGATGAAGGCTTTCCACGCGGCGGACTCGGACAACTCGGGTTACCTTGACCCCCTCGAGCTGGGAGAGGTCCTGAAGCAGATGTTCCCCCGCATCAGCGGCCCCGAGGTGCGAGGAATGCGACACGCACGCAGACGAGAAGCTCGAGCCTAAAAAAATGAGCAGATCAACCGCATTTACTCCAAGATGGATGCCAACCGATCTGGTAGGCAGTACCACACGTACGCGCCTGACTTCGCTAACGTCCCTAGGCCGCATCACGTTCGACGAGTTCATCTGGTGCAATTTTTCCCTCACGCGCGTGACTGAGCGTGTGTAACCCATACCAGGGGCGTGAGCGCGCTCAAGTGGAACATGGACAAGCTTGTCACGAAGCTCGCGACATCCCCCGGAAAGTGCGGTAGTTTTTTTCGTTGCTTCGGGCTTTTGGGCCGGAATTCCTGCTTACCTTCTCCCGTCTTCTCTGATGAGTGATTCTTTTTTTGCAGGCCCCAGTATGAGTGGGTGCGTTTGGCGTCATCGATACGCGCCTTTTTGAATACTATCTTTGGACCTTCTTCTCTTTCTTTTGCCCCGATAGTTGACCGGATAATCAGGAAATTCCCAACGAAGAGCTTCATCTGGGAAGCAAGCTCGGTGAAGGGTCATACGGGATTGTCTACCGTGGGAACTGGCGTGGCACAAGTTCGTTTTTGCTGTCAGTTTATGTCCGTATAGCTACTGTTTACTGATGACAAATGCGCAGCGGTTGCGAGTGAGTTTGTCCCCTAGTGTTGTCGGATCACCTCTTATTTACTGTCGCAGTCAAGAAGCTCAAATCCGAGAGTCTGCAGGGCTCACTCCTGCAAGATTTCCGTGCCGAAATTGCCATTCTTGGCAAGTTGAGGTATGCTGTGTCGATGTCGTGCGAGCCGCAGTGCTAATTAAATGAACAGGCATCCGAACATTCTTCTTTATCTCGTGCGCTTCTCGAAACCTGCCTGCTTCGACCCTGTCCTGAGAGTTGAAATCAGGGCGCCTCGACAATCGAGCCCCATCTCGCAATTGGTGTGCTCAGTTTATTTTCATTGTTCTTCTCCGAACTTCAACCTTGCATCAGTGACGGAGTTCATGGACGGTGGTTCCATGCATGACCTTGTGCACCCCAATGGAGGCTCCAAGCGTTTGCCCACTCCAACCGTTATCAAGGCTTGCTCGCAGGCAAGCAATCATGTGTTCATTGCTGGCATCTAGCCGTTTACAGTCTCGAAGGTCGCCAAAGGCCTCAACTACCTGCACCTGTCCAAGCCCAAGATTGTTCATCGGGACATGAAGCTCATGAACATTCTTGTGGACGAGTTCGGTAATGCGAAGGTTTGCTCCATCTTAGCCTCTGCTCTTTCGCTCGTGGTAGAGACATCCTATTCAGGTTGCCGACTTCGGGCTGGCTTGTGTCAAGCCAGATGCTTCCCAGCTCCAGGAGCAGGTCGGCACACCTGTTTACATGGCTCCGGAGGTGCGTTTGATCTCATTAGCAGTGAAAAATACTGATGCACAATGTCATTTGACGTCGTCACTTCCAGGTGTTTAAGGGTAAGGCATATGACGAGAAAACTGACGTGTATGCCTTCGGGATTTGCATGTGGGAGATGGTCAGCTCCGATCTGCCCTTCATCGAGGTAAATAGCGTTTCAGTAAATTATCATTTGTCTGTGTTTAATGTGTGGTTGCTCCAGTGGTGCACTTCGTATGACACTCTGAAGAATGCCGTGATCGAGGGCTTCCGCCCTCAGATGCCCGATAATGTTGATTCAGGGCTCTCGAGCTTGATACAGGTGCACAATTTCTGTCACTGATTTCTGTCATGCGGTATAAGTGGGCATTGCAGTCGTGCTGGGCTCCTGACCCTCGCAACCGGCCGAGCATGTCAGATGTCGGTAAGCTGCCACCAACTTGTGCATGTCATGTATTTCTTCGCTGAAACTGAAGCTGCAGTCAAGAAGCTTATGGAGCTCGAGAAGAAGTATCCCGTACCCGCAACATCCCGCTAGATCGTGTGGGAGGCGCTGGCGCCAAACCATGCATGATTTCACGTGACTCGAGACCCCGGCCCGCTGCAGGCCTGCATGCTGCCTCTCATTGCACTTATATATAATTAGGGATACATAGAGAGTCCCAAAGTGTGGTCCGGTGGTCCCAGCCCTCTTCACGGAGCCGGTTGGCTTGCCCCTCGCTCAAGAGAGGTCGACCTCCCCGTCACCTACTAGGCTAAATCTAGATGCGATGCCCTAGCTATAGAGCGCAGCACCGGTGGATCGGCCGCCGCGGGTCGCGCGCTCGGTTGCGGGATCGGAGGCCGCGCGCATGCGCAGCCTCCTGCAGCTGCGGGCAGCAGAGCTCGTACGCGTACCCCCTAAGATGACCATGGGCGCGCCATCCGTGCTTGTGGGCATCGCCGGCCCTGAATCTGAGCAGAAAGAAGCAGTAGTGGCCTGCCTGAGTGCGGCCTATGATGCACCAGTCATCTGCCTCGACGACCACCTCAGCGAAGACGATCCGAGCGCTCACTTCGCCATTGATTTTCCCGCAGTGCGCATTGCCATTCCAGCTCACATCCTTTAGTCAGCTCGCGGTTAACTCTCGTGCCGCAGCTCGAGGCGAAGCTACACCAGCTCCGGGAGCCGCAGTCGCGGCCAGGGGCAGAGGAGAGCGAAGCCGCGCTGGCTCCTAGCTCCAATGCGCCTAGTGCAGGTGCTCGAGTCGTCCTTATCACCGGCAGCCCCTTCCTTTTCGATCTGGTGTGCTTTTTGAGCTAATTTCTTCTTTTTCTTTTCTGAGATCTTCGCCCGCTACAGGAGCGGAGGTTGATGTCTACTCTCACTCAGCTAAATCTTTTGCTTGTGCCGAGCGAGCCCCTGAACGTCCGCCAAGTACTAGAAAAGAAGTGGAGGCGATACAGGTGAATTGTGCAATCATTTCTCAAAGCCAGTCTCGACAAGATTTCTCTGGCAGGTTGTGGATTGGACTTGACGAGCTCATGGCTATCTGGAGAGCTTTTTGGCATCGGACGTCGAGAAACACGTTCAAGCTGCATATGGACAAGTGCATTGAGGACCTGTGCACGGAGGCAAAAGAGAGGCTTGATGCTTTCTTGAATCCTGCTTCACATGGCAGCGAAGGCACCGGAGCACTTGGAGAGGAAAGTGACAGCTCTTCTGTCCTTTCTCTCTCGTCAACATCAGACTCGGAACAATTCGCAACCCACCCAAAAGACAGCGGCTCTCTGGGAACAGTGACTGGCCTGGAGGATCCGGACCACAGTCTTGATGTAGGCTGCGAACATGCTCTTAACAACGAAATGCTACACAATGAAGTGAGCGCTCTGCCCTCAAGCCAAAACATTTCTGACTCCCCAGCTCAGCCGTCTGTTCCTGGACTTAGTGCATCAAGTCTGAAGCGATCCCCTGATCTGCGGGACCATGGAGAAACAGAACCAATTGCAAGCAAACTCCCGCGCTTTCTTTGATTTTGCACACTAGTTAGATTACGATCAATTTATTGCCCTGTCTCAAACCTGGATTTTGATGCTGTTGAAAGTAGCACTGTTTTGTGGCAGCCCTATGACCCTACGCATTTGGACACGTACTCAAAACGCAGGTCCGGGCTACAAGTGTGGGAATGTACACTGCGGCCACCGTGGCCGCGGGCCCAGCCCACCAGCGAACTGGCTGGCTAGGCCCTGCGTGGCCCCCTGAGGAGAGTAATGCGCCTCCAGCCACCCCAGCCTGATATCAAAGCCCGACTGTTTTGCTTTCGACACATATTGAAAATGTAGTCGCATTGGCAAATCTCACTGGAAAAGGCGAAGCACTTGCTCGATTGGGGTCCGGCATTCTGGACAAGCTCTGTGACGAGCCATGATTTCCCAGCTGCACTCGTAACATGCTTTGTGTCCGCATGGTCCAAAAACCGCATTCTTTGGGCGAGCGCAGCAAATCGAGCACTCCCCTTCCTCGTCACCCACCGCCTGAGTGGACCTTGTGGCGCCCCCTGATGTCTGGGCCGGTGCTGCTGGGACCATCCCCACAAGAACTGCTCGCGATATTAGTACAGAGTACTTGCACTTCGTGTCGGGAGTGCCACCATCGGGATCCAAGGGATGCCCAGAGTACTGGTATTGGGGCTGGTCAGGAATAGTAGGAGGGGGCAACCCTTGGTTGATGCTGGTCGTCCGGACTTTTTCCCTCTGATCTGCACGTGGCTTCATTGACAAGCAAATAAACAATTGAGTGATACACATCTCACGCCTCGAAAGTGGTTCTGCATCTCGATGAGATCGAGCCGCTTGCGCATCCCTTGACCGTACACAAATTCGAAAGGCTCCTTGTTTGCAAGCCGGAGGATCTGGCGGGCCCTCTCCAGAGATGACTCTGCAGCCGCGGTCAGGTCGATGGTGATGGGGAGAGGAGAATGGCTCACGGGATGTGCAAGACGCCACAGTCAGTTCCACATTTGGGATAAAGTACACAGGGTGCAAGAATCTCATGCCGATCATGCGGGAGTTGCGAATACCCCCGGGGAGTGCCGCCTGCCCAAGATTTCTTGGATCGGGGTTGAAAATCTCATTCACGTCCAGGGTAATCGTCGACGTCGCTAGCAATGTGGATGGAGGCGCGTGGACGTCGAGCTCCCTGCGCCCGGTCGGCGCGCTGTTTGCGCAAACATGCAGTAGCAGTGCGTACCAGAATACGCGCTGCTTGACCTTCACGTCCTCAACAATGGCCTCGACGACGAGGTGCGCCTGCGCGGCCTCCTGGAGTGTGCCGACAACGCGCAGTCTCTTGAGAGCGTTTTCCGCGTCCGATTGCGGTAACAAACCACGCATAGTCCATTCAGCCAGGCCAGCCTGCGCGCTCACATGAGCCTCCTACCTGAAGCGGTCTTCGGCCCTAGCAAACCTGAATCAGGGTGACGGCGCGTTGCCTTCCATGCTCCGTGTGATCGTACAGCAGTATCTTGAATCCTAGACGCGCGAGCTCACCAGCAATGAGCTGCCCGAGGCGGCCGACACCTGCGACCATGTCAGCGAACGCCTGAGTCGGGGGGCGTGCCTAGCGCACCCACGATAGCCACCGTGACATCGCCTGGCGTCTCTTTCCTGCCCGGGACCTGCCCGGCGCTCATTCTACCGGGAGAGCGGTCCGAGAGCCCCGGTATACGAATTCTTGCCCTCAAGCTTTCGCAAAGTTCCGGTTCCCCATCAAATTAAACAGCCCCGGGGCGAGCGGGGGTCCTGCACATCGGCCGCTCTTCAATTGCAGCATCGCTCGGGAGCTTCTCGTCGGTCGCGTGGGGTCGCCGGGGTTGGCGTGCCGTCAAGCGAGCGCACACCACCGCGGCGGCGATGGCGGAGCGCATGCCGCCCGCCACCCCTGAACTTGACGCCGAGGCGCGCCTGCTCTCGACGGTCGATGTGCTTGGGAGGATTGCGGCCGTGGTCGAGGAGTTCTCCCCCGAGCGCCAGCCCCTGCTTCTGAAGCAGATGTGAGCGCGCGCGCGAGAGCGCCTTCGCATACTGAAAGAGGGTGTGCAGACACGAGCTCATCGGCCAGTACGAGAAACTGCAGCAGCTGTCGCACAGGATACCTCTGCAGATACCTGTCCAAGTGCTCGGGTGAGAAACTGACTTCCTGAAAATCCTTCTGGCCAATGCGCTCTCTCAGCTATGTCGATGATGGTCGTAACCCGAATCAATTCACTCGTGATCTCATTGCTCGATGCGTTGAAAGCAATCAACGAACCAAGGGTAAAGTGGAAGGCCTTTCGGTAAGGCCTTTGCTGCAGAGCACGCGTCAGTTTCGCTGACACCGGCTCTGTTCAGTTATTTCGCGCTGCTTTGGAAGCAGAGATACAGAAAGAGTGAGGGCATTTGGGCATGAATTCAGACCGCCGACGTGCTCGTGGCTCGTCACAGAGTCCAGAATGCCGGACCAACTACGCATTTGGACACGTACTCAAAACGCAGGTCCGGGCTACAAGTGTGGGAATGTACACTGCGGCCACCGTGGCCGCGGGCCCAGCCCACCAGCGAACTGGCCGGCCGGGCCCTGCGTGGCCCCCTAAGGAGAGTAATGCGCCTCCCCACGGACACTCTAGCTGGCTATAGCTACATGTGCCCGCATGCACGGCGTGGTGCTGCATCGCGTCTTGTGGCGGCAGGGGTCGTCTCGGGGCGGTGGCGGGAGCCCCTACAGGCCCTGGGGGGGGGGGGGGGGGGGGGGGGGGGGGGGGGAGGGGGGGGGGGGGGCCGACATGGAGTAAGCCTGCGGTGGGTGCCGGGGGGCGCGAAAAGGGGTCAGATCGAGATCGAAAGGTCTTGAGATCCAAATGAAAGCAACCGGGGGCGCACTCGATCGACGAGCCTCCCACCCAGACGATCGCCTGCGCTGGCGGAGGATGGTCAGCAACCATCGATGGTCAGGACGTCCTAGTTACGATCGTAACCGCAGATCAAGGACGCCCCAATCGTAATCGCAGATCAAAGCTAAGACGTCCTAGCTACGATCGTAATCGTTCCCCCAGGACGCGTCTTTGTGCCCTCTGCCTCGTGTGCCCAGTAGTGTTCTTTAATTTTGGAGGGATCTGCACTTCGAGAAACATATACAGGCTGCAGACAGAACGCCTACTACGGATCTCTCTTTGTGGTCGAGTTCGTGGGATTGGACCACGAGGAGCGCCCAGCCCGCCATCCACCGCCGGAGAGGCTTCGGTCGGCCGGGCACAGAAAGGCTCCCTTGAGGGAGTGAGTGCGCCCTCCCCGGCACCTAGATGCAGGGCCTAGATGCACGAATAATCGAAGTTCCAGGCGCGCCCCGGCGGTCTGACTAATCCCCGTCAGCAGGCTCCGGGCACGCAAGGAGTTGATCGCGCTCACGTATGCAGGCGCGTCGAAGTTCGCAGTGACGGCGCGCCGCTGCTCCTCGAGATCTGCAGAGCGAGCAACGCAATCAAACCTTTAGCTAAATGCAAGCTACGTGGCGCACGCTTCGGCAGAGAACGCGGCCGGTACTCGAAAGAACTCGGAAAAGGACGTACCCGGGGCCCAGCTCTGTCGGCTAAAACTGTCCCGTGCTTCCGTGCCAGCGTCGACGTCAGTGCTGTGCTAGGCTTCAAGCATGTCTACCGGCTCGCCGAAACGGTGCGCGCTAGTCAGTCGGCTCCGCGAGCTCTGCGAGCTGGCGGTACTCTCAACGCGCACTAGGTCGATATCGCGCTAGACCTGAATTCTCCCTCTCTGAGCTATACTAGCTAGAGAAAAGCGGAGTTCGTCCGGGTCCGGATCAGTCGCACGCGTTCACCCGCACCCCGCACTGGTTGCCTCCTCGCTGTCTAGTCGAGCGGGTGACGCCCACTTTGGCGTTTGACGCACGCACGTGCAAAAGTGGAATCCAGTCTAGTGGCCGGCCGACCGCTTTTTGCCGCGAGGCTCATTAGCGTGGCCGACCGACCCAGGTACGTGAAGGAGCAGACCTTCAAAGGGGCGTTCGAAAGCTCCACACAAATTATCCAAGCTGGAACATGGTCCTGGAAGAGGCTGGGCACGCAAAGCGATTCGATCCAGATTGATCGTGCACCTTCAGATCTCAATGGAATATTCTCAATGCCGATCGCGTATATCAGGTGAGAATCCTTAAGGCCGTACTCTCTTTAACTGACATTTCTGGTTCGCAGAAAGTGCGTTCTGCGCGATCGCTTCTCCTTCTCGCCATCTCACGAACTTCAGATATATGGAGAGAATTCATGACGCGCCTCCTGAATATTTGATTGCAGCCTGCGAGGAGCTTCGTGAATCCTTCCCCCAGGACGCGCCCTTTCTCGATGCTGCCGCAGCACCAGAGGGTTCGGATTTCCCCATCCTCATTCACAACGACTGTGCTGTTGAAGCTTTGGCTTATTAGTTGTACGATCACGGATCGTTTCATTCTACGAGCAGCGCTTTGACGACACGTTCGTCCATTTAACCCTCCCCCAGCTGCAGAAGAAAATTGTGAGTGTCCGTGCACTGAGCACCACGTGCACGCATCGCTGTAAATGCCTTACATTTCTTTCGCAGCTCGAGTCCAACTGCACCTTGGCTGTTTACGTCTTTGACACGAAAGTGAAGGCTCTTGCGGGAATCAAGGTGAGCTTTATAGATAGGCTAGTCTCTAGCCTCCTGGCTTCCTTAGTACAATCAACTACGATCGACGCTCCAGGGCACCCGCGTGACCTGACCCGCGGGCACAGAGATACCTCTTCACATTCTCGACCATTCCGCTTGGAGATTGCCCAATATAAACAACAACTATGTTCATATACAGTAGTGTTCTGTTGGAGGGATCTGCACTCCGAGAAACATATACAGGCTGCAGACAGAACGCATACAAAGATGGATCTCTCTTTGTGGTCGAGTTCGTGGGATTGGACCACGAGGAGCGCCCAGCCCGCCATCCACCGCCGGAGAGGCTTCGGTTGGCCGGGCACAGAAAGGCTCCCTTGAGGGAGGGAGTGCGCCCTCCCCGGCACCTAGATGCAGGGCCTAGATGCACGAATAATCGAAGTTCCAGGCGCGCCCCAGCGGTCTGATTAATTCCCGTCAGCAGGCTCCGGGCACGCAAGGAGTTGATCGCGCTCACGTATGCAGGCGCGTCGAAGTTCGCAGTGACGGCGCGCCGCTGCTCCTCGAGATCTGCAGAGCGAGCAACGCAATCAAACCTTTAGCTAAATGCAAGCTACGTGGCGCACGCTTCGGCAGCTGCGCCTTCGCCTTCTTCATCTTGATCGTCGCAAACCGGTCCTCCAGCGCTTACACCCAGCTACCAACGCTTTCTTCGCGTCGAATGCAGCAGCACGATCGTCGATTCGCGCTTGAAAGCCACCTTGCGGTTAGCGCAAGCAGCGCCGTCAGCACTTGCTAGGGGGTACGAGCAGCTAGGGCGGGGGGGACAAACGCGAGCCAGCGCTAGCGGGGGCCTGGGGCGTATACGAGCGGTCGATCGATACCCTAGAGCGTAGCGTTCAGGCTCCTGCGTCCGAAGCGAATCTGATCGCGAGGCATCAACCGGTAGCTCGGGGTCTACGAAGGTGTTCTCGAGATCGTGTAGGAAGTCAGCAGCAGCACAGGCTCAATGCTGCGACGTGTCGCGCGCCAGCGGCGCGAGTTCATTTACCGCAAATCGCTGGAGGGCAAAGAGAAGGCTGCCTACGAGCGCAAGCGAAAAATCAAGGAGGCTATTGAAGGTAGCTGCGCGAGGCTATCTGTTGGCGCCGGCGTCTTGCTCAGAGTCGCGACAGAGGGCAAGCCCATACCTACTGAACTGCGCAACGACGCGGAAGAGCTGAAGGCCCAGGCCGAACTTGATGATGCTGCGCACAGCGGTGAGCGAGTGGACTCTTGATGGTTTCTATTCATGCGCTCAGTGCGCACGCAGAGCCCACAACACATGTGGACGACGAGTACGCGAGGGCCGGAGAGCTGGATCCGAAGATCGTTATTACCACGTCTCGAGACCCTTCCTCCCGCCTGTTGCAGTTCTCGAAGGTACAGCTGCGAGTATGCACATGCTTCCATGTGTCATTGCATGATCTGTCTTGCAGGAACTGAAGCTACTCTTCCCGAACTCGCAAAGGATGAATCGTGGAAACCATGTTATAAAAGACATCGTGGATGCCTGCCGTGCGAACGAGGTCACTGACATCATCATAGCACATGAGCACCGAGGCGAACCGGGTCTGCTTCCTCACTGATCGAACAGTTCCTTTGCTTCTGATCAATCTCACTTAGTTGGCCTGGTTGTGTGCCACCTTCCTTTCGGACCAACTGCCTTTTTTGGCCTGTCGAACTGTGTGTTGCGGCACGACATTGCAGAGAAGAGCACCGTTTCTGAGGCTTACCCTCACCTGATCTTCCACAATTTCACGTCGTCGCTAGGAAAAAGGGTGTGCATTTGCTCTTTCGTGATTCGCAAACTTCAATTGTCTAGGACGAGTAACAAATGTGCATAACAGGTCATGAACATTTTGAAGTACCTTTTCCCCGTACCCAAAGAGGACAGTAAGCGAGTGATTACTTTTGCGAACACGGATGATTACATTTCTTTCAGGTCTTTGCTTATTCCATTCTGCTTACTTGTCTTCTTCGCGTTGGCTTAATTAATGACAGGCATCATACGTATGACAAGAAGGGTCAAAAGCAGGTCGATTTGAAGGAGGTGGGGCCTCGATTCGAAATGAAAGTGTACCAGATCCGCCTTGGAACACTTGGTTCGTTACTGCTGTTTTAATGTGCTAGAAATTCATCTGATTCTTAAACTGACTGTTGCTTCAGATACACCTGAAGCGGAGACTGAATGGGTCTGTTGGCTGCTCACTTATCTCATGTCATATACATGCACTCTTCTTTGCTAATCCTTGCAACAGGCTCTGCGGCCGTACATGAACACAGCGAGAAAGCGGCAAGCCCTGTGAAAACAGCGAGTCACAGCGAGAGAGGATTGTCGATCCTGATTGATTTCGCTGAGCTGCCCAGCCGCCCGGCCACGCTGCGAGGCAGCCTCAGCACCGATCCGCGCCCATTACGATAACGATGGGCTATACTATGATAGGCGGGGGGAGCCCTGGCCTGGTCAACTGGAAATGTAGTCGAATTTTGCATCGCACTGAATCAAGCGTTGCTACCGATCTTTGCTAACAGCACTTCTAGACTGTGCGCCTCCTGTTGGTCCCAGAGCTTCCGCAGTACTGGCTGGACCAATGTTGGGTCACCACTCGTGTAGAAACGCAATTGCCCGGGAGCAGATGAAGAAGACTGAAGATTTGAACGCTTCAGCGTTCTGGCCACGTGCCTTGCAACGGGCTCGCCAGTGTCGAGAATTGTCACTCCATCTCCACAAATTTCCTGAATGGTTGCCCGCAGAAAAGGATAGTGTGTGCAACCGAGAATGAGAGTATCGATGTCCTTCTCAAGTAATGGTCTCAGATATTCGTTGAGAAGGCCCCTGCACATACTGCTGTCCAAGTCACCCGCCTCGACCAGGTCGACCAGCCCGGGCGCAGGCTGCATGAAAACATCGACATCCGAAGCAAACCTGTCCACGAGTGACGCAAAGCGAGCGCCTTGAAGTGTGAGAGAGGTCGCCAGCACGCCAATCCGGCCATTGCGAGTTGCTGCCTGGGCTGGCTTCACTGCAGGTTCTACGCCTATGATCGGGATTGACGGAAGCTCCTGCCGCACGGCGTCCAGGCCAGCAACGCAGGCCGAGTTGCACGCGACGACGACGAGCTTTGCACCGAGATCCACGAGATACCGAGCGACCGCAAGTGTGCGTTCTTGTATGTCGGGCAACGGCTTCAGCCCGTAAGGGCAGTATGCGGAGTCGGCTACGTAGATCAAGTCCTCGTGCGGCAGCGCGCGCCGGACCTCGCGGAGCACTGATAGCCCACCAACTCCGGAATCAAAAGCGCCTATCGGTCGACTGGCGTACGCAGCAGCTGAGAGGCGAGCTCAGCGGGGCTCGCACTGACGAAAGGGGGATTCTCACTCCGGTCGGCAGAACAGAGGGCGTGCGGCGCGCTGATACCGCTGAATTTGAAAGCACTCGACCGCCTCGCTGCGAAAGGTCCCATCAGCGCAGCAGCCAGTTCTCGTGCGGGAGGCGCACTGCGGGAAACGGCCGGCGTCCGTAGGCACAACGCGCGCAGTCGGTTCTGATTATCCAAGGCTTCTTCGGGCATCGGGCGCGCCCGCGGCAGTGGAGGGGAGGCGACGAACATCGTTTCGAACGGTTGCGAACGAAGGTCGACAAGGGTACCCATCTGCGCCGCGCCATCGCGGCGCCGAGTCCCCCTGTCGACCACCGGTCAGACGGGTCAGAAGCAGTCGTTTGTCGGTGCGTCTCCAGAGCGCTCACGGCCGTTTCTGAAGCGGTCGTCGGCGGTCGCTCATGCAAGCCGCCGGCGCAGACGCATACGCCGAAGCCATGAAGATCACGCTTAAGACCCTGCAGAACAAGCAGTTTGACGTGCAGGTGGAGCCTTCCGACACGGTGCGCGGCTCGCGATCCGCCGGCTGCGCATGGCTCATCGGAATGGGTGCGCAGGTTCTCGCTGTCAAAGAGAAGGTCGAGAAGGAGCAGGGGCATGCGGCGTCATCGCAAAAGCTCATCTTCTCCGGAAAGGTCCTCGCCGATGACCAGACCCTCGAGAGTGGTTCGCCCGGCTGCTCTCTTTCCATCTCCCTCCTCACTCGACAGCCGCAGCCAGCATCAAGGAGGGTGACTTCTTGGTGATTGTACGTGTTCTTTCTGCGCTCTGAGTGCGCGTACGCAACTCACCATTGTTTTCAGATGATTTCGAAAGTCAAGCCTGCGGCGGTCAGCTGCACGCCCATTCCGCGTTGTACACAGCGTTATTCGTTCATTGAACTAATTCGCAGGCTGCACCGGCTGCTGCGCCGGCTGCCGCTCCGCCCCCGGCACCTGCTGCTCCCGCTCCGGCCGCACCTGCTCCCGCGTCGGCCCCGGCCCCGGCCCCGACTCCTGCACAGCCTTCCCCTGTGTACGCATGACCACTTCGACGTGGTCATTCTACGGGCATGCTTTGACTCTCAGACGCCAGGGCCCCCCCTGCTACCACCCCGGCCGCAGCGGAGTCCGCCACCCCTGCAGCTCCCGCTGGGTGCGACTTTTTCTCGTCTCGCGCCGTCAAGCGCATGTAATCGTCGAGGCAGGCCTCCGACCGATCAAGCGGCTTCGGCCCTTGTCACTGGACAGGCATACAATCAGAGCGTCGCCCAGTTGATGGAGATGGGTTTCGAGCGGGACCAGGTCGTGCGGGCACTTCGCGCGGCTTTCAACAACCCCGATCGTGCTGTCGAGTACCTGATGACCGTGAGATGTTCTATATCCTTCTCTATCTATCCTTCGGGAACCATCGTTCGCAGGGGATCCCGGAGGATGTCCGGCACGAGGCTCCTCACCCACCTGCACACGCGGCGCCAGCGCAGCCGACCGCAGGTGCTATGGGAGCTGCGGCGGCGCCTGGTGATCTTTTTGCGATTTCTTTTTCCTTTTTCAGGCAAATGAAAACCTTGCCTGCAGGTGCTGGCGTCAATGTGGAGATGCTCCGCCAAATCCCGCAGTTCAACGCCCTGATTAACGCCATTCAAGCAAATCCCCAGTTGCTGCCTGGTGTCCTTGCAGAACTCGGCCGCTCGAATCCTCAGCTGTTGCAACTCATCAACCAGGCATCTTTTTCCCCTTTTGTTATTTTTGTCCGCAATTTGCTTACATCCACAGCAGAATCAGGCGGATTTCTTGCGTCTGATAACTCCTGGCGCTGGCGGTGCTCCTGCAGCTGGCCAGCAGGCGGCTCCCCAAATGTCAGTGAGAGTCTTGCTGAAGTTCATCCGAATCCAAGAATTTTCAATGTTGCTTATGTATTGTGTGGATAGGACCCCGGAGCAGTTGGCAGCCCTCGCCCAGCTCTTTGGTGGTGCTGGTGGTGGTGGTGAGGATGAGGGTGGCCCCCAGTACATTGCGATAACCCAGGAGGACAAGGATGCAATCGATCGCCTCGTGTCGATGGGCTTCGACCGGGACCGGGCTGCACAAGCCTACCTGGCCTGTGACAAGGATGAGAACCTAGGTGCCCCTCCTTTCTCTGTTTTGGTCACATGCAGTTCACGGAATTCTCAGCCGCAAACTACCTCTTTGACAATGGCGATGAGTTTGAGGACGACGGCCAGTAATAAGTGCAAGGATGAGAACGGTCCCTCGAATCAAAGCCTCAGATCAGAGTCTTCTCAAATCAAACTTGAAAGCCCCTTTCCCCTCGACCCGCACTGTCTGGGCTTGGACTTCAATCACAACCCTGAAGTTGGGCTTGGCGAAAGGGACGGGTGGACTAGCCGGCTAGCTATTAGCATTTCCACATGAATTCAAATCGCAATGTCAGGGCTGCAAGTGTGTGATGTGCACTGAGGCACTGAGGCATCTTCATCCGCTACGGAACCGGCGTGGACGCGAAGCGCCTGCTCGGCTCGTAGCCAGCTAGCGCTAGGCTCCGATCCCCTTTTCTCCATCAGGGCACCAGTCCCTGCGGGTTACGCTCTCACCCAAACAGCACGGGTACAGTTAAAGCGCTGTAGGTAGGAGGTCCGGCGCGCCCGTAGCGTAAAAAGAGCCCAGCTCAGCTCGGCGCATGGATCTAGATCTTGACTCTTGCACTCTCTTGTGATCCAGTAGATGTGATCAATTCGATCAAGTCGCTCATGTGTGCTGTAGCGTTCCCGGCAGCCTATGCTCGGGCAGCCCAGGTGTACGCGACTGCTAATGTGAAGGCCTTCGATTTCGATATTGGAGCTAGTTTGGGTCCGCAGTCTACCTCTTCTTTGGCTTGCCTCTCGACTTGTTGCCTTTGGTCCTCTTACTGAATCCACCGCCTTTCTTCTTGTGTCTGCTCTGACCCTCCTCGGCTTCGTCCTCTGCCTCAGCATCAGGGGTCTTCCGCTTGTGCCCGCGGCCAGATTCGCCTGCTTCTCGCAATTCCTGGGCGAATTCAGGAAGTTGAATGGTTAGAATTTAGAGGAACTTGTACCATGGATGCGATCCGCTGGGCTTCAGAAACCCGCTCAAGAAGCAGAAGTGCATTTGCCTCCTCTGCAGGATACTGTGTGATGTGAGCAACAATGTGAAGTTGAAATACAATTGAATGCACCTGAGTCATCTTGATCCCGATCAAATCTTCAATGCGCTGGAATGTCTCAACATCATACCTGCGAGGAGTTTGAACTGCAAAACGCATGCAAGGTTTCAAAAGTTGCACACTGTGTCACGAAAGAGATTGCACGGCCAGACCTCCCCGCTCTTGCTGTGCGCCCAACTCGGTGGATGTAGTCTTTTGAATTGCTCGGTTGATCAAGATTGATCACAACATCCACTGTAGGAATGTCCAGCCCTCGCGATGCAACATCGGTAGCTGACAACTATGATCAACGTCATTCCAAACACTGGGCGGGCTGCATACCAATCAAGATCTGGCGTTGGCCTGCTTTGAACTTGTTCAAGGCACTCAGCCGTTTTGGCTGGCTTAGTTGGCCGTGGATGGCGATTGCTGAGAAGCCGAGGTTCCTCAGCAAAATCGCGATTCTCTGCATGACGGTGAGCAATTTAAAGGCGTATTCAAGAAAGGGTTATACCTGTGTGTTTTGGCACGTTGCTGTAAACACCATTGTTGTGTTTCCAGCAATTTCATTAAGAACGTAGGTGAGGTAGCAGTCCTTGTACTTTGCGGGGATAAAAAGGTATTGCTGGATGAGAGTATCTACGGTCGAGTACCTATTCACGGAGTAAGGCAAAGTTGGCTTGTGCAAAGCGCGGGTTGCAGCACACTTTGCAGAGACCTCACACTTCACTGGGTTCCGGAGTGATGCCCGCTGCAGTTTTTGGACCTGGTAACCACAGGTAAAAACCATTATGTCGCCTGGCTGTATGATTCAACTGAACCTTTGTAGTCATGGTTGCAGAGAAGAGGAATGTTTGCCGTTCGCGAGGGATCACCTGCAGAATCTTGTCGATCTCCTTCTCGAAATCCATGTTAAGAAGACGATCCGCCTCATCCATAATCTGAAAAGATACAAAGTAAAAAATTCGAGCCAATGAGTCCGCTGGGATGTGCAGACCAGAAACTTTATCGATCTTAGTGAAAAGCCTTTCGTGTTCTCGAGATGATCAACCAGGCGGCCAGGAGTCGCGATAACAACATGAGGCTTCTTCGCTAAGGTGATGGCCTGCGTCATCATATCTGATGGTTTGGTAAGTTCGTTGAAGATGCTTTCGGAACAAGACAGCCACGTTCACCGATCCCCCCAACTACAACAGCACACTTCACGCCGATGCCCGAGCCGAGGGCTTCGAACTGTTCGCTTATTTGGAACGCAAGCTCTCTGCAAACGTGTTGGTAACTTGATGTGTTTGAAACCTGGCATTGAAGAGCACCTTGTTGGTGCAAGGACCACAGCAAAGAGCGGCTGGGGCTTGTCAAGCAACTTTTGCAGAACTGGCAATGCAAATGCCGCTGTTTTCCCGGAGCCAGTTTGCGCAAGCCCGATGATGTCGCGACCTGGAGGCTCGCTCGATACCGACCAGATCGAAGGCAATCTGTCAAATCCAACCTGCAAGAGCAGAGGGAATCGAGTCGATCTGGATCTTGGTTGGGGTCTTGAATCCTTCGCGAGCGGTCAGATGAATTTCAAGCTCGGCGCCGGTGCACGTACCGAGCTTTTCACAAGCTTCGCAAAGCGGTGCGCAGACCCCCAGGTCCGCGAAGGACCCGGTGCCGGCGGCCTGCCAGCAGGCTGCATTTAGACTTTGACGGTGCGCTCCCGGCGCTACGGAGCGATCTTCTTCGCCAGGCAAAGTCGGGATCACTGCCCGCACGAGCGCTTGCGCTCACCGTTTCAATGAGCCCCATCGCGCGGAGTTCGCTGTAAACTGATACGCCTTGATATCCGAATGCTCGCGCTAAGCTAGCCGAGTCCAACCCGCGCGCGGCGATCGATGGAGTGCACGGTTACGCTGAAGCTGGTGCAGAATAGCGCTGCGCTCTCGGTTATCGATCAGCCGCTCGTATACGCCCCGCCTCTGCCGGACCCCGCTAGCGCTGGCTCGCGTTTGTCCCCCCCGCCCTAGCTGCTCGTACCCCCTAGCAAGCGCTGACTGCGCTGCTTGCGCTAACCGCAAGGTGGCTTTCAAGCGCGAATCGACGATCGTGCTGCTGCATTCGACGCGAAGAAAGCGTTGGTAGCTGCGCGTAAGCGCTGGAGGACCGGTTTGCGACGATCAAGATGAAGAAGGCGAAGGCGCAGCTGCCGAAGCGTGCGCCACGTAGCTTGCATTTAGCTAAAGGTTTGATTGCGTTGCTCGCTCTGCAGATCTCGAGGAGCAGCGGCGCGCCGTCACTGCGAACTTCGACGCGCCTGTATACGTGAGCGCGATCAACTCCTTGCGTGCCCGGAGCCTGCTGACGGGTATTTATCAGACCGGGAACTTCGATTATTCGGGATCGTTCAGCTCCTTGGGGATCGACAACACCTGGTCCCTCGAGTCGTTCCAGGAGAACTTGAAGGTCGAGGTTGTATCGTGGGACAGGGAAGTCGCCGTCATTGACGTAAGCGGTATCGATGCGCCTATAGCAAATGCAATCCGGCGCATCCTGCTCTCGGAGGTAAATCAACGCGTGCGCATTTCGACCTCACCTCCAAACATTGGCACAGATCCCAACGATGGCGATCGAGAAAGTGTGGATGCAGAACAACACTTCAATCATTCCCGACGAAATCTTGGCGCATCGGCTGGGGCTGATTCCCATCATGGCAGACCCTAGGAAGTTCGAGATGAAAGGGGGTGAGTTTTATTTTACGCAACTCGAGCACTCGATTTCTCTCTCATTCGATTACAGAGGAAGATGATGCCACGGAAAAGAATACAATTGTCTTTAGGTTGCAGGCCAAGTGCACCCGCAAGCCTGGCCAGCCAGTCGGAGGAAAAGATGATGATGAGAATCTTATCCAATCGAAAGGTATCGCTCCGTTTGGCTTATTTGTATTCGTATCCGATGTAGTCTTCGCATCTAGTTTTGTCGAAAGACCTAGAATGGATCCCACATGGGCAGCAAGCAGAAGCGTATGCTTCAAACCCCATCAAGCCCATACACGACGACATCTTGATTGCGAAGTTGAGGCCAGGGCAGGTTCGAACTTATTGTCGGCATTCCCACCCCGCTGCTTCTGAACCAAGTTTGGTAGGAGATCGAGGTGGAATGCCATTGTGTGAAGGGCATTGGGAAAACGCATGCCAAGTGGTCTCCAGTTGCAACAGCAACCTACCGGTGAGCTCTTCTAAAGGGCTTTTTTAACGCGCGACTACGTGAATGACTTTGTTCGTCTCCGCAGATTGATGCCTGAGATCGACCTTATAGACTCTTTCGATGGGGAGGAAGCTGATCAGCTGGTTGCTACTTGTCCCATGAAAGTTTTCGACATTGAGGATCTTGCAGGTCATTCTTGCGACGATTTTCGTCGTTTTCTTCGTCTTCACTTCGCTTACCCCATTCGCTGAGAAGGGGGTAAGAAAGCTGTTGTCAGGAGGCCTAGGAACTGCACCCTCTGCCGGGAGTGCATTCGGAGTCCAGATTGGCAAAAACGAATCAAGCTCAAGCGCCTCAAGAGTCACTTTATCTGTACGCACGTTCTGATGTTCAAAACACTGCACCCAGTAACTCTTGCCAGTCACGATCGAGTCGACGGGAGCCCTGGCACCTCATGTCCTTTTCCAGGAGGCGATCAAAATCCTTATTGAGAAGTGCGAGGTTGTCATCCGGAGCATGGCTGAGGTGCTCCTCTTGCGGTCTTCCTTGGCGGTGCTAAAACCGGCTTTTCCCCCTTGCAGGTCACAAACAAGCAGTGAATTGTGTTCCAATATAGGGGCAGTCTGGACCACTTCGATGTACACTGTGGTGCTGTTGCTGCGGGCCCAGCCCACCATGCCAGCCGGGGTCTCCCTGCGGACACAGCATTTGGGCACGTACGGAAAACGTACGAGTCCGGGCTACAAGTGTGGGATGTACACTGCGTCCGCCGCGACCGCGGGCCCAGCCCACCAGCGAACTGGCCGGCCGGGCCCTGCGTGGCCCCCTAAGGAGAGTAATGCGCCTCCCCACGGACACTCTAGCTGGCTATAGCTACATGTGCCCGCAGGGTGCGGCATCGCGTCTCTTGTGGCGGGACCCCTACGGGCCATGGGGGCCCGACATGGAGTCAGCCTGCGCCGGGGGGCTCGAATAGGGGTCAGATCGCGCTGTTGGAGGGATCTGCACTTCGAGAGAAACATACAGGCTGCAGACAGAACACCTACAACTAGACGGATCTCTCGTGATCAGCCCGAATGAATTGCGAAATTGATCGAGGAGAGGGGGGGGGGCCGGGGGGTTGGCGCTTGGCGCGCCGGCGCGCCGGTACCAGTACCGCCGCGCACGCAGCTGGGGCCCCCAAAAAGACAAGCCTGGAGCTCACGCATCACCGCACAGTCGGTACCGGACGAGGCGCGTCCGGGGCGCCTGCGCGCGTGTTCTACGACGTCGATTAGCGTCCATGGATTGGGAGGTGCATCCGTGATGTCCGCGATGCATTTTGTGCGCGCCCTGACGCGCTCGCAGATTGTGCCGCCCTTCGCGTCGCCCGCCGTGGGGTGCGTTGGAGCGCGAGCGAGTCGCGATGTCCGATCACAGGGCGCCAGGATTGCCCAGTTCCAGGAGGATGCGGCGCGCTTCCGAGCGCAGGATGAGGAGCTTCACACCAGACCTTCTGAGCTGCGCGAGTTCAGGTGATCCGCGCGGTGCCACAAATACGACGCAATATAAACGCGCTTGCAGCATTGAAGACGCGTACAATGCATCGACGAATGCGCTTCCAGTGCGCGCTCGCGTTTCGTTGCAATCCATCATTGCTCTGACTCATCGCAGCTCCAATCCATTCAGTGCTCTCGCTCTTCCGCGTAGACGAGACTGAGCCGCCTAATTGAGAACTCAGGCGCGCCATGACGATGAGAAAGCCAGCGAATCGTGAGGACAACATCATCGTCTCTTCCAACCAGGTCTGCATCGAGTTGTGTGTCTCATATCCTACTCTGACTGCATTGCCATTGCAAGAGTGCTGCAGAAATTCAACGTGCCCTCATGACCCTCGTGCCTGGTGGAGAGGACCGCTTGCAATTTCTGGAATCTGCTGCACAGCAACGAAAGCAAGCAGTCTCGAGAGGAGATGTCATCGTCACAGTGGAGTTTTATAATCCTACTCGCATCTCAAAGACTCAGGTGAGCTACTGGCGACCTGGTTTGAGCGCATGCAGCTCATCCTTGTCGTTCAGGAGTTCCGGATTCTGGGATCGCAATCTCTGTCTTTGCTTCGAGACTATGTGTATTGTTTACGGGACTTTCAAGACTGCAACAGCGAGTCAACTGCTTCGTTCTTCTTCATTGATCATGTGTTTTATATCCATGATCCTTCAAGGCAGCCAGATGATGACGGACGGTTAGAAATGAACTCTTCTTCATTGCTGTTTTGGTCGCATCACATCTTACGTTAGCTCGTCCAGGCTAGAGGCATGGGCACGTTCTCTGAGAGGATGGAGCGAGGGGACGATGGTGGTCAAATCCATGCAAGAAACGAAGATGCTGGATCTAACACTCCGAATTGGTGCTCCACAAGTGTACTGTCACCGAGGGGACTGTGAGCACATCATGGTTGTTTCAGATGTGAGGTGCATTCGATGGACTGTTTTCATTTACGTGCATTCACGCAAGCACGCAGGATGGTCGAGGAGACTGATCCCCAGACGACCGATAGATATCCATTCTTGACATTCCAGTCGAAGATCCGCAGGAAAAAGTGTCGAGTCTGTGATATCTACCCCGCAAGGTCCTCAATACATTATTTAATTTGTTTAACCTCTCGGTGTAACATCTGCAGGTGGGTCTCCTGGGGAGATCGGGTTGCGCCAGACCAACCGGCATATTACTGCGAGAAATGCTACGCCAGCAACGATAAATTTACGGCATCGTCAGTTAGTAAGCGATATTACCATGACAATTGAGCTCAAACGCCTCGGGCAATCTTTAGCCCACAGCCAGGCCCTGCACAGCCCTGTTTAGGGGGTAATGCACCGCAGCTTGGGGCAGCTGGGTCGCATTTGGACACGTACTAAAAAACGCAGATCCGGGCTACAAGTGTGGGAATGTACACTGCGGCCGCCGCGGCCGCGGGCCCAGCCCTCCAGCGAACTGGCCGGCCGGGCCCTGCGTGGCCCCCTAAGGAGAGGGGGGCGGGTCTGCGCTGGGTCGTCTTGGGGCGGCTACAGCTGCAGCTGGGTCGTCTGAATTCTGTGCATGTGAGACGCATTTGGACACGAATTTAAACTGCAAGTCCACGGCCGGGCTGCAAGAGTGGGATGTACACTTTAGCTAGTATACGTATACGTGCTGCAGCTGTACATGTGGCGCTGATGCCGCAGGCCCAGCCAACGTTAACTGAGCTCGCACGCGAATGACGCATAAATATGCATGGGCAGTAATCGCAGATCAAAGCCAAGACGTCCTAATTACGATCGTAATCGCAGATCAAGGACGCCCTAATCGTAATCGCAGGTCAAAGCCAAGACGTCCTAATTATGATCGTCAAGGACGCCCCAATCGTAATCGCAGGTCAACAAGTCAAGATCTAGACGTCATAATTACGATCGTAATCGCAGATCAAGGACGCCCTAATCGTAATCGCAGGTCAAAGCTAAGACGTCCTATAGCTAGTTACGATCGTAATCGCAGATCAAAGCTAAGACGTCCTAGCTGTATAGTTACGATCGTAATCGCAGATCGTAACCCTAGTCTGAGTTACGATTACGAGACGTCCTCATTCACCGTGGCACAACGACTTGCTGTTCAACGGTTGAAGCTTTTTTTTCCCAGGACACAAAAGTGAACACGCGACTTGGTTGCACTTCCGCTCAGTGTCGGGGACGTTCCCTTCCCCGCCGCCGCCGCCGCCGGGATATCCCACCATGGCCACACAGTGCCTGGACAGCCTCCAATCTAACAGCTATTACGGTTCTGTGAGCGGTCAGCCTTTTGTGCATAGACTTTCGTGATCTAGCTCGATCTGCTGCAGCCAGGTGAAAACTCGCTGGCTTACATCGGTATGTTGCATCAGATTGCATTAAAGACAGCTCCAAGCTAAACAGCAGCATCGAAGAGAGTTCCGAGGTTTGTGGCTGGGGATCGGAATACACTTTCTGGTTGTGGCACACTGGCCGGCGTCGCATGGGCTGAAGTGGAGGGTAGAGAGGGCGGAGGTCCTTGTGGTGTCGTGTGGGCTGGTGTTGAATGCAGGGAGGGTGGTAGTCCTTGAGCAGGTGTAGGATGGGCGGCAGTGGCAGGAGTAGCAGAGAAAGAAGCAGTGGGGTGTGCTGGTGTGTGATTTGAGGCAGCAGCAGGTGCTGTGGTCTGGGAATTCTCGTCGACATCCTCCATCTGCTGATCACTTCTTTGTTCTTGCATTGCAGATATGCGCATGATCTCATCGAAGATTAAATCTGAGCAAACATTACGATTTTTGGAGTCTTCCAACAAAAACTTCCTGCACCTTTAAGATCGTGTTCAGATAAGTCGCGATCCTCGAAATCGAAATTCAGCAGACGCGGGGAGACAGGCTGCGGATCTATTCAGCACACATCCAGGCACATATGCAAATGTACTCAATGTCAACCTCGAGGCGCTCATCGTGGTAGTCGACCAAATATGGATGCGCAAGTGCATCCTCAGCCGAACATCTCCTTGTGGGGTCGAAACAGAGTAATTTCTCAAGGAGGTCAATCGCTGCTCGTGATAATGAGCTGCAAAGTCCATATCGAGAATAGGAACTCGCGCACCAAGTGGGCTAGCTTGAGGAAATAGTGCTGAGCACGACTGGCGTTGCCTATGCGGGAGTGTCTTCACATACGTGATTGCCTGGGGTACATATCAGCACGAACGTGAGCATCCCCATTTGTCAAATGCACCTTCTGATCGGCCTTCATGGACTGAAGCTCTGCATCCGACGGAGTGCCTAGTATCTTCGTGATAAGATCGATCTGCTGCAAATCTGCAAGCGATATCAGATGGCAGCAATGTGCTTTCGTTGATGGCACTGACAATCTTTGCCAGGAAATAGTGGTCTCCTTGCGAGCAGCTCAGCAAGGATGCACCCAACAGACCACATATCAACTGAGGCGCAGAAAATGAGATCGCGTAATCCGTGATTCCAAAGAGGTAGATGAGAAAACGCCACTCACTGGCTTTGCTGTACTCTCCCCGCAGAATCAGCTCAGGAGCTCGGTACCAGCGCGTCACCACATAGTGGGTCATATCTGGCCCATTGTCCTCGGGGTCGGTAACTCGAGCCAGGCCGAAGTCACAGATCTGAGCATGCAAGTAAGATAAAGACGGGATGCTGCGAAAAAGCTGATGCCGACCTTGATTTCGCAGTTGCGATTAACAAGAATATTTTTCGGTTTCTGGAAAGTAAAGAAGTTATTGAATGCAACACGTAAAGGCTTGCTCAGGGCGCACCAGGTCTCTGTGCAGAACACAAGCAGAATGTATGTACTTCACCGCGCGTAAAATCTGGTACACAAACCACTGGAAACGAAATTCAGGAAAGAGACAGACCAACAAAGAAACGTATTTCAAAGCAAAGCCAACCCACCTGAACATGGTCATCAGTGAGCGGCTGCTGTGAGCGGATAATCCAGTCCAGATCTGAAAAGGAATAAGAGAACGCTCAAAACGAAACTCTACCCCCGCCAGCACCTGTCTCCATAAGATCTGAGGAGAAAAAAAACGCTAAAGCGCAAAAAGATATGGCGAACAAGCCTGTATCACCTTCAACGAGGTAGATGTCCTCGTAAAGCTCTCGGCTCTCGGGCTTCATCACGCCCCGCAGACGAACGACCTGCAAATTCGACAAAGCTCTTCATTTTCTTTTTCGTTTCGTTCGTTGGGGCCGGAGCAGGCACACGTTCTCGTGGTTGAGCGAAGAAAGGATCTTGATCTCCCGCAGCGTCCGCTTTGCGTCCGTCAGGTCCTCGAATGCCTTCGACACCTTCTTGATGGCCACCATTTCACCGGATACATTGTCCCGTGCGCTGCACACTTGGCTACAACCACAGCGTGAGCCCGGCGAAAGCTGGACGGCAGGCGGAGGAAACAGCTGGCACAGCAGGCGGCGCACCCGTACGCTCCGTTGCCCATGGGCTTAACAAGCTCATAGCGCTCATCGACTGCAAGGTGACGCATGAGGCCGCGAGGGCCGACAGCGGCCTTTCAGGATCAACGGAGCTAGCGCACCCTCGAAGGTATTCCCATGCACTGAGTACTGCCGCCGTCCGCCGACGCTGCTCCGCGGCGCGGGAGGCGCCTCGAGCTGCTCCACTTTGCCAGTTGTGTCGCGACGCAAACAACTGGCAACACAACTGGCAAAGCCCTTTGTGCTGGAATCCGCGCGCTCTGCTAAGCTCCTGCGATGCTCCGACCCCCCTCAAAAAGTACCTTCTGTACCCCCCCACGATTCGGCGGAGTCCGGGCGGACCGACGGAGGTTGAGCTCCCAGCGGACCTGGAACGTCCACACTAGCTTATTTTGGCGCATTAGCGCATTTGGGAAGAGCGATCGTGACGAGCAGCTCCTCGATGCGGCTCCGGGCGGCGTTCGTCGTCCCAGCACCCCCTCTGGGCTGCAATCAGAGCAGAGGAGTCGCGTACGCGCCGCCCTCTACGCACATTAAGCCCTCGCCGTTCTGCGTGGCACATGCTGCTGCGATCCTGGGGCGCGGCCGCGCGGGGGAGGTGAAAAGTCGCAAATTCGACTTCGCATTGCGCGAGGAGCGCAAATTCGCAGGCCGGAAGCCCCGGCCGGCAGCCCCGTTGCAGGTCCGGACGGCGTTCTCGCGGTGCGAAGTGGGAATTCTGTATGCCTTTGCGAGCTCACTTATTTGCAGCTTCGAATGCGAGGTCTCTTACAACCCTCGTCCCGGGAGCATTGTTAGGCCAGTCGTCACAATAAGGGACAACTCTGGCCTGGAGCCCATCTTGATGTGCATCGATGAGGTGACACGGTTTGACGGGGACGAGTACGTGCTCCTCTCGGCCCTCGATACGCCTGTGGAGGTGTTTGTATGGGAGGAGGGCCTCCCGCAAATGCAAGAGCACACACTTGCCGTCCCTGTGCATGGTAAGCCCGTGAGCACGTTTTCTAAATATTTCTTCTTTCTGATTGTCTGAGCCAGTTGAGAGCCCTCTTCTTAGCGACATTTGGCCTGCGCTTGGCAGGCACATGGCTGACAAATTCAAGCTGAAAATGCTCCGGACCTCTATGACAGTGACAGTCCAGGGTGCACACAATCATCACCGTTGTCTTCTAAAGACACGACTCCTTCCTCATGACGTCGGAACAGGGAAGATACCCAGTCTTTTGAAGGCCGACAAATTTATTGCACAGGAAGAAGATGACTTTGAGCCTCAAGAGTACAGGGTATCTTTAACCCACAGAGTTTGTCGAGCTGGTTGTAAGTCTGCTGCCAGGTTCTGACAAGAGTGAAAGTTGGCAATGCGGGATATGCGATCGTGGTCCCAGTCCCATCTCCTCAGGTGATCATGATTGTGGGCATGGATCACTGACTTGCTTCTACGCTAACTGCAGTAGTTCTTTGGAAGACGTGCACCAGACGGGACTGTTGAACTCCTGGATGATGATGACTACGAAGCAGTTGGCGACCAGCTATCGGAGATCTTCGATGAGCTTGCCGACCAAAGAGAAGAGGTTACTTCTGTGATGCACGTGCGCTTGACTCCACTTTCTGACACCTTTTGTCAGGAGGAGGCGGCAATGGCTTTGCGCGTCGACGACAGCGATGACGACTCTCCGCTTCTTGACGATGATCATGAGGATGGCCAGGGCGGGGAGGAAAGCTGGCCCCCCAGCTACGTCGAAGTCCCCAACCCATGACCACTCGCATTTGGACACGTACTCAAAACGCAGTTCCGGGCTACAAGTGTGGGAATGTACACTGCGGCTGCCGCGGCCGTGGGCCCAGCCCACCAGCGAACTGGCCGGCCGGGCCCTGCGTGGCCCCCTAAGGAGAGTAATGCGCCTCCCCGCGAGCAGCCTGGCTAGTAATAGCTACAGTTGCCCGCACGGCGTGGTGCTGCATCGCGTCTTGCGGCGGCGGGGGTCGTCTCGGGGCGGTGGCGGGAGCCCCTACAGGCCATGGGGGGGGCCCGACATGGAGTCAGCCTGCGGTGGGCGCCGGGGGGCGCGAAAAGGGGTCAGATCGAGACACCACTCAGCTGGTTTCTAGCATTTGGACACCAATTAAAATCACAACGGGGTCATACGCATGCTAGCTAGCCGCGGCCGCTGAGCCCCGCGGCGCCGGTGCCGTACGTGACACTGTCGACGTCGACAGCATTTTGCATACATATGCATATGCATATGCATGCGTCATGATTACTAGTACTGATCATGAGAGGGATCATGATCCGCCGGGCCGGACCGTCGGAATTCGGAACTAGACTCGGAAGGGGGGAAATTGGTCGGAGGTCACTGGCCATGGATCAGGGACTAACGTGTGCAACCCCCCCCCCCCCCCCCCGGTATACGTCAATTCAAACTCGGCGGCAAATTTTTGAACATGGCGGCACCGGCGGCACCCGCGGCGGGCTCCGTGCCCGCGGGAGAAATCGAACGTGTCGTGATCCACAGGAAGGGCAGCCCGGATGCGCCGCCTGTGCATTTCAAGCCGGACATGCTCAACGCCCGCCCCGTTGACGTTGTCCTGCGGCTGCTCAAGACGACTGTGTTTCAGAATCTGGACGCCGAGAACATGGAATTCGTGCTCGAGAAGCGCCACGACGGCACGTCGGAGGAGCTCGAAGACATCAGCCTCCTGTGCTTCTTCTACGACATCGTAAACTGCCTCCTTTGAGAGAGAGTAGTCCGTCGAGAGGTCGAGGTCGCTGAGCTTGTAGCGCAGGGCGCGCATCGAAATCTGGATTTGGTGCTCCTCGTGCAGCAGAGCCACGATCTCCCTCGCCTTTCTCTTCTGAGCCACATACTCCTCCAGAATCTCCGGGTCGATGTAAATCTCGAAGCCGCTCATTGCGAGGCGAACCGCAATGAGCGCCCGCAGCTCCGTGCACTAGGCTATCGCTGTTTTGGCCGGCTGGGGCGGCTCTCCGGCGGTCTGCCGCCGGCTGTTCCCGCGGTCGAAAAATTCACTGCACCCCCCCCTCCCTTGACGCTGTCGTCAAAACCGAGTGCTGGGCCGCGTCGGGCGCGCGCAGCATCTTCAGCGACCTAGCATCGCATCCGTGGTAGGTTTGAGCGCTGCCGGCATGCATCTGAGTGCCCGAGCTGGCGCCCGCGCGCTCGACGGGCGCGCGTCCAGGGCAGCGCGCGCGCAGCCCGCCCGGCCACACGAACCACTTGTATGTATGATACAAAGACCTCTTACGCTACTAGCTCGCCGGCGCCGCGCCCCGGGCTCCTGTTCACTATGCCAGGATCGGCTGCCAGGGACTGCCTGCCTGGCCGCTGCCATGCCCGGTGCATGTGCCTACGTATTTGTTCCACCAAGGAGCGCCCCGCTCGCCGCCCCCTGCCTTGCACCATGACCATATACAACAATCCCTCCGGGAATTGAAGCAAATGCTCCTGGGGGGGGTGCACACCAAGGGCCCTGACATTATCACATGAATTGAAATTGCGATTACGATGGCATGAATTGAAATTGCGATTACGATGTAAAATTGCGGCCGTGGTTGTTCAATTGCAATCAGGCGAAGCTAGCCACCGAAGCTGCTTGACGACACTAGCTTGCGCATTGATGACACAAGCAAGCTAGGCGGACATCGCAAGAGCTAGCTGCGACTGTGCCCCTCTGTCGTCTGGAAAGCCAGCCAGCGGTGCTGCACTGCGGCAGGCAGCTGCAGGACTTCACCGCGCCGAGGTTCCAGCCTGCCGTCGGCTCTTAGCTATACGCCGCTGGGTTTTTGCTGGATGTTTATCTTTCGAGGAACATGTACATCAACGCGCGGCTTATAGAGGCAAGCTGCGTAGCATCCGAGCCCGTGGACGTGGTGCTGCGGCATGCTACTTCCGAGGTCATCGAGCGCTCTGGCACGTGGCGTGTTCTAAACGGCGTCGACTGCATCGATTTTGATCATTCTGAATGGGTGTCATTTCGAGTGGAACAAGAGCCGCCGCAGGTAATCAACTGCTCTTGCTGGGCTACGGGCGCGCGGCATTCGCGCTCGAACGAGAGGATTCTGAACGTCTCTGTGCTCAGATCTCGTTTACATTCCTTCGGAAGAGCAGCCCAGTTGTTCTCGGCGTCTGTCGAATTTCTCTCAGAAAAGTAAGTCGCCGTCACAATCTTGCAATCTTGTCAATCGCCGTGACAAAGCTTAGGGAGAACACGCTCCTCGCTCGTGGTGGGTCCCCGTTCAACATCCACAACGAGGCGGCAGCGCAAAAGCGACCCGCCGCAAAAAATCCATCCGCAAAAGCGACCCGCCTCTCGGAAATCGATTGCAGCTTCAATCTGGGAGGTCCATCTCCACTTCAAGCATTCGCTCCCTCTCAATAGCATCGGCTGCCTCGTCAGGGATGCTTGAGCATATGCGTGCAAAGGTCCCCAGGTCCATCTCAGGCCGCGTGGGGCGTTTGAACTCGTCGACAGCATCCGTATCCGGTCAGCTGTGATTTGGTCCCCCCCCCCCCCCCCCCCCCCCCTTCGTATCATGCTCGTGGATTAGCTGTTGATTTGATCAACGTACCTCCTTCGTATCCTCTTGCAGATTTAAACGATTTCGACACCTACCAGGCCATAGAGGAGCCGTCCTGGACAGGCAACACAACCTTAGAGAAGACCAAGCCCCTACTCGAACTTGGCTGCTTCAGCTCAGCAATGTTCTGCTTGAGCTCACAGATGCTGAAGAGAGTAGCACTTTGCGGTGGCAGCCCCATGTCCCCGCGCTCCAGCCCGCGCTCAGCTGCTGCTGCCGATGAGCAGGAAGAGCGGCCAAGAGGCAATGTTCAGCCACAAGTCTCTCCATTGAGCTCTCCTGGCAGCTCTCAGCTAATGCCATCAGACTCTCGAGGCAGCTTAGGTGACACAGATGCTCATGATCAAGATGCTCTTCCTCAGCCATCGCTGTGCTCTAGAACTGGCTTCTGGCACCTTTCCATCCAACCGCCAAATGAAACAGCACCGATCTCCAACAGGAGCCTTTCACCAAACGCCCGCCAGTTTTCTGCTCGGAGGAAGTCGTCACATTCTTCGTCGGCAGTTTCGCAGATAGTTGCTGCTCAGTTAGCTCGGTTAAAGCAGTCCAATAGATAGCGTTCCTATCTCATCAGTCTTGGCTCAGTTCCGCTCACGGGAAGCTGTTGCACGCTCAGATCAGTTTGCCCCCATCGCGCTTCGGTTGCGCTTCGATCGGGTTGAGGTTGGACGTCGACTGGCCTAAGCTTAAGGCCTTGACTGGCGTTGCAGGTTGTACGCGGGGAGATAACCATGGTACGTATATATATACACCCCATGGCCATGGCCATATATTACCTTCCTAGTCCTGAATTTGCAGCCAACGGCTCAATTTGTATATACCCCTTCATATGCCACCTCGTCAAATCCGTTTCCCCGAGGCCACGACCGGGATTGCCCGCCGGAACGAGTTGGAGACAACCGGGAACGGCCTCCTCTACACGCTCGAGCTAGCGGCGAGCCCGTAGCTAGCCCGGCTGCCGAGAACGGGGACATACATCGCGCATATGCAAGTCCATGCATGTCGCCGGAGCGCGCCGCAGGGCACCCGAAAATGTTCGCGGATGCGGTGTTCAGCTTCCGACTGCGCGCGAGGCCTTACCTCGCGCTGGCATTCGAATTCGGGCCGCGTTTGAACCGTGGATCTAAAAAAACCCGCGGGGGGTATTCGTGTCAGGGGACCCAGCTGCTCGTAAAGCGCTGCCCCCAGCTGCAGCGCACATGTACAGCAGACGCAGCCGAGAGGCAGCATCACAGTTCCCTTGCCTTTTGGGGCCGGGCGCCGGTCGGGAGAGAGCGCCTTCAGGTGAATTCCTCGAGCTCTGCGCCCGCGGCTGACATCGCGCCCGCACCGCGGCTCGCAACATCGTTCATCCCTCCCGATCCGCTCATTCCTCCCGCTCCGCTGCTGTTCGACCTCGCAGAGCTTGAACACTCCCATCGCGCGCCTGGACAGACGATCCTGGACAGACGATCAGCTCCTTGAAGCCGAAGCGAATGTACGCTATTGCTTGGATCGCTCTGCGCTGGCCGCCCTGACCGCGCTGGCCGCAGAGAGACGTACGCGTGCGCGTTCCGATTCAGTCGGACTGGGAAAGCTCGCTCTGCCAGGGGCTATCGATGCACCCGGCCGCGGACAGCAAGTGCTCATTCGAAGACTCTCTTGCTCACGAGCGCACTTCGTGCATGGTGCGCTCGCCCCGCCCGGCAGGTTCACCTGAAGTCGACGTCTCGAGCTCACCGCCGCGGGTTCCTTCGCACAGACTCTGGAGTCGAGGCAGTGCACTCGCTTCGCATGAAAACGACCGGCTCCTGCTCTACTCTCTACCAGAAGTACTGCGAGCCCTGCCTGGAGACTCTCGACAGGGACGAGGCTCGTCCGGCGGGCCTCGCTCTTTGGGCCAGGTGAGCTGGCTGCGCGGCCGGGCGGCTCTCGCAACGGTCTCTGAGATATCCACCCGCAGATGCCCTCCATAGCGCGCGCTCGCAGCCCGCAGGGCGCCGAAGCGGATAGAAAGCTCGGGGCTCGTCCGGCGGGCCTCGCTCTTCGGGCCAGGCCTAGTTGAGCTGGCTGCGCGGCCGGGCGGCTCTCGCAACGGTCTCTGAGATATCCGCCCGCAAATGTCCTCCTTAGCGCGCGCTCGCAGCCCGCAGGGCGCCCAAGCGGATAGAAAGCTCGGGGCTCGTCCGGCGGGCCTCGCTCTTTGGGCCAGGTGAGCCGGCGGCGCGGCCGGACGGCTCTCGCAACGATCTCTGAGATATTCACCCGCAGATGCCCTCCGTAGCGCGCGCTCGCAGCCCGCGGGGCGCCGAAGCGCATCGAGAGCTAGGGGCTCGTCCGGCGGGCCTCGCTCTTTGGGTCAGGTGAGCTGGCTGCGCGGCCGGGCGGCTCTCGCAACGATCTCTGAGATATCCGCCCGCAGATGCCCTCCGTGCGCGCGCCCGCAGTCCGCAGGGCGCTCAAGCGCATCGAGAGCTCAGGGCTTGTGCTCTCCAGGACACAGGGACTTAGTGCAGGATCTGATCCCATTCCCATCGACAGCGTGAATTTGGGCTTCTATTTGAACAGGATTTCTCCCCCTTTGTAATTTCTCGCTCATCGACTCGAAATGATACTCATGCTTTTTTTCATCAACTTGTTCCTGATGCAACATCCCCCCGGGTCCACACCCACCCCTCACGAGCCCCACCCCTACTCCTCAAGCAAATTTGTGTTGAAGGCCCCACATGCAATGACAGGGCGTAGGGACTTTGAGAACCTGGATTTGCATTGACCACTTATGCCGCAGTGCCACCACAGTAGGGTTAACGTTAGCAGGAAAGGCCATGCATATGCATATGCATATGCATGACCGGGTACCGCGGCCGGTGCCTGGCATCCGCATGGCTGCCGTGCGCATGCATATATACAGTATGGGACCGGCATCATCGGTGGCATGGGTGGCCACTGGGGTACAATCCGATCCCGTGGGTCCGGGCGTACCCAGCTGCAGCTAGCTCTTGCGTAGTCCGCAGCTAGTCCGCCCGTGTTACAATTAGCCGCCAGCTTTGGCCTCGCGACGCATGTAAATCAAGCGCGGCAGGACAAACGCAGCGAATCGTTTCTCGACCATCCGCGGCCTTTTCAACCTTGAGAGGCATGGCCGAGCCGCACGCCGCTGCCGACTCGGGCACTCCAGATCCCATTGCCGCGGATGAAACCCCAAACTCTAGGGCGGACGCCCCACGCGACTCGCTCGCAGCAAAGCTGCCCGCAGCACAACTGCCCTCCGAGAGCTCCGATGTGCAGCCCGAAGAGGTTTGAACTCGATCGAAACGAGCTATGTGCTTAGCTAAGCTCCCTGCCGCAGGCGCCGCCGCCACAGTCGACGTCGTCGACAGCGTGTAGCACTGGCATCGATTCGATTCAAGATAACGTCACGCGCTTTCATAGCGCGGATGCACCTGCCGAGATGACTGCGGTACGCTCACCATTGTGCTCGGTCGCGCCTCTTTCCTGATCCGCCACGCAAGAGTTCCGCTCGCCCCGCGATGGCAAAACCGCCGTCAAGCTCAGATCCCCTCGCGGTACATGACGGCAGCTCCCACAACGAGCGACCGTCGGAGAACGCTGCCGCAAGCGCTGCGCAAACGGAGGAGAGCGCTGCCGCAAGCGCGGCGCAGACGGAGGAGAGCGCTGCCGCAAGCGCGGCGCAGACAGAGGAGAGCGCTGCCGCAAGCGCGGCGCAGACAGAGGAGAGCGCTGCCGCAAGCGCGGCGCAGACGGAGGAGAGCGCTGCCGCAAGCGCGGCGCAGACGGAGGAGAGCGCTGCTGCAAGCGCGGCGCAGACGGAGGAGAGCGCTGCTGCAAGCGCGGCGCAGACAGAGGAGAGCGCTGCCGCAAGCGCGGCGCAGACGGAGGAGAGCGCTGCCGCAAGCGCGGCGCAGACGGAGGAGAGAAGCGCGGCGCAGACGGAGGAGAGCGCTGTCGCAAGCGCGGCGCACCCGGAGGAGGGCGCTTCGTCGAGCGCGGCGCAGACGGAGGAGAGCGCTGCCGCAAGCGCGGCGCAGACGGAGGAGAGCGCTGCCGCAAGCGCGGCGCAGACAGAGGAGAGCGCTGCCGCAAGCGCGGCGCAGACGGAGGAGAGCGCTGCCGCAAGCGCGGCGCAGACAGAGGAGAGCGCTGCCGCAAGCGCGGCGCAGACGGAGGAGAGAAGCGCGGCGCAGACGGAGGAGAGCGCTGCCGCAAGCGCGGCGCAGACGGAGGAGGGCGCTGCGTCGAGCACGGCGAAAACAGTGGAGGCCGCTGGCGCAAGCGTCACGAAGGCAGAGGCCGAGGCTGATACGGTGAGACCAGAGGCGGGGGCAGATGCACCGAAGACAGAAGACGGAGCGGATGTAGCAAGAGCACAGACTGGAGCAGCTGATTCTTCTGCCTTCGGATCGGCGCATCCCTTTAATACACTCAAATCGGACGAGCACGCTGCCGATGCTGCCCCGCCGGTCACTGCTCCGCCTTCTGTGCGGAATTCGGATTCGAGTCTCGCCAGCCCATCTGCGCCGCATGGAGCGCCGGCGCCTTTCATCCCTCCCCGCATCTCCCTGCCTCGCGCGGCCAGCTTCGCTCAAGAGGCAAGCCCATCTCCCCCGCCATGTTTGCCGCATGGGTTCTCTCTTCTGGCTGAGCGCGCATTGCAGCCGGTAACCACAAGTGCTCCGACTAGCGCGGCGCCGACGACCGCGTCAGCGGATTCCCCTGCAACGGTGGCTCCCGCGACCGGTAAACCCTCTGGCTCAACCCCAGCCTCCGCGATCGCCGATCCTCCTCCCTCCGTGTCGGCATCGGGTCCCGCCTCCGCGGCTCCAGGCCCCTCTGCCCCCGCCGGCACGCCATCCGGTTCCGCCGGCGCCCCCGGGTCCCGGACCGTTCCCGCCCCGTCCACCTCCGCTCCTGCCGCCTCCGCTTCCGCCTCCAAGCCCCTCTCCGCGGTGCGCGCCCCCGCTTCATCGTCCGTGGGCTCGGCAAGACGCGCGCCGCAGCGGAACTTGCCGCCGCAGCTGCTGCAGCAGTACCAGCAGTACCAGGCGCGGTACCAGCAGTTCGTGCAGGCCGCCAACGCCGTCGGGTTTCCCATGCAGGCACGCCCTGCCCCGGCGCCCCGGCGCCCCCGCTGACGCGGCGCAGGTTCTGCAAAGCGGCGGGCCGGCCGCCCGAGAAATGCTCTCGCAGGTCTCTCAAAACCCACAGGTATCCCTCCCTGCGCGCCTTGATCACTGCGCCTCCGCCGAACCTCTTTTTCCGCAGTGGGCCCCGATGCTGCAGCAGTACCAGGTCGGATCCCCCCAAACCGTGTACCGACAGGCGCTGCTGACGCGCAGGGCTGCACCAGGCCCTGTACCAGCACCAACAGCAGCTCACGTACCACTTGCACGTGCACCATCAGCAGCAGCAGGCCGCCGCAGCAGCAGCGGCCGCCGCAGCCGGGCAGGCAGCTGGCGGGCAGCAGGCTGCCCAGCGCGGTCCCGGACAGGGCGCCGTCGGCCATTCGGGGCAGGCGGCCCAGCCCGGAGCTGGCGGCCCCGCCGGCGCCGCTCCGGCGGGCCAGCAGCCTGCCGCTGCGCAGGCGAGCGGCAATGCGGGCCAGTCGCAGGCGCAGGCTGGCGCGACCCCGCAGCGGCCCCTTGCGGGCGCGGCGGGCCAGCAGGCGGCTTCCGGCGGCGCGCAAGCCGGCAGGCCTCTGCCGGGGGCGGCCGTTGCTCCAGGGCCCGGCGGGCAGGGGCCGGCGGGAGTCGCGGGCAAGCCCGGGCACGGGCAGGGAGTCGGCCAGCCGCAGCCGCTCGTGGGGCAGGCGCTCACGGCACACCACCAGGCGCTGCTACACCAGCAAATCGGGCTGACGCCGCAGCAGATGCAGCAGCTGACGCCGGACCAGCAGCAGGTGCTGCTGCAGCGGGCGCAGGTGCAGCTCGCGGCGCACTTCGAAAAGCAGCGCCAGGCGCAGCTCCAGGCCCAGATGCAGGCCCGCGGGCAGGCCCTCGGCCAGTCCCTCGGCGGAGCCGGCGCCCCGGACAGGGCCAGCGACAAGGCGTCAGGCAAGCCGCCCACCGCCGCAGGTCAGCCACAACAGCAGGCTCCTCAGCAGCAACAGCAGCAGCCTAAGAGGTGGGCGAAAACCGGCGCGGCGGCCCCCCCCCCCCCCCTCCCCGCCCTCCGGCGCCGCCGGATTCCGACACCCCGCTTGCAGACAAGGAGAGACCGTGGACTTGACGCAAGACAAAGACCGTGCGCCCGCCTTGCACGCTTCCGCACACCCTCCGTCTCAAGCGCGGGGCGGCGCAGACAAGGGTCAGGAGGGCGAGGGGGGCGATGAGCGGCCGCAGAAACGGAGGAAAGGCAGCGGCAGTGAGGGTAGTCTCCCGCAGGGCTCCGCCGCCGTCCCGGCCGCCGGCGCCGCTACAACCTCGGCTGCGGCTTCCGGCGCCGGCCCTGCAGCTTCTCTGAGCGCGGCAGCCTCCCCCGGCGCCGCAGGGGCCGCGGGGGCCCCGGGGCGGACATCGTCGGGGGCGGCGTCGGCGGCTGCGGCTCCAGCGCCGCGGCCTGTGACGCTGAGTGCGGAGGACCGGGCGGCCGTGGCGGCGCAGCACAAGCAGGCCCGCCCCGCGCCCCACGCCCCGCGCCCGTGCCGACGCCCCGCGCAGTTCGAGTCGCTCTTCCGGCGGACGCTGGACGCTGAGTTCGGCTCCCCGCGGGAACAGCAGGCCGGCCCCGAGGAGGCGGCGGGGGAGAAGGCGAAGGAGGAGCCCAAGACCGAGGAGCAGGGCGAGAGGAGGCCGGAGGCGGTGGGGGAGAAGAAGCGCGACGAGCCGGCGGAGGACGAGGGGAAGCCAGCGGAGGCCGCGGGGGCGCCGGCGGCCAAGAAGGGCGACGCCGCGAGGGAGACCGCTGCCACCCAGGGCGACGAGAAGGCGAAGGCGGCGGCCGAGGAGACGGGCGAGGCGGGGCCCCCGAAAGCGGAGAGATCAGAGGGAGAGTTGGTGCTGAAAGAGGAGGCGGCGGCGCCCGCGACCGCGGCGGAGTGCCCGACGGGCGGCGACGACAAGCCGAAGGCAGAGGAGAGGGGTGAGGCGGCCGGGGAGAAGGAGAAGGCCGCCGACGGGGGCGGGGCCGCGGACGCTGCGGGCGCGTCGGCGTCGGAGGCGGCGGCAGGGGCTGCTGTGGATCGGGCGGTTCGGCCCTCGCCGACGCCGTCGAGCGGCGAGGCGGGGGCGCCGCTGTCGGAGAACCCGCTGCTGGAGATCCGCTCGAGCCTGGCGCGCATCCCCACGGCGGCGATCCTGCGCCCGCGCCGCCTCACGCAGTGGACCACCGTCGGCGACATCATCCCCGAGGGCCACTCCTACGCGCACAGGCGCCCGCCGCCCCCGCCCGCCCCCCCGCCGCGCCCCTCACGGAGCCCCCAGCATGGAGTCGTTCCTGTCCTTCGTCCTCGCCGGCGGCGGCGGGCCCTGGGCGGCGGTGCGCCGGCCGACGCCTCGCCCCCGGCCGCCCCCGCGCAAGCGCGTGCGCAGGCGAAGAACGAGGCGCTGCGCATCCTGCACTCTTGCGTCGCCAAGGCCAAGTCCCTGCAGCAGGCCGCCGCCGCCGCCGCCCCGGCCCTTGCGGTGCCCGCCGTTCCGGCTGCATCCGCGGGCCCCGGCTCCGGCCCGCCGCCCCGGCCTCCGAGAAGGCCGGCGCCCCGCGGGGTGGCGGCCCCGCCCCGGCCCCGCCAACCTCTTCGAAAAGCCGGTCCTCAGAGTCGGGCACGAAGCGCGGTGCGCGCGCCCCGGAGGGCACAGCCGTGCTGCCCCGCCTGACTGCGGCGAGCAGGGCGGCCCTCGAGCAGCAAGAGCGCGTCTGGCGGCGCCCCCAAACAGCGTGCGCCCCGGCGCTCGCGCCGCGCCCCGCCTTGTCTCCGACCACCCGCAGAGCGCACAGGCGGCGCACAGGGGCCTGTCCCCGCGGTCCCGCAGGCAGCGCCCGGGGGGGCGGGCCCCGCGAGTGGCGGAATGGCGATCGCGGGCCCGGGGGCGTCTATGGCGCTGGGGGCCCACGACGGGGGCGCTGCGGCCGTCGCGCAGGCCGCCCCGGTTGCCGTCATGAACGACCCGGCCGTGCGCCCGCACCCGTCCAGTCTCGGCCCCTCCGCCGCCCCTGACGCGCGGCGGCAGGCCACGTACGGCTACGGGTACGGCGTGGGGATGACGGCGCAGCAGTTCGCGGCTTTGGCGCCAGCGCAGCAGCAGCAGCTGATGATGCTTCAGCGGCAGCGGCAGCAGATGGCGGCCATGGCGCGCGTCGCGCCCGAGGACATGGCCGCCTACATGCGGCAGATCCAGGCCGCCCGCTCCCTCCAGCAGCAGCAGCAGAGCGCCGCCATCCAGGCTGCGGCCGCCGGCGGCAGCGGCGAGTGGCTTGGCGGCGCCGTGCAATGAGCTCCAGGGCTCCATTGCCCCCACTCCGCGTCGCCCCCTTTCCGAACCGTTGAACCCTCAGGGCCTTGCCCATCCGCCCCCCTCCCCCCCTCCCGCTCAACCCAGCAGGCGCCCTCCTCTCTCGCTGTCGCTGTCCCCCTCCTGCCTGATTTGCCTGCAATGCCCTGCATCATTCAAAATTATTCTCGAATCTTCGTCTGCGTGCCGCTGCACATGCCGCACCGTGGCAATGTGGCACGCGTTTTAAATTGCTCGCCCGTGCACGTGCGATCGCGAATGATGAGGGCTTTTTTTTCGGGGCCACAAAACCGGCGAACTCATCACTTCGCTCACAGTTCGGGCATCTTCGCACCTCTACCACCTTCCGCCTCCACCATCCAGCAGCAATGGCGTTCGTGAACGGCGGCCTCATCGCGGCTTCCCAGCGCGGCACTCCCGCGGCGCTGAAGCAGCGCGCGTCGTGCCCGGCAACCCCGGCCCCGGCGGCGGCTCCCGCCCCGGTCGTCGCCTCCAGCTCTCGGCCCAAGTTCGAGGCCAAGGAAGTCGCACGCAAGACCTTCACGGCTGTCGCTGTTGCCCTTCTGTCGGCCTCGCCCGCCTTTGCCGCCGTCATCCCGGTGCGCGCGCGATAGCTTTCTTGCGCGCGACTAATCGCAGCGGCACTCGAACTTACTGTTTCCTTTTAGAACAACGTCCCTGGAATCAGCGACCCTGGTACGCCTCCGATGTACTCGCACGTGCGCGTTCCGCGCGCGCTCACTAGTACTTTACCCTGGCCAGTGCTCCGGAAGGAGGAGAAGTACCTCGAGGAGATTAAGCGCGGCTATGACTCGATTGCCCGCATCGAAGACCACATCGCGGCCGGCCGCTGGGGCAAGGTCGAGGATGAGGCTCGCGAGGTTCGTCGGCTGCAAGCCGCGTGTTTCTCCCCTCCTGCGCAGCGCGCCCCGTGCTAACGAAGTTCTTCCCTCCCGCGCGCTCAGCTTAACGGGATCGCCAAGCCGCTCAACATCATGAGCGCCGACGTCTTCCGCGCTCGCGAGCGCCAGGCCGAGGCCGCCATCAAGTCCTTCGTCGCCGACATCCGCGCCCTCGAGACCACCGAGGACAAGGAGAAGGTTCGCCGGTCGCTCGCCCTACGCCTCATCGCCTGGCGCACCGCGCCCCGTGCCGACATGCGCGCGCGCTTCTCCAGGCTGTGATCGATGCTGAGAACGCGCGCCGCGACATCGAGAAGTTCTTCTCTCTGGCCGGCATCGAGTTCCAGCGCGAGGATGCGTACGAGAAGTTCGTCGAGGGCAAGACGCCGCTTCTCAAGGGCGACAAGGCCTTCTAAACCGTGGAACGCGCTCTCTGAACCTAGCGCTAGTCTTTCATTTGTTTAACAGATCGCAGTTGCATTTACAGTTTACGTAGTTGTGTAGAGCGTAAGCATGTCCAACAAATTATATATGTGTGATCCTCCTTCCGGAGCACTGGCGCCTTGCCAGGGTAAAGTGAGCGCGCGCGGAACGCGCACGTGCGAGTACATCGGAGGCGTACCAGGGTCGCTGACTCCAGGCACGTTGTTCTAAAAGGAAACAGTAAGTTTGAGTGCCGCTGCGATTAGTCGCGCGCAAGTAAGCTATCGCGCGCGCACCGGGATGACGGCGGCAAAGGCGGGCGAGGCCGACAGAAGGGCAACAGCGACAGCCGTGAAGGTCTTGCGTGCGACTTCCTTGGCCTCGAACTTGGGCTGAGATCTGGAGGCGACGACCGGGGCGGGAGCCGCCGTCGGGGCCGGGGTTGCCGGGCACGACCGTCGGACGCGCGCTGCTTCGAATTCGAATTGAGCGCCGCGGGATCCGGACTGCCGCGCTGGGAAGCCGCGATGAGGGCGCCCCAGTGGCCCAGTCGATCGCGAGCTCGACGTCGGACCGCCGGTCCGCCGCCGTCCGCCGGGGCCGTGGAATCATTGAATATTTAATTTAATCGATGGACGAACTTCGAGGCTGCAGTGCGCATTAATATTCGCATGCCGCCGCGGCGCGCGCGCGCTGCGCGCATGCACTGCGGCACATGTACGTATACAGATCTAGACGTGCATGCGCATCGCACTGCAGCGACGCACTGCATGCGCATGCGCAGTTGCGGCAGTGCAGCGGCGCATGCATTTTATGTTCATGATACGGCAAGCTAGCGCTTAAAATCAAGTGCATGCCGCAGTGCCACGCGTACGTATACCGTATACGGTGCGCAAGCGCGCGCGCGCGCCCTGATCATGACGGCGCCGGCCGCGGTACTAATCGCAGCGGCACTCAAACTTACTGTCTCCTTTTAGAACAACGTCCCTGGAGTCAAGCGACCCTGGTACGCCTCCGATGTACTCGCACGTGCGCGATCCGCGCGCGCTCACTTTACCCTGGCCAGTGCTCCGGAAGGATCCCGGAGGATCCGGATCCGCGTCCGGGTCCGCGCATCCGGATCCGCGCGCGCTGGCAAGACTGGCACTGTGTGTGTACTGCCTCTGGCACTGCCTCTGGCTTAGGCAGGCAGAGGGGGGTACATGCTATTCGATCCAGCTTTCCAAGCGGCCGCTCCCCAGCATGGCGGCGCAGCTACCGCCAGCCGGGGCGCCCGCAGATGCATTGGCCATGGTGGCGAGCACCACCGCCGCCGACTTTCTTGCTCGGGTACGAGCTGCCACGTCGTTTCCGCGTGCGCATTCCTGATCTCCCTCGCGGCGCAGGCCCACCAGAAGGATAAGCAACTAGGCCCGAATCTTGAGAGGCTGCGCAATTGGTGCGCAGCGATGGGGGGCCTCTCCAGCGAGGAGGAAGTAAGGCTCGTCGGCTCGGCCTCGGGAGTTTACTTCCGAGTCTTGGATGCCGCGGGAGTGAAAAAGAACGTCCTCGCGCAAAAGCAGCGCGAGCCTCTCCTCGCGGCGTGTTTGCTCGCAGGCTGTCGGCAGAACGGAATACCAAGGTCAGCCGGGCAACCTCACAGGGGGCGCATAGGCCGCCGGGCAACTTGGCAGACCGCAAACCGTATCTTGCCAGGTCCTTCAAGGAGATCTGCGACGCAACAGGCGTATGCAAGAAGGTGGCGACCACATCTGCCGTCTCGGCGTTTCCCGACTGACCCCGCGCGCGAAGGACTTGGGGCGCGCTTTCAAAGCGCATGTACTAACTACGGACGACGCCACCATGCTACCTAGCAGCACCGATGACTTTCTGGCAAGCGCTGCGCGTCGACCTCTGTGCCGCGCGCTGCTGACCCTTGCGCCCCGGCTCGCAGGAGCGCTTCTGTCGCAAGCTGCAGACCACTCGGTGCACAGCGCTGCGACTAGGACATCGCGGCGTGGCATATACGGTGTCTCCCGCGGCTGACCCTCGCGCACGTCCGAAGATACTTTCTGGACGCGTGCTCCCACGTTGCGCGGCGGGCGATCGAGATCAACGTCGTGCACGGCAAGTCCCCCCTGACGTGCTGCGCCGCGGCGATGCTCCTCATCTCCAAGATGGGGCCGGAGAAACGCCCGCTGAAGCGTGCGCCGCTCCCCCGTGCTCCTGGCGCGCCGCCCCTCGGACGCGCGCCGCGCAGGGATCGCGGACGTGACGGGTGTGGCGGAGCTGACGGTACGGAACGCGTGGAAGGAGATGAACTCACGCTCCACGGAGCTCCTCCCGCCCTCCCTCGACTGGGCCACCGACGACCCCGCCACGGTGTGACGCCGCGCTGCGGCGCGTGCCGGGACGCCGGCTGAGGGCGGGGCAGTTGCTGGAGCCGGAGAACGGGGAGGCGGTGAAGATGGAGGTGGACGGGGCCTCGGAAGGCGGCAGCTCCATGCGCACCTCGCCCGTCGTCGGGGCGGGGCAGCCGGCGGGGAGCCCCGCCCTCCTCCCCATGCCCTTCCCGCCCGCCGCGCAGTCCCCGGCCCCGGGGCCCCTCCGCTCCACCAAGCGCTCCCCCGCCCTGCCGTCCCTCCCGGGCCCCGCCCTCCTCTCGCCCCCGCGCCCCGGCGCCGCCCCCGTCGGCCCCGCGCCCCCGCTCCTCTCCCTCTCGGGCCTCGCGCGGCAGGCCCCGCCGCAGGCGCTGGCTCCCCGGGGCCTGCGCCGGGGGCGTCGCCGGTGCCGTGCCCGATGGAGGAGGCGGGGCCGGGGCCGCTGCCGGAGCTGCCGGACCTCGTGCCCGACGCGGGGATGCCGATGCTGCTGGAGGGCCTCGCGATGGACGCGGCGGGGCCGGCGGCGACCCCGATGGACGCCGCCGCCCTCGCCTCCCTCCCCAGCTTCGGCTCGCTCCCCTCGTTCGGCTCCTCGGGCCTGCTCGCGGCGCTGGGCCACGAGGCGGGGGCGCCGGGGAGCCCCGACCTCTCCCGCCTCGGCTCCTCGGGGGACCTCCTGCGCGCGGCGGCCGGCGGCTCGCTGAGCGGGGGCTCGGCGCTGGGCGGGGGCGGGGCCGGCGGGGTGGGGGCGTCGGGGAGCGTGGGGGACTTCCTGGTGGAGCTGGCGCGGCTGGAGACGAGCAGCTGCTGCCGCTTCACCTCCGTGCGCTCCGTCCAGGACCTCCTCGCCCTCCGCAAGACCGCCTCCCGCGGCCAGCTCGCCCCGCTCCTCGAGCCCTCCGCCCCGGGCGCCGCCCCCGCCAGCCCCTTCTCCCCCCGCTCCTCCTCCTTCAACCTCACCGCCGCCTGACGCTTTCCCTTTGGGCCCTTTCTCGCGAGGCGCGCCCCCGCGCACCTTTTCATATCATGCGTTAGACTCCATTCGGGGGCCCCTCTATATTTTCATGCTCTCGGGCAGGGTATACGTATTCTTCTCAATTTCTTACAATTAGCTTAGTAAATAGGTACTTCGGTTCTGCTTTGTCTCGGGTATAGAATCGGTTTAATTTCTTCGCCAGCCCCCTGGCTGCAATTTTGTCCCCTTAGGGCCTTGGTTTTCCTGTGGCGCCCAGGCGTTCAGCGCCGCGAGCGCGATTTTGTCGCCTACCAGCGCGTGGTAGTTCGCGTTTCTTTAGCTTGTTGTACAAAGCGCTGTAAATACCAATTTTGAGCAGAAGATCCGCTGATCAATATGATGGCTGCAGATCTAGAAACACGCGATTTGTCACAGTGTGAACCAGAATTCGAAAACACCCCCCCTCACATCATCATGGCATGATGACGATCATCATTAATATTCATGATTACTAAGTTATCATAGTATCCGAGGTCATCATGATCCCATCTTGATGGCGTCATCACTGAGTCATGATGTGTGCACCCAATGATCATGGCATCATGATCATGATGACAGCACCGTCACGGCGTCACTGGCAAGGCCAGCTAGGGGCCAGCTGCGCATGCAGGCCCGCCGCGCCAGGCCCTGAGGCTGGCCGGCCGGCGTCCAGGAGCAGTGAATACTAGCAGACCGCGCCCGGCCCAGTGCAAGTGCAGCAAGTGCGGGCCGCGCGCGGAGGTGCAAGGGGGGGTACTTCTACACATTGCAGGGTACCGAGGGGGGGGGGGGGGCAGAGAGGCAAGGCGGGCGGGCGGGAGAGGCGGGCGGGGTGGCGAGGCGGGCGGGTGGGGTGGCCCAGTGGCGGAGCGGACGGATGGGGTGGCGAGGTGGGCGGCGCAGCAGGCTGGCGGGCAGGCGAGGGCGACGGCGGGCAGGAAAGCGGGAGGAAAGACAGGTGGGACCTGACCCTGCGCATAGCCTGCACATACGCAGAGCCGAGGCGTCAGCTCGCCCCTGACAGTGGCCGTGCGGGGGTGGGGCCCAGCGGCAGCGGCCGGGCCAGGTGCGCAGCAGCAGCAGCGGCGGGGCGAACCTGGAGTCGACGAAGCTGAGGCAGCGGGGGGGCGGCGGGCGAGGAAGCGGGCGGAGCGGCAGGTGGCGCCGGGCCCTGCGCATAGCCTGCGCAGAGCCGAGGCGTCAGCTCGCCCCGGAGAGCCGCGGCGCGGAGGCGAGGCCCAGCGGGGACGGCTGGGTAAGGTGCGCAGCAGCAGCGGCGGGGCGAACCTAGAGTCGACGAAGCTGAGGCAGCGGGCGGGGCGGAGGGCGAGGAAGCGGGCAGAGCGGCAGGTGGCGCCGGGCCCTGCGCATAGCCTGCGAAGCTTAATAGCCGAGGCGTCAGCTCGCGCCAGACAGCGGCCGTGCGGGGGCGGCGCGGCGGACAGCCGCGCGCGGACAGCCGCGGGGCGGGGGCGGGGCCAGCTGCGAATACTGCGCATGCGACGCCGCCACCCTCTGCTACGGGGCCAACGCGTACGGCGTGGCCCGAGCTCGAGGCCGCAGCCGGAGAAGTGGGCGCGCGAGGCTGAAAAGAAGATGCGCAAGAGGAGCTGTTCGACATGGCTTCTGTGCGCGCTCTGCTCGGGATTGCCGGCGGCATGCGAGCGATTGCAGCTGATTGAAGCGATTGCAGCCGAGCCGAGTTTGATTGCAGCCGGGCGGCGGGCGCGGGGCAGTCATGATCATCACTCGGCCAAGCGACGCGCACCGGAAAGCGGCGTCGCGGGTGCCTTCTTCCGGCCGAGCGAAGCGCTTCCCGCAGCCGCGCAGGTCGTTGCACGCCCGGATGGCAGCCGCGCAGGTCGTTGCACGGCTCTACACACTACACACTACGCAGGTCGTTGCTTCTGTACCCAGCAAAAGCCGAAACTCGCAGGAGCACTTTTTTCCGGCGCCCGGTACAACAGGTACTTGAGGCGGCCTAGCGCGCCACGCGCCACTTCTCGAGCCCGGGCATGTATGACAGAGTTTGTAGGTCGCATTGAGAGCATTCAGGAGCACGTGGTCTGGTGCATATAGCGATAGCAGGTGAGGCGCGACCTCGACATGTTTGCGCAGCCCCGCCTCTGCATTTTTTTCCGCCGCTCGCAGCGGCTACGATGCGATCACACCTACACGAGAGCGCATGCAAAGAATCTCATCTTACAAAAATTGCTAACACAGAAAGTACGCCGCACCAATTCACCAGGGGAGCAAGGGAGGGGGTACCCCCCCTTGCAATTAATGCCAGTGATCATGAGCTAGAATTCGAATCATTGAATCTGCCGCAGCCTGGCAGTGCTAGTTATAGCTATAGCTATATATAGATGCATGCAAGCTCGAGGGCCCGGCGGCCGTCGACGTCGATCGCGAGGCCTATATATAGCGCTAGCTAGGCCTTCAATTGCAAGGCTTGGTCCCGGGGGCGGGCCATCATGGCATGCATATGGCCATGGGCCATGGCCAGCCAACTTGGCACTGGCGGCAAATTAATATTGCAAGGGGGGGTCAGCTGCTCAAACCCCCCTTGCAATTGCTACCCGTCGGATTGTCTGTCACGCTGTCCAAGCCGGCTAGTTCGCAAGTCGGTCTTTTTCTCAACGTCGGAAGTCTTTTGAAGGTACCCAGCTGCAGGCCAGCCCCAGCTCAGCGGCTGGCCGCACGTGCACAGCCGGCCCGCGCTAGCGCTGCATGCGCGCGGCCGGAGCGGGCCGGACGCGGATGCTCTAATATAATAATGATATAAATCCGCCGCATCGGCCTGAACCTGCTCCGTCGTCCGTGCAACGCGGCGCAGCTCCTAGCTCCTGTTCGGACGCGGCGCGCGGCCCGAGGCCCCGACCTATAGCTACTAGTACTGTACATCGAAGCAACTACTATCCAGCGGTGACTCAGTGACTGGCTACTATCCAGCCACGGCTAGGGCAGCCACGAGCCAACCTGCCCGGCTGCCGCGGCTCGTCCGGCTTGCTTGCAATTGATGGGGCGGGGGCGCGCAGCGCGCCGCAGCGCCATATGCATGCAGTCGACAACAACCGCAAACGGTGCGCGTGCATATGGCGTGCCACGGTGGGCGGGGGCGCGCAGCGGGCAGCTGCGCGGCTCGCCAGGCGGGGCAGAGCGCGGTGGGCCGCAGGCGGCTCGCCGGGCAAAGCGGACGAGAGGAGGGCGGCTGCTCGGCTCCCCCGGCCAAGCGGAGGCGCGGCGGGCGGCTGCGCGGCTCCCCGGGCCAAGCGGAGGCGCGGCGGGCGGCGGCGCGGCTCGACGGGCGGGGCGGAGGAGCGGCGGGCGGCGGCGCGGCTCGAAGGGCGGGGCGGACGAGCGGCGGGCGGCGGCGCGGCTCGCCGGCGGGGCAGAGGCGCGGCGGGCGGCGGCGCGACTCGACGGGCGGGGCGGAGGCGCGGCGCGCGGCGGCGCGGCTCGGCAGGCGGGTGGAGGCGCGGCGGGCGGCGGCGCGGCTCGACGGGCGGGGCGGAGGCGCGGCGGGCGGTGGCGCGGCGGGCGGCGGCGCGGCTCGACGGGCGGGGCGGAGGCGCGGCGGGCGGCGGCGCGGCTCGACGGGCGGGGCGGAGGCGCGGCGGGCGGCGGCGCGGCTCGACGGGCGGGCGGAGGCGCGGCGGGCGGCGGCGCGGCTCGACGGGCGGGGCAGACGAGCGGCGGGCGCGGCGTTGCTCGACGGGCGGGGCGGAGGCGCGGCAGGCGGCGGCGCGGCTCGACGGGCGGGGCAGACGAGCGGCGGGCGGCGGCGTGGCTCGACGGGCGGGGCGGAGGAGCGGCGGCGGCGGCGCGGCTCGACGGGCGGGGCAGACGAGCGGCGGGCGGCGGCGCGGCTCGACGGGCGGGCGGAGGTGCGGCGGGCGGCGGCGCGGCTCGACGGGCGGGCGGAGGCGCTGCGGGCGGTGGCGCGGCGCGCAAGGCTTATATATTTTAATTTCTGGAACCATTTTCGATCTAGATCTGTGGCTGGCCCGCGGCCCAATGGGAACTTAGATGCTGTCTAAAGCTGCTGTCGCGGCCCTGCAGATCTAGATGCTGACTTAAGCTTTGTTCATTTAGACCCCACCTTGCATTTCCTGACTCAGTGAGACGAGCAGGGGCCGGGGCGGGGGCGACTCGGCGAGTCGAAGACCTAGTTCAACGGTTTAATTTCGACTCGGCGAAGGCGTTCGAGGACCGGACGCGACTCTCGGCGCGGGGACACGTCTGTAAGGCTTCAAGGCTTGCGACGCTGCAGGCATACTATGATATGCATGCCCTGCGGGTCTAGCGCTAGCGTTGTCGCCTTGCGCAGTCGGCCGGGCCGGCGGCCCGCGGCGGAGCCCTTCAAGGCTTCCCGGAGGGGTACGGCCACACGGACACGGTCCGCCGGGTCTGTAGGGTCCGGTATTCCGAATGTAGATGCGCCAATATTTAATGCAGCGCCATTCAAAATGATTCACAAGATCAATGCGCGCGGCGCGCGCGCGCCCTTCCACGAGTTTGGGGGTCGCAACTTACCTCGCAAGCACGGGTAAGCTTGTCGCAAGTTGTCGGCTAAGAGTCTTCTTAAGACTCTAAGACTCGGCGGCTTGATCGGACCTGCCCCTAAGAGCCGCCGGAGCGACAAGTTCGCCGACAACTTCCGCGTACGTGACGTCTGAAATCTCGGGGTCGATTGAAACTCGCGGGCCCCATCACTGATGGCCCCAGTCTCCTACCATGTACCCCCCATGAACTGGGCAGATTAAGGAGAAGCATTGGTCGGCTTGGCCGGTCCGTCGCATTCCCTGCGCGTCAATCCCCAGGCCGGTCCGTCGCATTCTGCGCGCGCCTCATCCAGAACCTCACGTAGGCTCACGCCTCTGGTCGGCTGCTACGGCACAGTAGACATTATACCTCGACCATTTCCGGTCCGACGCTGGATCGTCGCATAACCGCTTCGCTCGGGAGATCCGCGGACCTTTCATTGCTCTGTGGCCTCCGGGACGGCTCGGAGCCGAGCGTTTCATCGAGAGTGCCACATGGGCCTGCCAACCCAGATAGCTCTGCGGAATGACATCGACACAAGCATGAAGAAACAAACCGATGCAGCTGAGTCAGCGCTGTCGGCGCGTGCGGAGCGCAAGTCCCCCACCAAGCTCTCAGGCGATGTGAACAGTCAGGCAGAGCGTGAGGAGACCTCCTCGTCGGGCGGGCGGGAGGAGATGCCGGGCGCTCCACCTGCACGCCGCGGACGGGAGGGCGCGTTTGTTGCAGTTGACGATCTTCCTACCAAAACTCTCACCGCCGTCAGCGACGCGCCTCCGTGCCCGCACGGCTCGTTTTGCCGTAAAGGAAACGCATGCAAGACGGTTCTGTGTCGGCACCATTTCCTGGTGCGTATCAATGGGCCTTCCCAAGCCGTCCCTTAAACGCGCCCGCGCTTCCTGACTCCCCTGCAGGACGGGTCATGTAAGCATCGCTCGGAAGGTTCGCTTTGTAAGCATTTGAGGAATCAGAATCGCATTCTGATTTTTTTAAAAAAACATCCAGAGTGTTTCTTCGCCCATTCGGAGGAGGAGCAGCGCCCAGCCGCCGCGTTCTACAAAGAGAAGCTCCGTGGCTGCACCCGATTCTACAAGGTGCCCCCGATTTTATATCTCGTCTATTTAAAGGGCCGCTTTTTAATGCAGACCATCCGGTGCGAGCAGGAGGGCTTCTGCGTGTTCGGGAAGAACTGCATCTTCTGGCACACGACGGCGGGCGCGAACTCGTCGTTGAAGGCGGCGCCGCGGGGCACAGGCAGCGAGCCGCAGCGCGCGCTCAGCCTGGCCTCGAGCGAGCTGCGCGGCGTCCTCCAGCTCTCCGTCAGCTCCGAGGCCGCGCTGCTGCGCGCCCTGCGCACCCTCGAGGTGCCCCCGCCGCCGGCCCCCCGCGCGCCCCTCCGCCCCAGCCGAGGCTCGCGCGCAGGCGGCCGGTGGGATCGCGGTGCAGGCGGTGCGCTCCATCGCGACGGGCCTGGTGCCGCTCGGCCAGCAGGAAGACTGGCACTGCGCCCTCCGCCTCCTCGCCGAGGCCCTTGGCACGCTGCGCGCCGTCCTCGCCGCCGGGGAGGCCCCCGAGCCGGCGGCCGCCTCCGCCTCGCTGCGCGCTGTCGAGCAGGCCGCGCTCGCCGTCGCCGCGGGGGCTCCCGCGGTGCAGCCCGTGCACGCCGCCCTCGAGCTCCTCGTGCGCGTCTCGCGCGGCCTGCAGTGCGCCCTCGGGGTGCCGGAGGCGCCGCCGCCCGAGCCCGAGGCCGGCGCAGCGCTTATAACTCTGTACCTTGTCGGCAACACATCGGCCCTCGACACCCTCGCCCGCTCCTGGCGCCTGCGTCCCCTCCTCGACGGCGCCCGCCTCGGCGGCGTCCTCATCGCCAGCGGCGAGGGCTACCGCGCCCAGTCCGTTCCGGGCTGCGAACCCGGCGCCCTTGCCCGAATCGGGGAGGCCCTCCGCCAGGAGCCCGAGGAGCCGCCGGCGCGCCTCTCCGACGGCCGCCTCCCGCTCGACCTCCGCGCCTTGGCAGCCTCGCACCCCGGCCGCGCCCTCTTCGCGCTCGTCTCGCCGACCCTCGCCCTGCCGGCCCAGGAGCGCCTCTTCGACGCCGTCCTCGCGGCGTCGCGCGGCATCGGCGCGGCGTGCATCGTCGTCGGCTCCCCGTCGGGCAAGGGCTACAGCCGCCCCGAGGTCCGCACCGTCTCGGAGGAGGAGGTGCGCCCCCGCCTCCGTCCCCGCCCCGCCCCGCCCCGCGCCGCTCGAGGCCCGACGCCGGCGGCAGTTTGCGGCGCTGCTGGCGGACCGGCGGCTGGCGGCGCAGTCGGCGGCGGAGGCCGAGGTCGCCCTCCAGCAGCGGCTTCTCGCGCAGCTCGTCCTCGGCGGCTTCTCGGCTGCCCCGCGCCCCGCCACCGGCGGCCGCGGCCTCCCCGTCGCCGCTTTCCCCTCGCATCCTGGCCAGTCCCCGTACTCCGGGGGTGCTTTGGCCGGCCCTGCCCAAGTCGCTCCCTCGTCGCGCGGCCCGCCATACCGCACACCAATCGGCCTCTTCTGAGCCTGTCGACTCTACCCCCTCAAACTTTGTCATATCGCTCTCCCGCAGTTGCGTTTGCCGCATCCCGGCTGCAGTTTTCCAAGATCGCGATTGAGATTCTCCAGTGCAGTCAACTGTTCAGCAGAGTTCTATGACATGTGATCTGTTAGCAAGCTAGGTTTGAAAATAGTATACATACCACTCGCGGTCGATTCTTCTATTTATGTTTCTACCTTTCCTTTTTTGCACCGGAACTTTTGGTGGCTTTCACATAAGTATATCCATCATAAAGCGGCACGTTTCAAGCTTAACGACTTAGGTGTTCGGGTAGGACGTAATTGTCCTTGTTGCCAGGTTTTTTATCATGAGCACCTCTTTCATCAAACGAAGGTGTAGTTTTTGAAGCTCGAGACCTGTATAGTTTCACGTAGCTACCAGTACTTGCTCATTGTGCGAGTGTGCAAGCATCTTTTTATTTTTAGCGGATGTTCAGCGGTTTGTGTCCGAATTTCGAGGCGCGGTACTCTAGTACCGTACCGAATATTAATGCTACCGACGCGATATCGATCTGCAGAGGCTGCAGCGCCGTACGTATAATCGTCGTGGCTACAGCCTACCGTAGTACGGCTACGTATATACACGTAGGACGTATACGTTCGTATGCGTACGCGTATACGTACGTATACGTAACGTGCGATCATCATCGGATACGTAGTACCCCCGATCGCGTAGGCTTTTCTGATTGGTCGACGTGCTAGGGTTCTCTCCGAGCTGCACGGCACGCGCGCGCGATTCCTGCGAAGTGATCGTGAGGGCCGGCGCCGGTGAGGCGCATCCTCGCGGCGCGTGGGAGACCGAGGCCTAGCCCAGTAGGCCTAGGCCCTAGCTATAGGCCTAATAGGCCGCCTCCGCGCAGCTCAGGGGCCCTGCGCCGGCCAGCCGCAGACAGCGCGGCGCCGCGAAGGCCGCGGGCGGTACACGAGAATCTAGCGCGGCGTGCGGGCTCCGGCTCGGAACAGCGTGGGACGACTCCACCACACTTGAATTCAAGCAAAGAGCAGCAGGCGCGCCCGCTGCTGGGTGCTAGCGCTTGGCCACGGCTAACGCCGATTCTGCATCGCAAGCCTCGGCCGTTTTAGTTCCAGCTGCTCGATCGGCTCAGCGGCCCGAACAGCCGGGGCGGTCATTTGATTGAAGCAACAGTCTGCGGGAGATCGGGGGAGCGCCGCGGCGCGGGATGAGCAGTTAGCCAGCCATTGCGTGAACCGGAGTTCACCACACGGGGAGCTTGGCTCTGCCGGCAATGGCAGCCGGCGATTCCGACACCTATCTTCCGCGATGCTTAACTGCGCTGCTGCCCGACTGCCCGGCCTCGCCGGCCACGGGCATCGGCAGCATGTCCCCGCCGGCACCGCTGCTACCCTCTACAGGGAGCCTCACGGCACGGAGCCCAGCCGTGGCTCAACTGGCTGGAAGCGTGCGCCGGAGCCTCGCCCGGCCCGGCCCGACCTAATCTGCTTCCCGCGCGCCTGACGGGGGCTCAGGTTGTGTTCGTGGATGTTAGCGGATTCACTCAACTCGCCAATGCGATGGTCGACGGTGCGCGCGAATCGCATCCCCGCGCCCGCTGCCCGCCTTAGCCCGCGCCGCGCAGACAACGACCCGCGCGCCGCCTGCGAGGAGGTGCGCCGGCGCCGGCCTGGCGCTTCCTTGCGCGGGGCTGACGGGCGGGGCGGGGGCAGTTGACGCGGGTGCTGAACGAGTACATCTCGAAGCTGGTGCGGTGCCTGCACGAGTGGGGCCTCGACATCCTCTTCTTCGCCGGCGACTCCATCGTCGCCCTCTCGCCGACCCTCCCCGGCGAGGGCGCCGACGGGGCGGCGGCGCGCGGGGCGGCGGCGGCGCTGAGCGTGCAGCGGGTGGTCTTCGAGCGGGACGGGCACGCGCTGAACGCGCACACGGGGCTGGGCACGGGCGAGCTGCACGTCTACGCCGTCCGCGCCAGCTCCGGCGCCCGCTACGAGCTCCTCTACGCAGGCTCTGCTCTCAAGGGCGGTCCGCCCCGCCCCGGCCCGCGCCACCGCGCCGCGCCGGGGCCGAGCCGGGGGGGGCCGGGGCGCAGCGATCGACGCGCAGGCGGCGTCGAAGGGGACGGAGATCGTGCTCTCGGCGGGGACGGCGGCGTGCCTCGAGGGCCGCGTCGCCGCCCGCCGCCTCCTCGACCGCGCCGCCCCGGGGGCGCCCCCGCTCTTCCTCATGGACTCATTCGAGCCCAACGCCCGCCCCGCCCCGCTCTCCGCCGCCTCCCGTGCGCCCGCCCGCCCCGCCCCGCCCCCGCCCGCCCACGCCGCCCGCAGACGCCGGGTGGTGCGCGTGCGGTGCGCCGGCGTGGGAGGCGCACTCGTGGGCGGCCGCGGCGCGCTTCGCGGGGCTGGAGGCGGCGCCGGGGCCTTCCTGCCCGCGGTGGTGGCGGGCGGGGCGGCGGCGGACAACACGAGCCTGCGGCACGTGACGGCCGTCTTCCTCGCCTTCCCGGGCCTCGACCTCGCGGCGGGGGCCCCGACGAGGCGGCCGCCGCCGCGCGCCACGCCGAGGCCTGCGCCGCCGTCGTGCGGCGCGTGCACGCGGCGGCCGAGGGCGAGTACGGCGGCTGCGTCTCCAAGTTCCTGCAGGACGACAAGGGCGCGACGTGCCTCGTCTGCTTCGGCCTCCCCGGCGGCTTCACCCACGAGGACGACGCCGGCGCGCCCCCCGCCCCCGCCCCGAGCGGGCGCCCCCTGACGCCCCGCGCTGCGTCGCAGAGCGCGCCGTTTTGTTCGCTCTTGCCCTCGAGCGCTGGTTCGAGTCCACGCAGCGGCCTTTTGCCTGCGGCGTGCGCCCCGCGCCCGGCGCCCGGCGCCCGCCTCTCCTCGCCTCGCCTCGCGCGGCAGCGGGCTGAGGGCGGGCAGATCGCGGCGGGGCGGACGTTCTGCGGGCGCGTGGGGGCGTCGTGCCGGCAGGAGTACGCGACCATCGGCGAGGCCGTCAACCTCGCCGCCCGGTGCGCCCCGCCCGCCCCGCCCGCCCCGCCCCACCGCGCCCGAGCGCACGCCGCAGGCTCATGGCGACGGCGAAGCGGGAGGTGCTGGGGCGGGGCAGGCGGGGAGAAGGGCGGGGAGGAGAGCGGGGCGGCGGCGGCGCGGGTGACGTCGGTGCTGTGCGACGAGGCGGTGGCGGCGGCGGTGCGCGCCGGCGCCGCCCGCTACGAGGTCGCCTTCCACCGCCTGCCCCCGCTCCGCCTCAAGGTCCGCCCCTCCGCCGCCCCGCCCTGCCGGGGCCCCCTGACCGCCGGCAGGGGTACACGCGCGACGTGGCCGCGTTCCGCCCGGCGCCGGTAGGGACGGGGACCCGCGGGCGCCTGCCGCGCCTCTACGAGCCCGTCTCGCTTGGCGGCGGCGGGGCGGGGCGGCGGCGGGGGCGGAGGAGTGGTCGGCGGGGGAGGCGGAGGCCGGGGGCAACCGGCGGGCCTCGCTGGTGCTGGGGCGGCAGGGGGACGTCGAGGTCGTGGGGCGGGCCGTCGAGCTCGCCGCCATCCGCGCCGCCTGCGTCGATCTGCTGCAGGGGCGCGGCTCAACGGTCATCCTGCGGGGCCCGGCCGGCCACGGCAAGTCGGCGCTCCTCTCGGCGGCCGGCGCGGAGGTGGGGCGCCTCGGGGGCGCGTCTTCGTGGCGCGCGGGAGCCCGCTGCACGCCGCCGTCCCCTTCGCCGCCCTCCGCTCGCTCCTCGTCTGCGCGGGGCTCGACCTCGCCGCCGAGCCGGCCCTCCGCGCCGACCTCACCCGCCGCGACGTCGACCGCCCCATGCAGGCGCCCCCGCCCCGCCCCCGCCCCCGCCCCGTCCTCCCGGGCTGAGCCGGCGGCCGGCAGGCTGCGCGCCTCCTCTGGCGCTACGTGCTCGGGCACGGCCTCAGTGCGACCCGCCCGCCCCCTCGCTCCGCCGCGGCGCGCCGGCTGACGGGTGCGGCAGCGGAGGAGGGGCGGGGCGGGGAGGAGCTGCCGGGGCCGAGCATCCACGTGCGGACGGCCTTCGGGCGGGCGCAGGCCATCGCCCGCATCTTCGTCCGGTGGGCGCCGCCCGCCACCGCCGCCGCCCGAGGGGACGGCTCTGACCCCGTGGCAGCCTCATCCGCGCCGTCACGCACTCGCCCGTGGCCGTCCTCGTCGAGGGTCCGCCCTGCCGCCCCGCCCCCGCCCCCGCCGCCCCGCCCGACCCCCGCCCCCGCAGACGCCCACTTCCTCTGCTCCTCCTCCTGGGCCGTCCTCCGGTGCCCCCGCCCGCCCCGCCGCCCGCGCCCGCCTCCCCGCTGACCCGCGGGCGCGCCGGCAGCGAGATCCGGCGCAACTGCACGAACGTCCTGGTGCGGCCCGCCGCTCGCCTGCGCCCTTGGGGCGGGCGGGCCGAAGCCGTGCGCGCAGGTGGTGCTGGCGACGCGGCCGATGAGCGACCCGCCGCACGAGTTCAAGTTCCTGTGCGGGGACGAGGCGGAGCGGGCGGCGGAGCGGGCGGCACTCCAGCAGCAGCGCTCGGGCCACCTGCAGCCCGGCGGGAGCATCTCCGGTGGCAGCACGCCCAAGGCGGCGAGCATGGGGACTCCCGCCGGGGGCCACGCCACGCCCCCGCTCGTCGCCCGCGCCGCCCTCCAGCGCGCCGCCGGCGGCTCGCCCGGGTGGGCGCGGGGGCGCCGGGGAGCCCGGCGGGGGGCGGCCGGGGGAGCGGGATGGCGACGATCGCGCTGGCGCTGACGCGGGCGCGGGAGGCGGTGGCGCGGATGCGGAACCGGCGCGGCTCGACGGCCTCCTCGCGGCGCGCCTCCGCCTCCGCCTCGGACACCGACTCGCTGGCGCCGCCCCCGCCGGCCGTCAACAACTGGTCGGGGCCGGCCGACCGCGACGAGGCGCCGCACGTCGCCGCCCCGGCCCTCTTCCCGCTCGACGAGGAGCGCTCGTCGCGCGACGCCTCCCCGCAGAACAGCGCCCGCGGGGGCCTCCCCGCCAGCCAGCGCTCCTCGGCGCGCCCGCTGGTGAGCCTCAGCCACGTGGCCGTCGCGGGCCGCGGCTCGGTGAGCCTCGCCGGGGGCTCCCAGGGCCGCCCCTCCCTCGTCGCCTCCGGCGGGCGCCCGTCCCTCGTCCTCTCCTCGGCCCAGCGCGTCGCCGAGGCGCTCCAGCAGCAGCAGACGCAGACGCAGCAGGCGCAGGTGGCGCAGGCGGCGCAGGTGGCGCAGGTTGCGGGGAGCGTCGCCGGGGAGAGCGTCGGAGAGCGCGAGGGGCCGGCGCCGCCGCAGGCGAGCCACGAGGTGCCCGTGCAGATCCTCGAGGTGGAGCCACTGACGGACAAGGCCGCCTACCTCCTCGTCCGCTCCCGCCTCGGGGCGGCGGCGGAGCGCTTCTCGCGGGAGGCCCTCGCCGCCGTCGTCGAGAAGAGCCGGGGCATAGCGCTCTTCCTCGTCGAGCTCTCGCGGCAGCTGCTGCAGATGGGGGAGGCGGAGGCGGGGAGCTTCGCCGCCTCGGCCGTCCCCTCCTCCATCGAGGGCGTCGTCCTCTCGCGCGTGGACACCCTCCCGCGGGACGCGCAGGCGCTCCTCCGCCTCGCCGCCGTCGCGGGGCCGATCTTCACGCTGGAGGCGGCCATGGCGGCCGACCCGAAGCGGCTGGCGCAGCGGGAGGCGCTGACGGCGCTGGAGCACCTCGTGGGGGCCTCCTTCGTGGAGCCGCTCGGGTCGGCCCCGCTCGAGGGCCCCGCCGCGTGGCTCGCCGCGGAGCACGGCTTCGTGCACGCGCTGGTGCGGGACGCGGTGTACGAGGCGACGCCGAACGCGACGCGGCAGCGGCTGCACCTCAACGTCGCCCTCTGGCTCGAGGCGCGCGCGCAGGGCCGCCGCCTCGACAAGCGCCTCGCGGGGCCCGCCGGCGAGCCCGACGGGGACGCCTCCCGCGCCGCCGCCTCCGAGGCCGCCGCCCTCTACCACCACATCCGCGCCTCGGGGGACACGCAGCGCGCCCTCGCCTACCTCGAGCGCTCGGCGCGCGAGGCGTACGAGGCGAACGCGCTGCGCGAGGCCCGCGACGGCTACCGCGAGCTCCACCGCCAGCTGGACGCCCTCGGGCTCGACGCCGCGCTCCCCGCCCGCCCCGACCTCCGCAACGTGCCCCGCTCCAGCTGGCGCCGCCCGGCCTCGCGCGACCGCGGCGAGAAGGGCGGCGAGGCCTCGGACCCCTCCTCGCCCTCCACGGGCGGCTCGACGGGCGGCTCGGGCCGCTCGCGCAACTCGCGGGGCGGCAAGGGCTCGGGCGGCTCGACCGTCTCGGGGCACGACCCGCTCGCGTGGCGCAGCATGCGCCTCCGCTCCCTCCAGTACTGGGTCTTCGCCGAGTACCACGCGGGGCGCCTCGACATCGGCCTCGAGCTCGCGCGCCGGCTGCTCGAGGCGTGCGGGCAGGCGCTGCCCCGCCCGGGGGCCGCCACTGCCCTCCGCGTCCTCGCCCGCCTCGTGCGCGACGTCTTCGTGCGGCGGCTGCCGGCCCCCGTCCCCTTCGGGCCCCCGGCGGCGGGGCCGGCGGGGGAGGGGGCGCCGGGGCGGGGCGGGGGGACGTGCTCGGCGGTGGTGTGGGAGGTCCTCGCCTGGCTCGCCATCGTCTCCGGGGACACCTTCCTCGGCGTCTACGGCGCCCTCCGCGCCTACGCCATGACCGCCTTCGCCCGGGGCGGCGTGCCCCGCGACAGCCCCGAGGCCCCCGTGCTGGGGCGCATGCAGGCGATGCTCGCCTTCGTGACGGGCCTCATGCGGCGGCGCGCCCTCTCGGACCGCCTCCTCGCCAACGCGGCGGCCATCGGGGAGGCCCTCGACGACGACTCCGTCCGCGGCGCCGTCGCCATGCAGCGCGGCATGCGCGCCGCCTCCTTCGGGTCCGCCCCCGCCCCGCATCGCACCGCACCGCACCGCTCCGCTGCCGGGGCCGAGCGGGGCGGGGCGGGGCGGCGGGCGCAGGCGGATGGAGGAGGCGCGGGATGCGTTCGGGGAGAGCACGCGGCTGAACTGGGAGGTGGGGGCGGGGCCCTGCGGGGAGGCCTGGGGCTGCCACCTCCTCGCCTCCATCACCCTCGGCGAGCTCGAGGAGGCCCGCGCGCCCCTCGCCGAGTGCTGGGACTTCTCCCGCCGCGTCGGCTCCCGCCAGCGTGCGCCCCGCCCCCTTCCCCCCGCCCCGCCGGCCCCTCACGCGCTCCGCAGTGACCCTCTTCCTGACGGTCGTCTTCGGCTGGTCGAGCTGGTTCCGCGGCCACGACGAGGGCGTCCAGGCGCGCCCCGGCCCCGCCCCCGCCCCCTCGTCCGCCCCCGCTGCCCCGCTGAGCGGCCGGGGGCAGGAGTGGGTGCTGCGGGGCAACGAGGTGCGGGTGGAGCTGGGCGAGGGAGGCGCCCTCTGGTGGATCGAGGCCTCGTTGCTCTGCCTCGAGGGCCTCGCGACGTGGCGCTGCGAGCAGGACGCCGGGAAGGCGGCGCGCCTCCTCGAGCGCTGCCTCGCCGTCTGGCGCGACAACTACCTTAACTCCCTCTGGTTCTCCACCCGTGCGCCCCGCCCCCCGCCCCGCCCCCCCTCCCCCCGCCCCCCCGCGGCGGCGGCTCACTCGGCGCGCGCAGTGCAATTCTACGCGGTGGCGGACTGGGCCGTCTGGTGCCTCCACGAGATCCAGACGCAGGAGCCGGCCGGGCCGCCCCTGATGCAGCCCACGGAGCCGGACGCCTCGGGGGGGCCCTTCCTCGCGGTCTCGGACGGGCAGGCGGTGGCGCGGGGCGTGCGCGAGCTCGGGCGGGCCCGCGTGGAGCGCGTCGCGGCGGAGGCGGCCGCGCTGCTGCGCCGCACCGCCCGCCTGCTCCCCATCGCCGCCCCCTACGCCGCCCTCGTCGCCGCCGAGCACGCCCGCGTGCGCTCCGGCGGGCGGCCCTCGGGCTCCTGGCGCCGCGCCCTCCGCCGCGCCTCCGCCGCCTTCGCCCGCGACGGCCACCGCGTCATGCACGTGCGCACGCGCCCCGGCCGCAACCACACAACCCCCTCCCCCCCTCCCCCCCCCAACCGGGCGGTGCAGATGGTGACGGAGGGGAAGCTGGCGGCGGTGGAGGGCGGGGCGGACTTCGGGGCGAGCCGGGCGGTGGAGGAGGCCCTCGCCCGCGGCCTCGCCCTCCGCGCCTTCGCCTACCGCACCGACCCCTGCGACCGGCCCCTCCCCGGGCCCCGCGCCTACCTCCCCTGCTTCTAGCGCCCCGCCACCCCCGGGCCTCCCCCCGCCCCCTCCCCAGTCCGCATTCGATCGAGTTCCTTGCGCGTCTTCCTCTCAGAATCTTGTCGCTATGCATGTATGTGCGCGCAGCTCAGCCTTGACGAAGTTACTTTCTCCGATTTTCTCGCCATTTTTTTTGTAGAGATTCTGCCAGCCTGGCAGTCACACTGAGTGGTTAAGGCAGGTTCATGTTATCATATTATAGTGGCTTAGGCAGGTTCATACTAGCAATTAACTTATCATTGAAGAATTCGAGAACCATTCAAGTTGATTCAACTGCTTTTCGTGTGCGCGTGCATATGCAAGATCATGTGCCAAGCTCAGCGGCTGCCAGCGGACCCTCGAACCCGAGACTCCCCGAGTCTAGATCCCCAAGAGCCTCACTGCTGCGGCAGTGCCACGGTGCTGCGGCACTGCTGCGGCAGTGCTGCCTCATCATGCATCATGATCAGCCTGGCGCATGGCAGTACTAGTGTACTGTGCCACGGTGATCAGGCAGCTCATCACTGAGTCAGCTCATCAGCTCAGCTCATGATCAGGCAGTGTCGAGCAGTGATGGTATTATTAATTCTTGGCAAATCGTGACCGCTATCGATAATCTTTAGCACCATTATTTTATATTATTATTATGGCACCGTATGTTATCGATAACCACCCCCACAAGCGCCATAGAAACCCCGCTCGGACAGAGCAGAAACGTCGCCAAACTGCTAGAACGCTCTCTAGATCTTATCCACTATCCAAAGCAATTAAACGCTGCTGACCAGCTCATAGACGTCTACAGGCACAAACTTTGAAAGACGAGGGGTTGTCATCCGGCATCCGTCGCATCAGAGCCTGCTGGCGTTTCCCTGGTGTCTAACAGCATTCTTAAACGTTCTGCTGTCATTCTTACTAAAGTTAATCGTTTCTGCTGTCATGTAGCGCGAGGAAAATGGGTTTTTGGCACCGTTCCCCCATTAATTAGCGGTGTTATCGATAACCCCTGGAATTGGGCACCACTATCAATAATCAAGATACCTGGGTCACCGGGTTAAAATAATGGTTGCTAAAATATGTTATCAATAACCCAGCCATCACTGGTGTCGAGTTACTGTCGACGTCAGCCTGATCATGATCATGATTCATGATCAGCTCATCGGATCAGCATGATTCACTGCCTGTCATGATCACTGGCTGTCAGCAGGGATGGGAAAATTTTTGGGGGTCCCCCGGCCGAGGGTCCAAAAATTTTTGCAAAACTTTTTGCCTTGTATGTGAAATTTTTGCGAAATTTTTAGAAAAGTTTTGCCCCGAAAGAATCGAAACCATCGTCTAAAGTGCTTCAAATCGCGTTCAAACACGTCTAAAACATTGTTTAACTCATGTTTATCGATAGCAGGCTTGCGAGAGCTGCTATCTGCACATGAAATCCGCCTGCGCATGCTCGTGTTTCAAGGCCAAGTACCCCCCTAGGCCTCCCCAACAGGAGCCAGAAGCTCAAGAACTCGCCTTCGAATTCCACGTTCAGAATAGCCTCAGATTGCCTTCTATGTCGTTTATATCTTCATTTAACATCGCCTGAGCCGCCGCAAACGATATATTTCGGAGGATGAGGGGGGGTGGGGTGCAAAAATTTTCCAAAAATTTTGGGGGGCCGAAACGGGGACCAAAAATTTTCTGAAAATTTTTGCAAAAAGTTTTGCATTCTTTTTCCAAACTTTTTGGGCGGCGAACCCTGGCTGTCAGCCAGTGTCAGGCAGTGTCGATCGCGAGTCACTGAGACTCACTGTCGACGTCAAATTGTCACGGATCGATATCGCGACGCCGATTCGAAGCTCCAAGAAGCGCCACACCTCCTCCAAAGAGCCGAGGCAAGGTACCGCAGAACCTCTTCCTCCCCTACCCCCCAGACGCTTCGAGCCCCACCTCAGCGAGCTCGGCCTCGAGCTCGAGCTCGGGCGGCGACTCGCCGGCGAGTCGGGCGGCTCGGGCCCTCGGAGGCGTGGGGCTGCAGTGCCGCCGCACTGCCGCGGCACTGGGGAGTCTGGGGCCCGGTCCGACGGTCACCGGGTGCGGTGCAGTGATGAGTCTCTAATTTATAATGCAAAATAATACTCATTTATATAATTATTATAATAAACATTACTGTAATAGTCCCAGGACGGCAGTTATCGATAACAATAAAATAACCGGGGGGATACAGGCTACAAACACTCTGAACGCCGCGTAATTCATGCTTAGCAACGCCTACGTCAAAAAGAAACGATGCGCAGCAAGCTATAAGAGTCGTACAGCATCTTTGGCGTTCCGGCAGGTCGCCCGCCCGCCTGTCCAGCCACGGGGGTACAGTGGGCACGGCGCCTCCCTCTGGTGAAACCACGGGAATTTAGATGTCTGCATTCTGAAATCCACAGTATAATAGCTAAGCCGATGTTCTTATCCCTTTTCTAACGATTCCGGTACCCCGAAAAAGGAGCACGAGGCGCCGGAACCCGCGCCGACACGACGCCTACACACTGTGGGAGCCAGTGTCTGCGCTGGTGAGACCTCTAGCGTGCCTCGCGCCCGCCCGATGGCTCAAATCCGCCGAAAGGCCACTGCTTGTCGCCGCAAAGGCCTTTGCCGCAATCACAGGACCCCCTGTCCTGAAATGAGATGCCACGTCTTCTGGACGGCCAGTTAACCGGCCAAGCTCCAGGCCCGGCACGATTCCGCACCAGTTGTCTAACCGACACGACGATGCGCAGAGAAGTGCGCCACACGATGGCGGAACAGGAGTTCAACCCGTTCGCAACGCCAGCCCAGCCTGGCGCTGCTGAGGAAGGCGCTGGCCAGGAAGGCGGAGACGCCGATGGCGATGAGCTCATGGACGGCCTCGGCGAGATCGACGATGCTGGCAACGGCGCAGATCTCGGCGAGCAAGGCGCTGGTGCAGAAGCCGGAGAGCAGGGCGCTGCGGTGAACGCCGGCGAAGATGAAGACTATGCCGGCGACGCCGACGACGATGACGCGGCAGGGCCGAGCGGCCCAGTTGTGCGAGCGCCGACGGCCGGAGAGCGACGGGACAAGTCGCAACCGATAAACAAGACCTTCCGCGTCCCGAAGTTCATGGTTGCGGTCGTCTTCGAACCGCTCGACCTTGTCCCGACCAAGTACGCGGGGACCCAACTCTGCCTCAACGGCGACGGGCTAGTCCCACTGAATGAACGCAAACATATGGTTCAAACGGTCCGTCATGACTCGGCCGAGCGAGCTCCCGCCCACGCTGAGAATGTGCGACAGGTGATCTCAGAACGGAACATCGCCCACGGCGGAGTGCGCACCAACTTCCCCTCAAAGGGGTGCGTCGCAGTACTGGCAACGCCGGACGTGATGACAGATGTCACATATGCGAAAGCTCGCAAGGTACGCCCGATCTGACGATACGCCCGTCCCCAAGTCTCCTCACTCACCCCTCGCAGTGGACCAAAGACACGGCTGCGAAACTGCGCGTCGCTACATGCCTCGCGGTGAAATTGCCGAACAAGACGAATCGCCGAGACGAAGTGACGATCTACCAGATCGATTCGCCAGTAGTGGTAAGCCGCCGAGCGAGCCGGAACGACTTCCCATAACTGTGCATGCGCAGAGAGCCCCGAAACCATGGATGCTGCTCGATGACAAGGAGCACGCGCCAATGATCCTCATCGACGGCGCCCCGGTGTTCTCTACCAAGGGCGGCCTCCAGCCGGACGGCAACTTCTCCGCGAACACGCGCCGCGATGTGCTTCATCTCTTCCGCACACTGGCGCGCCAGGTGGAGCACGACGCGACGAAGTCGCTTAAGACCGCGACGCGGGAGAAACTCACGCCGCTGCAAGACGGCACGGTGCGATGATCTAACCGGCCACGCGGCGAGCGCTAACCAACCGCTGGTACGCAGCTGGAGGCAGAATGCCTCGGCTTTCGAGTCCTCGGATGGGCCGGCACGCCAGCGGCGGTACAACAGAACATGATCATGCGCGAGCCTCCGCGCATCGCCCTCACCACCGGCAACGTTCACCTGGCCAACAAGTACGTTGCCGCGCACGGCGACCGGGGCTGACCTGAGGCTGACAGCAACCCGCGCTCGCAGACTGATCGAACTCAGCAAGGCGAACCTGCTGCGGTTCGAGTCGTGTCCCATCACGGTGAACCTCGCAACCGAGGCCCCCGAGCTCCACACCTGCGGCACCTTTGTTCTGGCTCTGCACGCGGCGACAGCGCAACTCCCGGTGAGCCGAGAGTCCTTTTTCCCCTCCCGTCCCCGCGGACGCAGAAGGCTGAAGGCTTGGCAGCTGCCCACCATCCTCAAGGAAGTGGCGCGCAACCCGGCAGAAGTGACGCTGGTCTACCACCAATGCAGCTACAGTCACGGCCAGTCACCACCCGACGGCGACGTGCTGCACCTCCTTATCAAGAAGGAGAAGGTGGCTGCCTGGGAGGCGGCGATGAAGCCCGCCGCGCCTGGCGTGCGCTACTCGTGCGGCGAGACGCTTCACCTCTCAATGCAGGTGGCGGACCACACGGCCTCGCTCTGGCGTGTCCGGCCGCCGGCGAGCCTCACCCCGAAGGCGCTCCAGAACTTCAGCCCCGCTGGCTGCCGCCGTCACCGCCTCCAAGCCTACTTCGAACACAAGAGCTCGAAGTGCCCGGGCACGGACTGGAAGCCGCGGACGAGCGGCGAGGCGGACGCTGAGGCGTCAGCAGCGTCGTTGGCTGGCCAGCAGCCGGGCTCAGCAGCCAGCAGCCGCGGCCGTGGACGCGGCGGCGCAGCAGCGAACGCTGGGCGCGGGCGCGGGAGCAAGCGCGACCAGGAAGAGGCGGACCCCCGCGAGACTTTCTTCCCCAAGGAGGCCAAGCGCCCTCGGGTGCTGCAGCCATTTGTACCTCCCACGGCCCCGCCAGCGCCAGCCTGGGGCGGCAGCAGCGCAACGCCGACCGACCTCTTTGCCGTCGTGGCCGGCGTCCCCGCAGCATCCTGGCCGCCGCTGCAGCTGGGCATAGACTCGGCAGCAGTGACGTCAGCGGCGCCGGCGCTGAGCAGCAACGATACCCGTGGCCGCAACTCGCGGGGCCGCGGGACGCGCGGACGCGGCGGACCCCACGGCGGGCGCGGAGGACACACTCCGGTGGAGGTGGCGGCGCCTCAGCCCCCGATCCCCATCCTCTCCCCCCAGCTCCCGGGGGGGTTCCCGGGATTTATGATGCAGCAGACGCCGCAGCAGGTGGCACAGCAGATGCAGATGAACCAGGCGCAGGCGATGTATTTTGGCGCCATGCTTGCAGCCCAGCAGCCAGGCCGCAGTTAAAGACTAGAGAGGCCTCGAGGATTGTACGTGCTAGTGTGAAGGACACTGGCAAGTTGTGCGTACAGGCAGGGGAGGGCGGGCCCATGCCGGGGGGGGAGAGGGGGGTAGACTTGGGAGGGGGCGGACAGCTGGAGTCGGGGAGCAACGGAGCGGGAGTGCCCAGCCAAAGTGGAGGCCTAATCCTCTCTGAACCCCCGGCCCTAGCGGGGCCGGAGGCACCAAGCTCCTCACCTCTCCACTCAGGCAGTACCACCCCACCAGCTTTACCACCCTCGCTCCATCCCCACCTATTAGCATAGGACTAGCCCAGGGGTAGAGTTAGATGGATAGCTAGTTATATATATAGGTAGATGTTTAGGCACAGCACACGAGAGTCCTCATATTCTCTTCCTGGATATAGTTTTCAGTGAGGGTATGGTCGACGTTACGACTTCAGTGTTGTACGGTTGTGCTAATGCAAATTTAAACTCCCTTTTCTAACGTTTTCGAGTTGTACTGAGAGCTGCGGGGGTGCCCTCTCTATGGACCGTTATTTATAATACGCTAATCGTTATAATAATATTATATATAACGTTAGTGTAATATTATAACAAGCACCCCGCTCACGCGGGAAGGCCCCCCCCCCCCCCCCCCCCCCCCCGCCCCGTCACTCCCGTCCGCCTCGTCCCCCGACTCCCCCGGGCCCCCCGATCGCGCAAGAGCGAGAGGAGAAGGACATTGATTTTTCTTGAGAGCTAGATTGCATTGCCAGCTGCATGCAGTGCGGGCGGTATCAATATTGGGGTAGGAGATCCCAGAGTCTAGATTAATAACGGCCTTGCATGCATATGCACTAGATTAATAAAGGACATGTACATGTGCACTGAGAGGGCCGGAGCGGGGTTCTCGTTGTCATGCACATGCGCAGAGCCTGCGATCCGCTTAAACAGAATTTCAAATGCATATAGTATCGATCTGCAGGGCTGTGGAGGCGAGGGCGCGCGGAAAGATATATATGCAGGTTTGTCCAGGATTGAAAGTTTGGCGTCGGCTGGATTCCCGTGCTCTTTCGCGCCGACGAGCTTGCGCAAAGCTTTGAAAAGCTTTGAAATGAATACTGTAGCGATGGGCATAAGTGAGGATGCGAGGGCGCGCGGAAAGATGCGCAGGTACGTTCAGGATCGAATTTTCGGGGTCTTCTGGGCTCTCGCGGCCCGGCGCATCTGCAAAGCATGGGGAATGCTTGCTCTATATCTCAAATGCTTATCCTATTGCTCCGCGCACGCGCTGCGGCGTGGGCGCGCGGAAAGATCGATGGGAGAGTGCACAATCGCATTTTTCTGCAGTTCGCGCGCCTTCTCGTGCTGTGGCGGGGCTCGAAGGCGAATTTAGGGACGGCACACGCTCTATTTAGTCTATGCGCATCTATACGCATTGCTCTCGCGCGTTGGCGGACAGGAATCGGCTGGTCCATGCATTTGAATCAAGTTTTCGGGTGACTGATAGTGATTCCGAAATTTTGGGGTGACTGCGACCATGAATTCGACCCTTCCAGCGCTAGAATAGCGATCATGAGCATGCGCTGCGCCGCTTGCAGTGCTCGCTGCGGCGCCGCACTGTGTCGCGGGGCGGCTTGAAAGTTTTCCAGGGTCCCACCTTCCTTCCGAGTCGTGGGTGGGAAGCGGTTCAAATACCCGCCTGAGAAATTCCGATTCGGTTGCGGTTTTAGCCTAGCGGTTAGGATTCTCGGTTCCGGGGGTCGAAGGCCCGTGTTCGAATCCGGCTGGGACGATTCCCTCCTAAGGGCACGGACAGGGCACCGATTGGTCACCGATAGAATCGAAGGTGGATTTCGAGGCCTTAACCCGTGCGAAGTGGTCGAGGATATATGCATATGATTTGATTGAGGAGAAGGATAGGGCACCGACCAATCAGAATCTGACGCGGAGGGAATGTGGAGAGGATTTCGGAAATGACAAGGCTCGACGAATCGGGAGACCTGTGAGGGGGGTATTCGGGTAAAGGGCGTCCAATGGGTGTCGGGGGTCGCCGTCTAGCAGTATCAAAAAAACCCGGGTTCGAATCCGGTCGGAGTTTCGGGCGCGCACCTGGGAAAAAATTACAAGATCCGTGCTCCTGCGGAGCACTAAGTACGGCGAAGCCTCGCGGACGCTCTCGCGGCTGTCACAGTAGGCCTTGGCAGCCTAGGCCTAGCGCACTGGCCAGCGCGCTGCCCGGCCAAATGGCTGGCTGGAATTCGAAGCTGGTGTATTGCCTCACGGCTTTAGGCCGTCAGGAGCCGGCGCCCCGAGTCTCGCTACTCGCAGTGCTTGGCCTTAGTCTCCGCAGCGCTCACAATGAGTGCGCCGATTGGACCCCCACTACTTTTCATGTACCCCTCCCGGGCTCACACCCCGGGACACACACTTGTACCCTGTACTTGCGCTTGCTCCTGGAATACCAGCTCTGCTCGCTCTCGCCGCCAGCTTGCTAGAACTGCACAGCACGCATGGCTAAGCCTAGCCGCACCGTAAACTAGGCTCTTCTGACCCTCGCCGGGCCTCGTCCAGCCATCCGACCCGCCAGCCGCAGCCAGGCGTGGTCGGACCGCTGGGCGAAGCGATCCGTGGACGGAGGAGCGCGTTTCGGAGGACAGTATTGCGAATCCGCCGCCGCACGCCGACGCCGGACTCGCTAACGGTCGCCCCGTGCATCCGCAGTCTGCGGGAATCGACTGGCACGCCCCCGTCCCACGCCGGACGCGGAATCGTTGCTAGTGGCATCGGCGACGCTCGGAAACGGCGGATCGTCGACCGGACGCGCCCGTCACCGACCGACATCGACCGACCGACCTCGCCCCGCCGCCCGCTTCAGCGCCGCGCACTTCTCGGCCTTTCGAAGGGGGAGACTCTGCCAAAATTTCCGGCGGATTCAGCCCTTCGACTCGCCGGTGGACCGCCGACGCTCAGCTGCGGACTTACCTCGCGATCACTTCCCCCGCCCCAACTTTCTCCCGCCCACGTCTCCGCCGCGCTGCGGACACGTGAACCTCGCCGGAGATCACCGATCGCAGCCGGCCTTCCCGCGTGGAAGCCCGGTCGGCGACCCTCCCTCGGCTCCTCGGACCTCCATCTTCGTCGCTTTTCCCGCCCACTCCCGCCCGTCGGCCGACGTCCATACGTCGCCGACATCGATTTCCGCACCCGTCATTCCTTTTCCCGGCCGCCGTCGCTCGACGACGCCGCGCCGTCCGTTACCCGCCGTTCCCGCCCTCTCCCCTCGGCTCTCCCTCGCCTCCGCCTCGCTGCGGACGCCACGAGCCTCGGCGGAGACCTCAGATCGCAGCCGGCCCTCCCGCGCGGAAGCCCGGCCGGTGATCTACGTGCGGCGCCTCGAACCGCCCCGTCGCCCTTTCCCGCCCTCTCCCTCGGCTCTTCCCTCGCCTCCGCCTCGCTGCGGACGCTACGAGCCTCGGAGGAGATCTTAGCTCGCAGCCGGCCTTCCCGCGTGGAAGCCCGGCCGGTGACCTACGTGCGGCGCCTCGAACCGCCCCCGTCGCCCTTTCCCGCCCTCTCCCCTCGGCTCTTCCCTCGCCTCCGCCTCGCTGCGGACGCTACGAGCCCCGGAGGAGATCTTAGCTCGCAGCCGGCCTTCCCGCGTGGAAGCCCGGCCGGTGATCTACGTGCGGCGCCTCGAACCGCCCCCGTCGCCCTTTCCCGCCCTCTCCCCTCGGCTCTTCCCTCGCCTCCGCCTCGCTGCGGACGCTACGAGCCCCGGAGGAGATCTTAGCTCGCAGCCGGCCTTCCCGCGTGGAAGCCCGGCCGGTGATCTACTCGCGGCGCCCCGGCTCTCACCCGACGCCGCCGTCCTCGCCACGCCCCGCCCGCTCGCCAGCCGACGCTCGTTCGTCGCCGGCACCACCTCCCCGCCCGCTTCACTTCGCCCCGGTCCCGGCCGCCGTCGCGCGTCGACGCCGCGCCGGATCCCTCGCCTCCTCGCCTCCGCCTCTCGGCTCCGCGTCGGTTTCCTCCGTCTCTGCCGCGTGCAGACACGATGGACTCCAGGCACTTCGACGACGCGCCGCGCCGGCGCTCGGCGACCAACACCTTACTTCAAGAGCTGACGGACGTTGCTGCGGTCACCTCCAACGCCTCAGCGGAACGTGAAGCTCTCAACGCGCTGTCCAACACGGAGCGGCCGATCCTCATTGACTGCGGCGGCGGCATCTGCATCACCAGTCCGGGCAACCCGCTCACGCCGCAAGGCGTCGCCGCCTGGCGAGACGACGCGCAGCGCGCAATCGACAGGGACACGAAGCGATACTCCGACGCCGACGACGGCTCGAAGCTCGCACTCGCGGGGGCTACTCTGGCGGCCAAGGCGCTCCCGTCGCAGTACCAGGCCTCCATCCACGACATGATCAACCAGACGGGTCAGCTTACCCGTGACCTTGCCAAGGCCAAGGAGGAGCACCGCGACGCGGCTGACGCAGTCACTGACCATGTTTGGGAGAAGGGCCCGGACGTGGCGGACCGGTCTCGGGACACGCGCAACACACGCCAACGGCTTTTGACTAAACGTGACACAATCAAGCGAACGATTCGGAACATCACCTACCAGCTCGAGAGCGACCACTGCATCCGCGGACTCCCGTCACTTGTACGCTGGGTGGCCATCAACATTACGGAACAGGAGCGCTTCCGCACACAGACGGTCCTCCTTCAGGCTTACAACGGCTACCCGCTCCCGGAGATGGTCAGCACCGTCGCCAAGATTCTTAGCTTCGTGGGGCGGGTCTAGTCTGCAAGCTGGAAGGCCAACCTACACCGATGGAGGTGTATGACGTTATCAAGAAAATGATCGCGGCCCGGGACCTGGAAAGTGGACGTTACCCCCTCGGTGACTACCAGCTCGCCAAGATGGATAACTTCAAACAGGCCCGGAGGGCGGCAAAGGAAGTCAAGGATCTGGCGATGAAACACCAGCCGCCGGCTGCCTTGCTCAACGACGTGCAGGCGTGCAACGCTGCGGTAGCAAACTTCTTACTTGAAGTCCCGTGGCTACTCCGTACCTTCCCGTGGAAAGATGTCTCCCGCCGCTCCACGACTGTCGCTCCGCCAGCCTCTGTTGTAAAGGGGAGGACCCCACCCCAAACCAGACCACCGACTAGTCTGGTTTTACCTTCAGGGATCCACCCCTTCTAGCGTCATCGATCAACAATTTCCCTGAAAGATTTTTAGACGTGCTCCAAGTAGATGTGTTGATGGGAAAAGCATGGATATGGAGAATGGAGGGCGTGAGGGCGAGTACAGAGAAGCTAAACGAGAAAAATGCGTTAAGCTATAGCTAGGCGATATTAATGTGTACAGAGAAGCTAAACGAGGAAACGTGTTAAGCTCTAGCTAGATGTAATTGATGTGTATAGAGGAGCTAAACGAGGAAAAGCGTTAAGGTATAGCTAGACGAAATAAATGTGTGCATCGAGCTAACTGAGGAAACGCGTTCAGCAATATCTATAGGCGTGACTTTAGTAAGAAACGCGAGGCGCAGCGCGAGGACTATCAAGGCGTTAACTGGGTCGCAGACAAGCCGAAGGCAAGGAATTAGGGCCCCTTTTAGCGGTCTGGTGCGGCCTCATTCCACTTGATCTGGTTGCTTTTCGGAAACTGGAGTCTTCTCCTTTCTGAAACTTGATAGCAAGGACTTCTTTCTTTTCAGGGGCTTCGGGATATTTGGGGGTGGCCAAGACGATCTTCGGCTTTCAGAATCAAGCCATGGTATAGGTGAATCAGATCGCGTAAAAGGAGAATTGGACCTAGAAGTCCCGGGTGTGTTATTAGGCGATAGCTGAGTATCAGGGGTGCGTGAGCCCTCAGTGTCAGATATTTCGAGGTTGATAGTTGTCTCGCAGCAACTGCATTTCAATTTGCTGGTGACGTTGAGATGGAACATGTCCATGCATTTACGGAGCAGATCCATCTACAAGGGGTAATATATATAAAAACAAAGATTCTATGGTTGGGATCAGCCCCTCCAATTGGAAAGTAACGATTCGAATTGAAGGTCTCACCATACTTGACCCCGCTTGCAATCACATCTGTTCTTTCAGCAAATAGAATATTTTTGTAGGCGCCCATAAGCGTAGCCCTCACAATAAACTGGTAATCTTCAACCCCCACTGGGGTAGAATGGAAAGCGACACCAAAATTGTCAATAGGATTAATTAAAACAGCTATGTTTGGCCGGAGAGCATCGTTTCTCCTACAAAGGAAATAGATATCCGGGGGAATATCAACAACACTCTTGAAATGATTTCCGAGTGGCTGAACGTTATCTACGATCGATGTTTGCTCATTTATGTTTAGCGTGAAGACTTTGATGATATAAGGCAAATTCATACCAGGAACATACGTTCTGATTCTTTCATTAGTGTTTTCAGGGTTAGGTTGATCATTTACAAATATAGGGGCGCAAGCAGCTCCACCCACTCTCAGGCCATCTCCAATATAAGCACCTCCGGACCTGCAGGTAACAGCCCCTAATCTTGATTCATAGGTAAAAGTGTTAACCTTGTTAGCATCATCATAGCTATCAGGATCCCCATAATGCGCATTAAAGTTTGCGTTTGTTACGACAAGATTTGTTGTTTTGACCACTCCATTATTTTTGTCGCATCTAACCTCTCCTAAACGTATGATGTGATTATCTCGGAAGGTGTTTAGAGTTGGCTGCTGCTCAGTTGATTGCAGGCCGGGGACATCGTCTGAAACTGCATGCTGCAGGACGTGGTTGGCTGGAGCGGCGAGGGTCAACGATGGAACTACTATTCTTTCAACAGCTTCCATTTTAGAAAACAGAAGATAAAACTTTCATTTAAGGTATAGGATTTTCCGGATTGCCTTCCTCATACATATTATTCAGTGCTGGATCAACGTTCAGCCCTCTAGTAGCCACTGATGCAGCCACATCGGAGCGATAGCCGATGATTAGGATAGAGTATCGGCCTATCGCAGTAGCATATAAATCGAAAAGGTGCCTTGTATTAATATTACGAACTACGTATCCCCGCCCAGCATGTCCAAGACGTTGCACAAAGAACGTATACACATGCCCTATCTGGTCATTTTGATCCTGACAGAGAGATTGTAATGCTTTAGGGATTTCTCTGTTTGAAAGCAACCTCTCACCATCCAGACCATTTGGTGTACTTGAATTAGCTATGGTTATTTCAACTTCTACTAGAGCTTGTGCATAGGGAAGGTCACAGCAAGGTACATACATGCGAACTCGTTTACGATTTTCGGCATTCTCTAATGAAAAGTCTGGGACATCATTGATGGCAATCGATGATGATAGGCCCCCACTAACTCGGCAGGCTCCGGTAATAGCTGCTCCTCCGGAGCGCACAGTGAGGGCAGCAGTGTTTTGATCATAGTTTATGCTTCGAAGGTCAACACTATATGAGTCAACTCCTCCTGTTATGGGCTGGGAGAAATTTGCGTTCGTAACCAGTAATCGAGTTGTTTTGACAACCCCAGAGTTTTTATCTGCGCGTAATTCTTTACAGCGAATCACTGATCGCTGATCAAATGCATTAGTTGAGTTTGGACGCTCAGTGGACTCTAATCCAGCAATGGCATCGCTAACTTCATGCTGCCTCATATGGATTGCTGGAGAGCCCAGTGAGTAGATTGGTAACTGGACTCGGTTGTACTCGGTCATTTAATAGAAACGAAAGAGAAAAAAATAGGCTGCAGACAAGCTATAGCGCTAGCTCTGCTACTCTTCTGTGACATTGTTATACTCGATACCTTTTTTGACAGTTCCCCTTTGGAAAGCCTGTAAAACAATAGCCTCCTTTGAGGATGGTATTTGAATCCCAGCTGCAATGCAAGATTGAATCTCTTTCTGAACAATCTCATCAATTGCAATTCTTGCTCTGTTGTGGGCAGCATTATCAATCCAATCCTGAACAGAAGCAGAGCAATATGTCGGATGAGAGGATTCCCACCCGGTGCAGCGTCCGTGCGGTCACGCACGGGCTGGGGCTGTAGCTGGGAGCACAAGTGGTCTATTCACAAGTGTACCCGTCCAGGGATCGCGTACCCCCAAACGGAGTCGCGCCCGGCGCTAAGTCAGAATACAGAGAGTGCTAGAGCTAGCTGCTCGATAGCACTAGACTAGGGCTAGCGGCTACGCATAGACTGCCGGCTAGCCTAATCCGAGGGAATCGCGGCACGCGACAACTCCTCACTCTGCATACGGTGCGTCCTCGCACCGGACCGCGCCAAGCCGAACGTCGAGTCTGCATGCTCGACGGGGCGTCCACCCACCGCCGGGGTGTGCACCAACCACGGCAGCGACAGGGCGGCGGCGAGTGAACTCCTCTCGAAGTAGAATGTCCGTCGTCAGCAACCAGATATGCCAGGTAGCATAGCTCGCGACCGAAATAGGAGCCGATACCAGCATAGTGCATGTACCTAGGCAACCCCAGGCCAAGCTCGAAAGATGGAAAAGCATAGAACTCGAAACCCCCAAAAGCTGGCCCAAACTCGCTCCAACGGCGAGAGCCGAAGGAGAGTGGCACGGATGGGAAGTTTCACCGCCTCGGGAAGAAACCAGCGAGGAGGTATCCGGGCCGCCCATCAGGCCCAACGAAAGGATAGGGCACGACTGAGTGCACCCCCAGCCAGCAACCTCGAGCCCCTCACGGACCCGCAGGCACCCGGGAGGCCTACACCCAGCCACTCTCCACGAGCGACGGGCCCAGATCCCAGAAAATGGAACGAAAGGCCCAGATGGCGCCCCGTGATTGGCCACCAGCCAACCCACGTCCCACCTCGGAAGCCAGGGCTGAGGCAAAGCGGGCAAAGAAATCTGCCCCACGGCGCAAGCACAGCGATCGCAAAGGGAACAGCAATGGGACGAGCTTCTCACAGGTCGTCGACCAAAATCGCGTCATCCATCTCAACCTCGTCGCCCTCGGCAGCCCGCTCGGGGCCCTCGGCGTCGACGTCAGGGGCGAGAGGTGGATTTTGTTCTTGAGCGGGCGAGTCCGCGAGTGCGGGGTCGATCGCCGGCTCGTCGGCGTTCACAGCAGTCTTCCGAGGCCGACCAACGCGGGGACGGGCTTGAGACTCGGAGAGACGCGTGCGGAACGGAAGCATGCAGTCGATGTGGGCAACAGTCTCACGCAGAGGACGGGTACGGGCATCGTCCTTGGCGGAGTAGGGCTTAGCCGACCCCTTGACCGTGTAGGTGTAACCGCCAGGGTTAACACCAGTCACAGTGTAGGGCCCGACCACGAATTGTACAGCCCTTTGTTGTGTTCGCCCATCCAGCACAATACCTTGTCGCCAACCTCAAAGCGGCGACGATGAGGCGGGTTGCCGGTGCGAGCAACCATGCGGTTCCGATAGAACCGACGGTACTCGCGCGAGGCAGCGTCGGCGCTCGCGGCAGCTCGCGTCATCGCGAGAAGGTAATCAGCCGGGTGCGTGTGGTCGGGGTTCACGAAGCGGACGCCGGCTCCGAAGCGCACTTCGCAGGGCAGGTGCACTTCAGAACCGCGGTGCAAGACCATCGGGGAGAACCCGGTGGCGGAGTGCACGGTGGTCCGCAACGCGAGAACGATATCGGCGTTGTAAAGAGGCCAGTCAGAGAGCGGCCGCTTGTGCTCACGGCACATGGCGTAAGCGAGAGTCTTGTAGACTCCGCCCAGGCGCTCGGCGCCGCCGTTCGAGGCGTGGTGGTAGGCGGCCGCGTGCACGAACCGGGTACCCTTCTCCTTGAAGAACGCGTTCCACGCGCCCCCAACGAGTTGGGACCCGCGGTCCGTCAGGATGCGCGCGGGCACGCCCTCGTGCGTATAGAAGTCGATCGCGGTGGCGAGCAAGGCCTCGCCGGAGATACGGGAGAGCGGGTAGATATAGCAGAACTTGGTGTATGCGTCGACGTACGCGATGATGTATCGCGAACCGTCTTCGTGCATATCCAAGTGGAAGATATCCACCTGCCACAGGTCTCCCTTGCCCGAAGGCTGTATCACCTGAATGGCGGTACGGCGGGGCTTCGCGGCCTTCGCGAACTGACAGTGCGGGCACGACCGCACAAAGCGAGCGATGGAGGCGTACATGCCAGGCCACCAGAACCGCAGGGCGATCCGACGGGCTATCACGGGCGCGCCTCGATGGGCCCAGCCCTCGTGATAGGCGTAGAGCACCCTGTCGATCCAAGCGTCCGGCAAGACGGGTAGGAACCGGCCGGCAGGGACCAAGGGGTTGCGCTCGATGACGCCGTCGTCGGCCAGGCTGAACTCGCCGGCCAGGCGTGCAAAGCGCTCCTTGGCCCGCAGGCAGTGAGCGCAGCTGGGCGAGCAGGGATCTGCGTCGCGCCTCGAGCCGCGGGTACAGACAGTTGGATTCTCGCCCTCTGCGCGGAAGGCGAGAAGCTTCTTGCAGAAGGAATCCTCCTTCTGAGCGGCGAGCAGACGCTTGCGCTTCTCGGGCGGGAACATACGGCGCAGCGCGTCGGGGAGCGCCCCATCGACGGCTGGCGAGGGTCCGCAGGCCCACGCGTCGAGGACGGTATCCACGAAGACCGGCTTGCACGGCGGGCGAACGTCCCGGCCTCTAGGGTCGAGTTCTACCCACCGCTGCGGGGCAGCGGCCTCGGCGGCGACCGTCTCAGGCTCGAGCGGGGCGGCGTCGTCGGAAGCCTGCCCGCGGGCAGAGGGGCGACCTCGAGCCCGCGGCGCTGGCTTGGGGTCCGGGGGACCGGCCGAACGCGGATCTGGTGGCGAGCAGTCTCCGGGGAGAGCGAGCGTCGGCGCGGAGGCCCGGGAGGCGGCTCGCCCTCAGGGTCCTCCGGCTCCCACTCAATATGAATCGGCACCGGCCGATCCGAGGGGTCGACCGGGGAGCGCCAGTGGCGCGTGTTGTACTCATCTCGAGGCTGCCGCCTCAAGGCGGGGCCGCGAGGGAAGAGCGCGTCGGGATGCAGGGGCCGCGGCTCGGCAAATCCCTTGGCGCCCCACCGACGGGGCCCGGTTTCCGAGCGCTTCGGGACTCGCTCCGCAAGAGCGAGGGGGAAGCCGTCAGCGTCGCAGGCGTCGGAGGGGACAGGCCCTTCCGGCAGCGACTCGTCATCGATCTCGCCCGAGGCCTCGGCCTCTGCGTGAGCGTCCTCTAGCAGCGCGGCCGGGGCGCCCAGGTCGCCCTCAGGGGCGTCGGGCATCTCCGCGTCCGAGGGAGCCTCGCGCTCCTCGACAGCGGGCGCCGGGCCCGGCTCTCGTCGTTTCGGGGGCGGCGAGACCGACTCTGGCGCGGGAGGCGCGAAGCGCTCTGGGGCGGCCCGCGCTCGCTTGCGCGTGGCGGCGTCAGTAGCCGAGGCGGAGGCCTTGGCCTCAGCGAACCCAGCCGACGCAGCAAGCTTGGCGAGCTCGCGGGGCAGGCGTCGCGGCGCGCGCTCTGGCGGCGGGGGCTCGGCGTCGGAATCGGTTTCCGCAGCACCGCCAGCCTCACCCTCAGGCTCGGGCGCGGGCGCTTCAGGGGCGCCGGCGTCGGGCTCGGCCTCAGGAGCACTGGCTGGCACAGGGGGCCGCGACTCCTCCTCTGCATAAGAGGAGCGGCCCGGCGGGGAAGAGGGGGCGCTCGCAGGCGCCGCCCGGGGCGCTCGGCGTCTAGCGGCTCGGCCACCCTCGGCTGGGGCTTCCGCGCGGAAGCCGGCGGAGTTGGCGAGCTGGCGCAGGGCCCGCTCGGTCGGGCCCAGCTGCATCCTAAAGATGCCCAGCGGGACGTCGGGATCCTCAGGCTCAGCCCCTACAGCATGTTGCGGGATGCCGAAGCCTTCGGCGCCCTTGTAGGCCGCGGGCTTGGACGAGGAACCGTCTGCACCGCCTGGCTGCCAGACGGGGTGGTCCTTAGGGAGACGCGAGCACGCGTCGGGACCCCCGTTCTGCTTGCCAGGGCGGTAGACGATCTCAAAGTCGTAGGCCTGCAAGAGCAGGGACCAGCGACCGAGGCGGCCCGTCGTCGGGTCCAGCGTCTTCAGCCACTGGAGGGCGTGGTGGTCGGTCCGCACCAGGAACTGGGGCCGCCCAGCAGATAGTGGCGCCAATACTTAATGGCCCAGACTACTGCGAGGCACTCCAGCTCCGTAGCGGAGTAGTTCATCTCGGCCGGCAGCAGCGTGCGGCTGATGAACGCGAGCGGCCGCTCGACGCCTTTGTCGTCGGCCTGGCTCAGAATTGCGCCGATAGCGTAGGTGCTGGCGTCCGTCTGGAGAATGAAGGGCTTCGAGAAGTCCGGGAACCGCAATATAATATCGCGGCCCAGGAGTTCTTTCAGCTCCTTAAAGGCGCGGTCGGCGGGGCCGTCCTCTGGCCAACTCCAGACGGCGTCCTTCAATAGAAGGCGCTGCATGGCGTGCACCACTTTGGAGAAGTTCTCGACAAAGCGGCGGTAGTAGCCGGCGAGGCCGAGGAACGAGCGGAGCTCGTCCGCGTTCTTCGGCGTCTGCCAGTCCGTGATCACCTTGGTCTTCGCAGGGTCCTGGCGGATCCCTTCGGCGGAGATGCGGTGGCCGAGAAGGTCGATTTCAGGCACGCAGAAGCGGCACTTCGACGGCTTCAGGCGCAGGTTCGCCTTAGAGATCGTCTCGAAGAGCGCCTTCAAGTCTAGAAGGTGCTGATCGATGGACGGTGAGAAGACCGTGATATCGTCGATGTACGCGACGACGCAGGTGGTCAGCAAGGGGCCCAGGATCGCAGTGATCGCGCGGGAGAATGCCGCGGGCCCGTTCGTGACCCCAAACGGCGTAACCTTCCACTGAAAGTGACCCCAGGGGACCACAAATGCAGTGTAGGCTCGGGAGCCGGGGTGCAGAGGCAGCTGCCAGAAGCCGGCAGTCGCGTCAGCAGTCGAGAAGACCATCGAGCCGCGGAGGCGCTCGAGCTGGTCGTCTATGCGGGGTAGGGGAAACACGTCCCGCTCGGTGATCTGATTCAGCCTCCGATAGTCGACACAGAAACGCCAAGTGCCGTCCTTTTTGGGGGCCAGCACTACCGGCGAGCCATATGCCGCTTGGGAGGGCTCGATCAGCCCAAGCTCAAGGAGTTTCTGAATTTCCTTGCGGGCGTGTTCCTCGGCGTGCGGGTTCATACGCCGCGGAGGCGTGAACACCGGAAGGCGAGTCGTGAGTTTGATCACGTGCTCGTAATAGAGCAGGTTGCTGGTGCCCTCTTTGGCCTCGACCTTGTCTGCGAAGACATCCTTGTAGCGCCGCAGGAGCGCGTGAAGTTCGGCTTTCTGCGCCGTCGTGATTGACGGGTGAGAGCCGAGCTCAGGAATCTTCTTCAGCAGCTCTTGCCACTCCTCCTCTGCATTAGGCACCGGCCGCGGTGCCTCAGCGGGCTTCGCGTCGGGTGCTGCAGTCGTAGGGGGTGGGGCATCGGGCCGGGCCGAAAGCGAGGCTGTGACCACACTCTGGGGTGGGGCCTCGGCGTCGGCGACCGGTGCGGCCTTGCGGACCGTAACGTCGCCGCGCATGGCGCGGACTGCATCGAGCAAGTCGCGCTCCGCTTTTTCGGAGAGACCGGGGAAGGTCGAGCGCAGGGTGGCGTCTCTGGGACGGACACTGCCTCGACTGCGGCGACGAACTCGTCGACCGAGGGGCCTGTGATCGGGGCCGGCGTTGGGGACGCGCTTCGTGACGACGTGCTCATAGCATCGTCGTCGAGGCTAATGATGCTCATAGCATCAAGGTCCTGCAACGGCCGGTCGGCTGTGTCGAAGGGCAGCTCGCCAAACGTGACGACTATATCGTCGACGTCGTAGGGCGGTGCGCGGGGTGGGTCGGCGGGCTCAGCAGGCGCTGCGCTAGACAGAGCGCGCTGCTTTTCCGCCTCATCTACGACAGAACGTAGGGTGGAGATTATTTTCTCAACGTCTTTGGCGGGCTCATATGCCGCGCCAAGCATGCGTGCTTTTCTATTAAAGTGGCGGAGTCCAGTGCGGCGTTTGGCAGGCACGATTCGCAGCCGGCGAATCAAGAGGTCTGTCAATGCACTCGCACTACAAGGCATTTGCTCAGGTTCGTACTCAAAATCACCAGGCGGTAGGGCGACCGCCGAAGCGACCGCTACTACCGATCCTAGCGGCAGGGTTACCGGCTGCCGGCCAGGATTGCACAACCGCACGTGAAACATTTTGTCTCCCGGGTGATTATGCAGCTGGTAAGGGCAGAGTACGCCCAAGGCTTGCGGGGACTCCGGCGACGGCTCGACGTAGAGGTGCGGCAACTCACGCGTTGCCGGGCCCTGCCCATTGAGCGTGCATGGGACGAGGGCCTCTCCGACGGGGAGCTTTACTGGTCCCAGGACTCGGACCAGGATCCCAAGCTGGTCCGGAGCCGAAAAGGGACGACGACTTCGCGGTGCAGGTGGTCACGGGCCCGGAGGCACCACCCGGACAGCGTCGTGTCGATCTGGCCGTGGACGGCCTGGATCGCGTCCAGGCCGAGCAGAATGTCCGGCTCAACGCCCATGGCGCCGCGCGGGACGACGAAGACGCGGCGGCAGAAGCGGAGCGAGCCCAGAACGAAGACTACGTCGGCGCGGCGACAACGAATTTTGTCCCGGTCCATGAAACCGCGGACTATCGTGTGGCCCTCGACGTAATTGACTTCGTCGGGCGGCAGGCGGTCGAGGACTTCCTGGGGAACTACAGTTCCCTGGGCGCCCGTGTCGACAACAATGCGAGCGGGCCGTTCAGCGCCGGAGCGGCCGTTCGGCAGGCGCATAGCAATGCTGCCGTGAATGTGCAGTGTCTTTGGCCGGAAGAATTCCAGGGCCCGGTCGCGCGGGAAGCTAGGTCGGGCGCGGCGGACGTGGAATTCTGGTTCCGGCGGCGCGGGTGGACCCGACAGGTCCGTTGCGCTTGCGGTTGGGGATGGGGGCCGGGACTGGCGAGCCGCGGCTCGCTCGGCGACTCGGCGCTGCTCTGCCTGGTCGGCCAACGGCGAGGGCTTGGTCCGCTTGCGCGGGCCCGGGCCGTGGCGGTTGGCGTAGAGCAACTCGTCGCTGGGCGGGTCATAGCCGGCGCGCGTTCCCAGCGGCGTCTCCTCTGCCGGGCGGGGCACGGCGAGGGACGGGCGGTTTTTGGAGCCCAGGGCGTGGCCCGCGGGCATGAGAGCTTCCTCGTCGGAGGTCAGGCCCTCGGGGTAAATGATCGCGGCGGCCTCGAGCGCGTTCTGCGGGGCGAACGCCGCTGTCGGCGCTGAACCCGAGAACCACGCGCGAGTCGGCCGTGGCGGGGCCTTGTAGCCCGTTTTGCGCATCGAGATGCCGTAGCGGTCCATGATCGCCTGATGCACCGCGCGTAAGGCGGGCTCCAGGGTCTTTGGATCGACCTGCAGCATTTGCGCGGGGTTCGACAGCCAGTTGAAGACCAGCACGGTCGAGCGCGGCCCGAGCTTGTGCAGCAGGCGGCGGGCCCAGGCCGGCGCAGGCTCGCGGCTCTTTGGTGGGGCCGGGGCGGGCGGCGCGGCTGGCGCCGGCGGCGCGACTGTTTGAGCGGGCGGCTCGTGGACGACCGTCTGGACGCGGCGGATCGAGATGTACTTCTCGTCCGCCGGCACCGGCACAGCGGCCCGGACCGACGCCGGCGTATGCAAGTGGGCGGGAAGGTCACAGGGCGCGCGGGCCTCGTGCCCGCGGGGTGACGACGCTTCTGCGACGGTGTATACCGCGAAGAAGGGCTTTGGGTTGGCTTTTGCCGCGGCCTGCATTGCCACGCGAGCCTCGTGCTGGCGCTCGCGCTCAAGCAAGGCTCGCCAGTCTTTGGTGCGATCGAGCGTGGCCCGCAGAGCCTCGAGATCGGCACGGGGCCCGTCTGGGAGGAGCGAGATCATCATGCCCGTCTCCCCAGCGGAGAGGCTGATCTGCATATCGATGCCGGCCCGGAGGGCGCGGCAGACGTCTTCCAGGGCCCGCCGAGCGGCCTGCTTTGCCTGGGCGAAGGCTTCGTCTGAGACCTTCTGAGCGCCGCCGGGCTTGGCGCGCGTCTCGGCGTGGCTAGCGGCGGTGCGGATCTGGCGCTCGACTGTTTGAAGCCAAAGCCCCAATTCCGTGACCCCTTGGCCCCGGATCTTCACGTCGCGGCAGCTCGAGCACTCGCGCACAAACTGCAGGAGGCCCCCTGCTGGGACGTCAGCCTGGGGGTTGAAAGTCGTGGCGGCGGAGGCGCGCGGCGCGGCCACTGAGGCGCGCGGCTGCTCCGGCGTCGACTGGTCTGCGCGCGGCGGCTCGGCCTGGCTCGCACGCGATGACCGCTCCTGGGCCTGAGAGATGGAGGCGCGACCCTCCGCAGGCTTGGACGGCGCCGCCGACTGCGGACCGGCTTCGCTCTGCCCCTCAGGCCCCTCTAGAAAGGGCTGCTGGCGCTCGTTGCGTCCGCCCGTCGGCGGCTGCCCACCCGATGGTGGCGCGGCGGCGCGGGCCGAGGACGACGCGGACTGAGCGTCCATCTGGTTCTGGAGCTTGATCAGGACCAGCGCGGTGGCCTGCTCAGCTCGCGCGGACGCCGAGAGCGAGTCTGGCATCTCAGCGTACTGCGCCTTCCAGACCATGTCGAAGAGCTCGCGCAATGTGGGCGGGCAGCCTCGCAGGCGGGCGTCGTTCTCGTGCCGCTTGTACGCAGCGTCTACGGCGCCGCGCGGCGGGTCCGGCGGGCGGCGAGAGGACTGGCTGCTGCGAGGGCTGCGGCGGTCTCGCGGCGAGGCGCGGTCGCGCGAGCCCTTCTTCGAGCTTTTGCGCCGCTTATCGTCATGGCGGGGGCTCCGGCTCGGGCCCCGATCGCGCGAGCGCGAGCGGGAGCTAGAGCGGGACGGTGTTCGGCTCCGGCGGCGTTCCCGCGAGCCTCGGCGAGGGCTCCGCCTGTCGCGAGTGTCGCGAGCCGTGGACCGTCGGCTCGGCGGGCTGCGGTCGCGGCGCGGCGGCGAGCGATCACGGCGGTCCGGGGAGCGGCGGCGGGAGGCCTCGCGGTCCCGGCGGTCCGGCGAAGGGCGTCGGGAGCCCTCGCGATCGCGGCGTTCCAACGAACGGCGGGACGGCGGCGGCGCCCGGGATTGCCGGTGGGGCTCCGGGGAGCGCTCGCGGCGCGTGGAGGGGCCCCGCGTCTCGCGCCTGTCTGGGGTGCGAGAGCGGCGACTGGACGGGGCTCGGCGCGGCTCGGGTGTGCGCGAGCGGCGCTGAGACGAGGCCCGCTCAGGGGTCCGGCGGGCCTGCGACGCGCGACTGGCCGTGTCGTCCCTGCGGCTCGAGCTTGCCTCGGCCTGGCGGCTCGAGCTGGGCGGCGGCATCAAGGTCCGGGAGGGAGTCTCAGCCGGCGGGGCTTGGTCTGGCGGAGCGCTCTCGGCGATCCGCTCGACCTTCACCTTCCCGTCCGAGACGGTTACGCGCATGGTCTTGGGGTCATACCCCTGCTGCCGCGCGAGGAACGCATCCAGCCCGAACGGGTCGTTCGGGTCGACAGCGGGTTGTGCGGGTTGCGCCTGGCCACCGCCGCGGTCGCCGCCACGGTCACGGTGGCCTCGGCCGTCGCGACCGCGGTGCCGGCCGCCCCGCTGGTGACCCTGCCCGCGGCCGCCTCGGCCAACGGCCTGGCCCGCGTTGCGCCGGGGCCGCGCCTGCTGCGGCGCCGTCGGCGGCGCGGCGGTCTGCGCAGCGGCCTGCGCCGGCGCGGGCGCCGACGGGGTGGCGGATGGCGCCGCCTCGGCGGGGTCGTCCGCGAGCCCGCCGACGATGGTTGAGGGCGGCTGGAACCGCACGCCCGCCCACGTCGCGCGGACCGCTCCTTCGTAGATCGGCTGGTACGGCGTGCGAACCAGAAGGCTTTCGGCCTCCTTATCGACAGCCGCCGTCGCAGTCAGGCTGCGCCGGGCCGAGGGCGCGGCGCCCTTGTTCTGGACCGCGTCCCACATCAGCGCCGGGCGCAGAGCCTCAACGTCCCAGTCGGGGAGCACGGGGTCGTCCGTCTCCCAGTCGATCGGGCGCGCGAGGCGGATCGCGACATTCAGATCGGCGTAGAGCGAACGGAGCATCGTCTCGAACTGAGGCCGCAGGGGTATAGCCTCATCGGTAAAGATGAGCCCCAGCGGGAAGTTCCCGGGACAGTTCTCCAGCTCCTCGGCGGCGCGGGCGGCCTCAAGGTGGCGCTGTATCCCACTCTTGCCCCGGCGCCAAGGTCATCGCCGGCGGGCCACGCGTCCTCGGCGCCGGCCATCGGGGGCGAGCCGAGCTCAAGACGCTGGTACCCGAGACCGTGCGGCATGTTTGTGAGGTACGCGCGGATGCCGTCCGCCAGCGCGCGGGCATCCGAGTCGGCGCACTCATCCCTCGTCATAGTGCGCAAGAGGGCCCTGAAGACCTCGGCCACGTTCTGGGGCATGGCGGCGTTCAGGGGCGCACAGTTGTCCACCCGCTGCGCGAGCAGCGGGATGCGGGGATACTGGAAGCCCTGCAGCATCGCGAGCAGGATCCGCCCACAGATCGCCGCACGACCCTCGTGGTCCGGCACGACCGCATTGTTCGGGCCAAACTTCCACGCAAGCGTGGGATGACCGTCCGGGTACGTCGGCCTCGCGTCCGCGTCGAAGACCTTCTTGCCCTGAGGCAAGACGTCGGACCCGCGGTCCGGCTTGGCCGTCGGCTTAGTCAGGAAGGCCTCGTGAATGAACACCATCAGACCGTCCGGCACCACGCAGCGGAACGAGTTCAACACCTTGTTGAAGTCATCCATGTGATCGGCGACCGCCCGAGCGATCTCGGGGACGTAGTCAGCCGGGCGTTCCGACTCGACGTCCATGGCCGCAGCCGACAGAAAGTCATCAGCCCAGTGCTGGCTGCGGAGGTGCTTGCCCGGCGCGTGACGCTGGAAGAAGCGCGCGTGCCAGGCCAGCGTAAAACCGATGGCCGTCGCGAGGATTTCCTCTTCCGCCGGGATCGGCGCCCAAGGGCACGTCCCCGGAGGTGAGTTCGGGAAAGGCGGCAGCTCGTAACCGAACGCGGTGACGAGCCGCGGGTTCGCGTGGCTCTTCTTGGGCTGGCTCGCAAGCTGGGCGACCGTCACTGCGAGCCACAGCTTCTTGTTCTCGGGCTGGTGCGGCGCGCCCCCTGCGACGTCCTTGTCGCAGGCAGCGTTCGGCGCGGGCGTGGCCGTGCCTGCCACGAGGCGGGGCGCGTAGATGCGCCGCGTCTGCAGGCGACCCTCAACGTTCTCGACGCGCTTGTCGGCGAGCGGGCGCAGCAGGGCCAGCACGGCGACGTCGCGCGCGAAGCGGGTCGCGAACGGCGTCCTGGCGTCCTCCTCGTTCGGGTCGGCGATGTTACCGCCCAAGACTGAGGTGTGCAGGGTGGGGCGCTCGGGGTGCGGCATGTACGGCGGCGGGGCGTTCCGCGCGCCGCCGCCTTCGTGGAAGAAGGCGGTATACAGCACCCGCGAGACCTGGCCCAGGGTCGAACACACGGGTGCGTGGGCTGTGCCCTCGTGCGTGAGATCCCAGGCGCCCGTGTACGTCGGGACGGCAGACTGTGCGGTACGGGTCCCGACCGCGAGGTACTGCACGATATCCAAGCTGACGCCGCAGGCGGCGTGCGGGAATGCAAGCCCCTGCAGGTCGAAGAGCTCCGGATCCTCGTCGAACGGCCGCTGAGGCGGGCCTACGAGCGAGAACCAGTTCACTATGCCGCGCGCGGCGGGGCCGACGCGCTTGAGCATAGTTGAGCACAGCTCGCCCATGTGCTGGTCCTGCAGCGTGAGCACGTCGACGTTGTACTCGTCAACGTCGCCGGCGTGCTGCCAGCGCAAGGGGTAGCTGATCGCGGGCAGCGTTGCCCATTCAGTGAACCCTGGCTCATAGCATTCCAGGGGCCGGAAAAACGCGTGTTTCCGGTCCATGTACTCGCGCAAGAGCTTGTGATCGTTGGCGTACGTCGGGTCCGCCAACGAGAACAGCGGCCGCGGCTGCCAGTCCTTGTGCGGCTCGAACGGCCTGTGCGCCGCCGCAGGGATGGCAGCCGGCGCCTCTTCCTTCTCGCCCTCTTCCTCTTCGCTCTCGACATGGTCAATGTCGAGCGGCTCGAGGCGGGGCTCAGGCTCATCGGCGATGTAGGTGCCCACAAGCGCATCGTCGAACGTGAACGACTGCCGTGCAGCGTGACGCTCGAGGGCATGCAAGACCTTCTCCTGGAAGGCCGCGCGCTGGGCGGTCAGGGCCAAGCCCCTGTGCGGGTCGCTCTCGGCGGCTTCCTCCTGCGCGCGCGTCCCTAGCTGCAGGTGGCGGCGCAGCCAGCGAACCCCGTACGGGAACTCCAGGCCGGCGCGTTCCGCGGAGGGAACGGTGGTCCCAACCGCCTCGGCGCGGAACATGGTGTGAGCACGCAAGAGGTACTGGGCCCACTGCGGCGGGATGACGGCCGCGCTCGGGTTGAAGCGGCCCCCGTGCGTCCACCGCGGCAGGCGCGTGGCAGGGATCGTCCAACGCAGAGTCAGGAAGTGCTCCAACTGCTGCTCCGTCCACTCATGCAGGTGGAACGGGAGATCGTGGGAGTGGGGCGTGACGGGGCCACGGAGCCCCAGCGCGATCATGAAGAGCTCGAACGCGGCCGCGTTGAGCCGCGCGAGGCGAACGGTGCGATCGGCTCTGAGCGCGACGCGGCCCTCCGGCGGCTCCTCGTGCGGCACGGGCGGCCCATCCAGGCGGTTCTGGATTGGCGTGCTCCTCTCGCTGGCGAGAAACGCCTTGAGGTGCGGGACCCGCAGGTCCTCGAACGTGCCCTTCAGTGCGTCGAAGGGGATGCTCCAGCGGTGGGCGAGATCAGACCGGGCCGTCATGGGCCACTCGGTGATCTGTTTCCCCTCACAGAGCCGAGGCGGGCACCCCGGCACTGCGAGGACGCCGCTCATCACGCCCATAGCCTCGTACAGGGCCCGCTGGCTCAGGTTCTCATCGATAGCCGACGGCGGCGGCGGCGGCGGCGCTTCCTCGGGCGCCTCATCGCCGTCGCCCCGCTCGCCCATCTCGGCGTCTTCCCCTCAGCCTGCCCACGGCGGGCGCTGCGGGTTCGTGGCCCCTGCGAGCCGCGCCCACGGGTGCTGACGCGCACGACCCCGTCCCGCGGCCACGCTCGCCGCGACGGGCGGCCTGCCGGGGAGCCGGCGCGGTCGCGCGCGCGACGTCGAGTAGCGGCTCGCTCAGGCGAGGCTCGACAGGCGCGGGCTCAGTGGCGGGCGGCGTCGGAGCGGCGGTGGGCCGCGGCGCCATCGGGCTCGCAAGCGGCGGCCATGTTGCCGCGGCGTGCAAGGTCACGAGCTTCGCCGTCGGTGCAGGCGGCGGGACAGGAACGGGCGCCGGCCGCGCCGGCGCTGGCGGGTCCCTCGGCGAGAGCGCCTTCACAGGCGGGCGCGGCGGCAGGCAGGCCTTAGCCTCCTTGATCGTCGCGCTGACGGCCTTCGCCGTGTAGGCGCCCGTCGTGTCCGACGCCGGCTTCGGCGTGGTGGGCAGGTCGTGGAGAGGAGTGGGGGTGCGGCTGCCCGCATCCGTGCGCCACTTCTCCACGAGCGCGATCATGTCCTTGACAGCCTCGTCATTGAAACCGGCCCGCTTCTTCAGCAGCCTACGGAATAGAATGACGAGGTGGGCCCGGTCGCCCGCCTTGGCCCCTCGATGTACCGGAGCAGCTCCGCGGCCCCGGCGGATCCGGGAACCGTGCGGGCCCAGGCTGCATCGCACAGGGCGGTGAGCGGCGGGCGCGGGCCGAGCTGGCTCAGCACGTAGAGCTCCTCAGGCACGATCGTGGGCAGCTGCCCGCCTCGCGTCGTGCCGTGCAGGGGCAACTGCGTGGTGCGCGTGATCGGGCGCACGCGGCCGACCCTCCACGTGCCAGGCTCTGCCCCGTGCAGGCGCGGCCAGTGCAGCCAGGTGTCGCACAAGTGCAGGTCCCGGAGGTGCAGAACGCGGGCGGCGGCGACGCGGGGCTCCACCGGAACGCGTTCAACCGTGCGGGACTCGCCCTCGCTCACGACCGGGAAGGCGGGGGCACGGCCGTCGCGGTACGCAGTCAGACGCTCCGCGAGCGCTGCCCGCAGCCATCCCTCGGCGTCCCGATCCGAGCGGAGACGTGCCCGCCCCGGGATCGGAACCTCAACGGAGGCAGCCAGGACGGCAAGCGAGTGAACGGCTTCCGTGAACTCCGAGTCCGAGGGGACAAGAGGGTTCCCGTCGGCCAGGGCAACGGCGCTCTTGTGGGCGTCGTGGGGACCGGCGCGGCCGCCGATGCAAGCCACGGTCTTCCACTGGATCGCGTGCTCGAGGGCCAGCAGGGCGAAGCCATAGGCGTCGACCCGCGCGTCCACCATGAGCGGCTCGGCGAACTTAAAGAAGCGGCCGAGGATCTTCTCGACGGCGCCGGCGGTGCCCGGGGCACCGTAGTCGACGCGGTGCAGGAAATAGCCCGCAACAGTCGAGGCGCACGCAAGGCGGAGGCGGTCCTGTGCCGGCAACAGCTCGCTCAGCTCGATTAGCTGGCGGCGGCCCGACACTGTCATCTCGTGCGGCTCGAGAGAGGCCGCCACGGGCGAGTGCTGGCCAATGCTCCAGTGGCGGCGGTATGGCTCCAGCCAGCCGGCGGTAGCGACGCACTCGTCCCAAGCTTCGTAAGCTTGTGGGCGTCGGGCTCGACTGCGGGGCGACCCTCGGGCGTGAGGCCCTCGGCGTGCGGCCACGCGTGGCCCCGGCCCACTTCGCGGCGACGCGAGAGGCCTGGTGCGTGAGGCTCATGATTTCATAATAGTGCGTCGGCCAGGCGTGAGCCAGCGTGTCCTGGGACAGCGGGTCATGCCCCAGCATCTGCAGGAACGCAGTGGGGAGGGTCCGCGAGCCGAGGTACGTGCTCTCGGTGGCGAGCGGCTGAGAGAACGCCGCAAGCAAGAAGGAGAGCGTCTGGCGGGTGCGGGCCGGGCAGCGGAACGCAGTGGCATACCACTGCTCGTCCCGGACCTCGATCAGCCCCTCGCTCACAGTGCAGCCGCAGTGAGTCTCGCACGGCGCTGGGTACAGGAACGCCGCGCGGTCGAGCGGGACCGACGCGGCGCCCTTCAGCTTGTGCGCGTCCACGTTCCAGAGAGGAACGGGCCCCAGCTCGTGCTCGCGGCCCTTCACCGGCTCTAACTCAACGGCTCCGAAGTGAGTGAGGTCTAGGCCGGGGCTAGCGCTGAGGAGGCGAGCGCGGTTGAGGCGCAGGGTCTCCTTAGACGCTACGGTCGCGTCCTCGTCGGCGAGGGAGGCGCCGTCGTCGGTCACCTCGAGGCTCGCTACCGTCTCGGCCCCGAGGAGTACCCCAGGCAGCAGCCCACGCCGGCGGCGGGGTCCGCCGGAGCCTCGGCGGCGGCGGTCTCGGGGACCGACTTGGTGGGAGCGAGCTCCGTCGCGGGCTCGGGACCCTTCGCTTCTGCGTCAGCGCCCTCGACCTCCGTTGGGTCCGGGGCGGCCGCCAAGAGGAGTGCGACCTCCTCAAGGGCGGCGTCCACGATGCCGGCGGCGAGCTCGGCGGGGAAAGAAGTCGGCACGGGCGTCGGCGCGGGACCCTTCGCTGCTGCGTCAGCGCCCTCGACCTCCGTTGGGTCCGGGGCGGCCGCCAAGAGGAGTGCGATTTCCTCGAGGGCGGCGTCCACTGCGTCGAACGCGACCTTCTTCTCCCCCTCGTCCAGGCCCGACTCCGGGCGGGTCGGCAACAGGTCCTGCGCCTCGCAGGGGCCGGCCTCTCGGCTCCCGTGGGGCACAGGTCTGGGCGGCTTTCCCCGGACAGCTGCACTACTGCGATCGCGAAAGCGGTGGCGGCTGCGGCGACCGCGTTGAGAGCGGGGCCGTCCCGGGGGTCCTGCAGCGCGGCGGCGTGCGCCGCGGCCGCTGCGGTGAAGGCTCGGAAGGTATCGTCGACCAACGCCTCGTCGCTGCGCACGATGCGCACACGGTACACGTGCTTTTCCTTGCCAAGCTCGGCGGGCGCCGGGGCCGCCGTGGGCCCCGACCCGTGGCCGCCGGTCGGCGCGGGAAGCAGTGCAGTCGCGGACGGGCCGGCGGCGCCGCTTCGGGCAGCCTGCTCGAGCATGGCGCGCGCGATCGTGAAGGCGTTGGGGTCAGCCCAGGGCGCCGGCGTCGCGGGCGGCACGGGCGGGGCTGCAGCGGCGGCGGCGTGTTCTGCAAGCGCGCGGCGGACCGCGGCCTCGAGCGTCTGCGCCTGGGCCGGGCAGGACGCGGCCAGGTGGCCGGTTTTGCCGCAGTTGTAGCACGCCCGGGGCCCTGCAGCTTGCTGGGGCGGGGGCTCGAGCGGCCGTTCCCACCCTGCGGCGCGGGGTAGAACCGGCGCTTCGGGTCACCGGTGCCTGCGCCCGTTGGCCCGCGGCGCTTGGCCGGGTTGATTGCCGACCACTCGGGCAGAGGCCGCGGGTTGGTCCGGCACTCAAACGAGTAGTGCGACTCGCCGCAGTGGCACGGCCGCCGGGGCTTCTCGGGGAGACCCCGGGCCTTCAGGAAGTCTTTGATCTTCTGCTGATAGACCGGGTCGTCAAGGCGGGGCGGCGGTGCGGACGCCGACGGGTAGAGCGCGCGGACTACGACGAGGGGCTCGTCCCGAGCAATGAGCTGCAGGAACGAGATGACCTCGGCGTTCTGATCCTCGGCGTCGTCCGCGTCCCACCCGTACGCGTTTGCCTCAAGCTCTGCGATCTCGGCTTCCGACACCGTCGTCGCGAGCATGATGCGCGTGCCCGCGCCGGCGCCCGCGTTCGAGCGCGAGGGGACGACGGGGACAGCTGGCGTGTGCGTGATCGGCGGCGCGCTCTGCGGCGTGCGCGAGGCAGCCGTGGGCGCCTGCAGCGGCGTCCCGCGCGAGCCCAGCACTAGGGCCGAGCCGGGGACTTTGGAGATATCGACGTCCCAGGCGCCCAGTTCATTGGTGCGCTTGGTTACCAGGTCGATGACCGCAGAGGGTCCCGTGATCTCGCGGTCCGCGATCTTCTGCGACAGCTCGTCATAGATCTTCCGAGCCGTGGAGAAGTTCGTCATCATGTGCCGGCGATCGGTGTCCGAAATCTCGGAGTCTTCGAAGTCGCGGCACTGATTGCGAGTGCGGCGCTTGAGCATCTGGCCCGCGTGGCGCATGAGTGCCATAAGCGGTGTCTCGTGCGCCTCGCGGCACTCCGGGATGATGCTCAAGTCGAGGACGCGGCGATAGAACGCCTCCGGCGCCTCGCCCACGTGCGGCAGGTCGAGGAGCGCCTTGTACCGGTCAGGGTTCCGCATCTCGGCGTCATCTTCGAGACGGCGCCTGATCGCGGTGTACGTGACCGTGAGGGCGGTCCGCTGCAAGCCCTCCTCGGCTTGCGCGATCTTCTCGTCGAGCGTCTCGAGGATCGCGACGTCTCGCGGGTCCGCCGTGCTCGTGCGCGCACGCTCGGCCCGGTACGCCTTCAGCTTCTCGAGCTCGCGAGTGTCGATCTGCTCGGCGCTCTGGAACAGCGAGATGTTCTGGCGCACGGGGTGCCCGTGATCTAGCGTGCCGAGAAGAGCCCACCCAGTTCGCTTCTGCACTTCAATGTGTGCAGTCGGCGAGACACTGAGCAAGTCCTTGCTCATGCTCGCGCAGCTCTCGAACTGGCGGAGGTGGTCCTGAACCGTGCGCTGATCGCTGCCCGGCGGCAGCTTCGGCAGGCTCTGGATCCATTGCAAAACATTTGATCCGCTCATAGAGTCCATGTCGGCGGCGCCACGCGCGTGCGCGGCCCGGACGACGAACTCCGCGGAGGCTCCGGTCCCCGAGGACATTCTCAGGTCAAGCGGCGACGTAATGCCACGCTTTTCCGTGAGAGAATGTGCCTCGCTCGAGATCCGAGGCCGTCGTGGTCCACAGCAGCGGCGAGCAAGCTCACTAGCTCGGCTGCGGCGATTCCGGAGACAGCTCGGGCGCGCACGCCTCAGCCGTCGATCCGATCGCTCTTCGTCTTGTCCAGCACGATCGCAACAGCCGGAGAAGGCTGGCGTCGCGGCGAGTGACTAGCGACCGATCAGGAATGATCCCACGGGCTCGCACGCAGCTCGCTCAGGAAACGGCGACGATCCGATCGGGACGGGGATCCCTCGGTATTCGCGCGCGTTCCTGGATCCGCAGGACTAAGTTCTGGTTCTTTCCAGAATGTTCGGTCGCCAACTGCGGATCAGCCCGGAGCGGCGCAGGCGGGGCGCGAGAAGCGACCCACGACCTCTGCTGAGGTCTACCTGCGCGCCGGCTGAGCCGCGGTCGCCGAGCTGGGTCGGTTGCTGATGACGGGTCGCTGATGATCGGGGTTCTGGCTCCGTGAGCAGATGGCGCCTGTCGGATGAGAGGATTCCCACCCGGTGCAGCGTCCGTGCGGTCACGCACGGGCTGGGGCTGTAGCTGGGAGCACAAGTGGTCTATTCACAAGTGTACCCGTCCAGGGATCGCGTACCCCCAAACGGAGTCGCGCCCGGCGCTAAGTCAGAATACAGAGAGTGCTAGAGCTAGCTGCTCGATAGCACTAGACTAGGGCTAGCGGCTACGCATAGACTGCCGGCTAGCCTAATCCGAGGGAATCGCGGCACGCGACACAATATTCCATTCCCAAATTTTCAGTTTCTGAGAGGGCTACATGGTAGATATTCGACATTTCTTAATCTACTATGAGAAAATTAAACGATGCTAATCAATTCACCCGAAAAACCTGTTATACTTGAATATGAACCAGAAGAGCCTGAGACCAGTGTCACATACTCATTTTGGGCAAGATTTAAAATGCAAGAGAAACACAATGCTTTATTGGTGTGTGTGCTGCTGTGGATTTGGGAAATGCTTAAACCCCCAGGATCTGCATCATTCACTTTTATAAATAATTCGATTGTAGCTGATGTGGTTGAAAATGAGAACACCGAAAATCGATAGTGTCCTGCAACAGGTGCTGTAAATCTTCCTGTTGATGTGCTAAATGAGTTTGTATTGTTTACCCGAATTGTTGCCCAGTTTATCAGAGCAGCAGCAGCAGTAGCAGTGTGAGCATATCCAAGCTGAACTGAAAATCGTGGGTGTGATGTTTTGAGATAGCATCCTGCATTTACTGTCAAACTATTGGCTTCAAGAGTAGCAACAGTGTTACTATTTCGTTTTAACAGAAAATTGACATCGGCTCCTGTATCAATTTCAGGAGAGACAACCTTAGTAGATGCTGTGATTATTGATTGTGTGAAGTTAGGAATACTTATACCAGCATTCGCTGTAACCAATCCTGTAAATGTGCTTGTTCCTGTAATGTCTACTTGATTTGCTGTAAGGGTTCCATCAATCATTGCCCCATCTCCAATATAAGCGCCTCCACTTCTTACTACAAGAGCAGAGTTATTGATTGTATTATCAAAAGTTACTATTTTTGGTGTGGTGAACCCTCCAACATCATCATATATTGCGGGATCTGAAACAATCTGACCTGTTTGAACTTGGTTCTTGTTAGAAACAATGAGACCTGTGGTTCTTACCTTCCCTCCATTTCGATCGCATCGAATTTCTTTACATCTTATCACAGAGTTTTGCGAAAATGAATCTGCCCCTGTTGTTTCAGTGCAAATGAAACCTGGGGTAGCATCTGTTACTGTATGGTTGAGTTGATGCAATTTCGGCGCTGCATAACAGAAAACAGGGACAGCTATTTGAGTGGTCATACTTTATATATATTGTGGGCAATATTATAATGAATGGACAAGCATACATCCAAAGAAGTATCTGATATTGTAGTTTACTCCTGCATCTCCTGAATTGACAAGCCTGATCGAATCATTAGCTACAAGGTTCACAATAATATCAAAACCAACAGTTGCATTTCCTGTTGCATTTTGAGAGTTAGAATTTATTCCGAATGTTGTCCCATTTTTAAGCAAAGAGGTCAAATAAGTATTGCTTTTAGCAGTATTGTAACCAGACGCATGGAAAAATACGAGGTAGTTTCCAGAAACAGGTGCAGTAAAACTCCCTGTTGCAGGATCGAAATTATTTCCATGGTTGACTATGACTCCTGTTGATGAGAACAAAGTTGTTCCACTTGCAGCGAAGTTTGTATCTTTTGAAGTATTGGGCGCTTGTTTTGTTGCAAAGAAACGAGGATGACTACTTAATTTGAGATACTTGTCTGTCGGAAGTGTCAGGAGTTGAACAGTTGTATTATCTGTTTGAGTTGTCTTTCCAAGAGAAAATACTGTATTTCCATTTCGTTTGTAGTTCACATTTGCATCTGTCCCATTATCTGTCTCAGGTGTGTTTATTCTTGTAGTAGCTGTGATAGTTTGATACTGAAAGTTCCCTGAGAGACCACCATTAAAAGTCATCAAACCTGTGAATGAACTTGTCCCATTCACATTCAATTGATTTGCTGTGACAGTACCCACCACAATTGCCCCATCACCAATATAGGCACCTCCACTTCTGACTACAAGAGCCGAATTATTTATTGTGTTATCGAAAGTCACTATCTGTGCAGTGGTGAATCCACCCACATTATCATAGATTGCTGAATCGGGGACTACCTGACCTGCTTGAACTTGATTTTTATTCGAGATTATAATACCTGTGGTTCTTATATTGCCTCCATTTCGATCACATCTAATCTCTTTGACTCTGAGTATATTATTCTCTGTGAAAGAGGTGTTGCTTGAAGTTTCAGTGCAAATATACCCAGGGGTTGAATCAACCACTCCATGAGAGGTGCTATGGAGTGATTTGGCTGCAAGTTCATAATTTGGGATTTCTAATAGAGAGGTCATCTTTGTAATAGTGTGAGAATCTTAATTATGCTGTTGCTATCCAATGAATTGCAATTTGAAGCCACTGTGGTTGAATGGTTACCCATCCTGCTGCCCAAATAACAAGATTGATTGTGGTAGAGGTTGTTGAGTTGCTTGATATTCCTATTTTATAATCGATTTCCACATTTGTTGCAGGTAGTCCCTGCAATGTTACAACAACAGATGGAGCAGATGCAAAGGCAGGACTCCAATTTAATGTAATGGTATGGTTTTGCCTTGCTGAACTGCCCCCAATTTGAGGATTTGCAATTGTCATTTCATGTCTCCCTTTTCTAATCAGGTTATCAAGCATGTATTGAGGAGCCAGCTTAGTAACCTTTGAATTGTCCCGAGGATCCATGACCCACATTTCTCTTGCATATGCATTTCCACGAACAAGTAGGGTTTTATCCTGATAGTAAGATATAGAGTTAGTAGAAAGGGTTGAATGGTGGAAATTCCAAATGAGAGGAGGATCAGGCATAATGTAGGGGTCATAATTTAGAATGGAACCTGATCCTACATACATGGTATTGTTTGCTGTGATTGTATTTGCTGTGAAGGGATCAAGAGAAGGTCGATCTGTAATATCTACCCAAACATGAGTGTGTGCAAAATCTGTAATTTGAGATTTAGTGTGAGTATGTGCAAAGTCTGTAATTTCACCTTTGGTGTGGGTGTGTGCAAAATCTGTTATCTCACTCTTAGTATGAGTGTGACCCACATAAGAGACATTTCCAAGATCTGTAATCTCTGCCTTAGTATGAGTGTGGGCAAAATCTGTAATCTGTGACTTTGTGTGAGTGTGAGCAAAATCTGTTATCTCAGATTTAAAATGAGTGTGAGCGAAATTAGTAATATCTGCTCTGGTGTGGAAGTGAGCAAAATCTGTTATCTGGGATTTGGTGTGAGTGTGTGCAAAATCTGTGATTTCTGCCTTTGTGTGAGTGTGTGATCTATTATTAAGATCAAGGAAGCTACCTGAATAAGCAACAGGGTGCAGGTTTGCAGCAGTTGGTTTATTCAGGAGATCATTATAGTCTCCTGTGAATGAGATTATTTTCAGTTCACCCCGTCCAACATAATCGGAAGGGAGATCGATTTTGATCGGCATGATAGCAGGATCAATAGGAATCTCGTACTCAGCTCCTGGGTGAACCACAGGGAAGGTCTGATCACTTTCAGTGTGAACAAAAAAGTTGTCAGCAGTCACTGTTCCGTCAATAGTTCCTCCTGTCAAGGGCAGGTAATTCCCTGTCACAGCTTGACCTGCAATAACTAAAGCGAGCTCTGTTTCATCTACATAATTTTGGGCTTGAAGGTAATCCTCTGTGACCACTCTGGATATAGTCTCGTTGTGAATGTTTTTTGCTGCTGCCCTCTGATTAATTTCTAAAATGCCCTCCCCAACTCCACCGTTATAGTTCGTTTTTATCCATGCTATTTCGCATTTCTTATAATCATCTCGATTTCCTATCAGAGCATTGGGTAAAAGGCGTTCACGGCTAAAAACTAATTTCGGTCTCGATGAATCTAAATCGCTAACATCTGTAACATTAATTTGGATTGCACAGTGATGATCAGCATGGGAGAGAGGATCTAATGGCAGAGAAGGCAAAGGAGGGAGAACAGATGTCATTTCGATGTCAGAGGCGTAGTAGTTTGTGACATAAATACTTGGGAACGTGTCCTGCAAACCAATATTTCCACCTGCAGCAACAATCTCCATTCCACGGGGAATCCTTACAAACAAAGAGCCTGACATGTCAGTGTTGGCACGAATTCCCTGCCTGTGGACGTAATGTTCGTTTAAATATAACCTTTCAGGGGTGTTAATTGATTTGTAGAGAGAGACAGCTAGTGTGACAGGAAGCTCAATCTTTGCGAACTCGGGCTGCTCATCTATTTCGCTCCAAATGTGTCTGTGATCTTCCGGTGGAAATTCAAGCGGAACATTATCAAGGTCACCCCAGTCGTGTCTATGATCCTCTGGTGGAAATTTAAGCGGTTTATTATCGATATCATCCCAGTCGTGTCTATGATCTTCTGGTGGAAATTGCAACGGTTTATTATCGATTTCATCCCAGTTATGTCTGTGATCTTCCGGTGGAAAAGTCTCAGGTTTGTTCGTAATTGATTCCCAATCTATGGTGAACTCCAAGGGAAACAGAATAGGTTCGAATCCATCTGGAAGCAACTGCTCATGCGGAATCACAGGCTGCTCGTACTCGAGTTCTTGAACGTCTAATCCGTCGGGAATTAATTGCTCCTCCGGCTCTGTGTACATTTCTAGCGGGAAAACTTCGATATCAGGTGACAGGTACTCTTCGTGCGGATGCTTATAGGGTTCTATCACTGGGCGATTCCTGACAGCCTCCCACGAAATAATATTTTGCCCGAAAGGAACTGTTTCATCAGCAACTCGCTCTCGACCTGGTCCGTCCGGGGTTGGCGGCTTTGGTAGCCCTGGAAGAGGCGGAATAGGTGGTATAGGGACAATAGGTCCAAAGTAGTAGTTGAATATGTTTATTATCTCCGGCTCAGTGATTACTTTTTTGCCATCTTGGTAAATACTTGTTCCGTGAATATTTCGCCACTGCCTGGTGCGGAGCCCTAGATCGTAACTGTCATGCAACGCCGGGAGCAGGTGCCTGTCAGCCTCAATCAAGATAGAGCCAAAGGTGCATCCAGGAATATCTAACCTGGTGGCTGGCTCGGTATCGATTTGATTTACATCAAAACCGTATAAAATATTTGCTTCTCGTGCAGCTGTAAAAAGTAAATCCAGGGAAACGGCTGGATTTGTGATGCTAGCACTGATATTCCTGCATCTTCGCCAAGGAGAATTCGCCCTGTAATGTGAGCCGCAGTCTTGTTTGTGACAGCATTGGATTCATCAATTAGACGTAGAGCTGATGTGTGGACCCCTCTATCATTTTGGAGCCTAAAGATTAATCTACCAGAATCATACTTCGAAACTGTGCCTGAGGAGGCAATGCGCAGGTGCCGCGGCAACGCCCTGGATCCGATTATTTCAGCAACATAATTCTCAGCTGGTCCCAGACAAAATCTCTGTGCAATATCCGGGCGCCAACATGTGAGTTGCGCAGAATTAATGCAGCTGGTCGATTAAACTCGGTCCTGTGGATGTCACGATCAGCATTGTAGTCAGCCAAGATGCTTCCGAAAACGCGAATATTTATATGTCGATCATCCACGAGATCTGGAGCTTTACGAAGTGGCACTGGCTTCTTCAAGATGTAGGACATTTTTATATAAGCCCCTTTTAAAAATGAAGGTCATTCTCTCACTATCAGGTGGAGGTGCTCGTGGAATAGTCATAGCCCGAATTCTACAGCGGATTGAGGCGATTACTGGGAAAGCAATACCACAGCTGTTTGATTTCTTTGCAGGCACCTCAACAGGGGCAATAATAGCGGCCGGATTGGCGATCCCATCAACTCCAGGCTCTGTTCTTGCTTACCGATATTCTGCAGGTGATATCTTGAGTCTATATCAAACGAACCTGCCAACAATATTTGCAAATCCAAGATCACTGACAAGCTTGCTCTCAGGAAGCCGCTATGATGCAATCCTCTGGAGTCGGTGCTTACAGACGTTGCCCTGGACTACACAATTGCAGAATCGACAAAAGACGTATTAATTACAGCGTTTGATACAGTTCGGATGCAGCCAGTAGTTTTTACAAAGGATGGGCCGTACTCAAGCACGCTGATTCGTGATGCAGTGAGAGCATCTTCTGCAGCGCCTACATTCTTTCCACCGAAGGTTCTAGGGACAAAAACCTTGTTGACGGGGCCATTGCCTGTTTGAATAATCCCTCAGTTGCTGCACTCAGCCACGCCAGCAAAATTTACGATGCAGAAGATCCAATTGTTCTTGTGAGCATCAGCTGTGGAGAGGTCCAAGCTAGCGAGCAATTGACTGCAGGCTTTTCGAATTCGGAGACGTCAGGCTGGGGCGCCCTGGGCTGGATCCTATCCCTCTCAGGCAGCCCAATCATTTCTATGCTAATGGCTGGTAGCGAGCTGGAATCCCACTTTCAAATGCAGGAACTGCTTCCAGTTGATGCGGATAGGAATCTAACAAGATACTGGCGTTTAAGTGTTCCGCTGCCAGCTGCAGTCATGAGCAAGCTTGATGATGCCTCTCCATCGAATATTTCTTATTTGATTTCCACAACTGACTTATGGCTGAAACAAATCGAAATAAATGCTAAAATAAATGCACTCTGCAGCTTTCTATTGGCGAACTACGACCTACTGAACGATGAGAGACTTATCATATCGTCTACTTTAACAGTTGAGCCTCCATTTGATGTCAACTGGTTTATAATTCCAGATGCGAATATCACAAGCAACGACTTCGAGGAATTGCACCCACCTTCTCATGTGCGACCCAACTCTACAGGGTTTCAGGGGGAACATTACCTAATCCCTGGATCAAAGTCGAGTTTCCCAAGCCTTTTGAGCTACATCAAATCATTATGTATGGGCCAGCCTTTGCTGCCGGAGTCCTATTTAATTTCAGCATTCTGACCAACTTAGGATATGTCCAAGATGGGAGGCTTTTTGAAAATACGGTCCTAGCAAATGTGCTTGCTGCACACCCATCTATGACAGGCTTTGATCTAATGCATAGTGACTCGCATTTGATCACCCCACAGGTTTATAACTATGTGCAAATTATAACAAACGAATTTATAAATGCGAATGCGTTCCGGGTTGATTTCCGAGGTCGTTACATTAATTAGGCGGCGGCATGAATGCCCAGGAAATCAGAGAGAGTCCAAGACGTGTTGGAATAGTTCTGCCAGATTTATCTTTCTCCAGAATGGTGCTCCATTACGCCCTCCCAGTCGCCTCTTAATGTAATTCTCTCTTCGCTGATACCAAGTTGTGTTTTTGGTTGCGAGCTCCTTTTTTATTCCGTCAGGACCAAATCGGCGGTAAGCTTGCAGAAAACCTATGTTTGTTTGTGTGCTTGGCTTATCTCCAATCGCAACAAGTGATACTTTTTGTCCCGCATCAATGGCAAGTACTTTTCAATCTGAGCTATGGGCATCAACTGCGACATTTTTGATATATTGTGCCGCTTTTAAAATCAGTGCGGAGCCAAGAAGGCGAAAGCCAAGATGGGCATTCTTGCCCTTCGGGCTCCTTAGGCGCAGCGTCGCTGCTCGTCTGCGACCCTTCGGCTTTACCTAGTTATGAACTGCAGTTCACCAGACCAAGGCAGGCCGTTCAGTGATACATCATCACCATCTCTGTCTACAATGCGCAGTCGCAAGGAAGTCAACACAAGACGCTCTTCGATGGGGATCCATTCGCCGTTGTGATCCTGATTTATGTAAACGAACTTGCCAACGTCCTGGCTCATTTGAATTCGAGCAAGCCCATAATTGCACATTGTTTTGGCCCCGCGGCGAAGCTTTGAAGCAAATGGCCGCAGCTCTTCGCAGACAAGGAAGAGGTACTGGTCGCTATTCATATCGATTATCTTTGGAAATTCGACAGCATAACCAAGTGGCTCACTCCGCATTCTTTCGGTGAAATCGATGCCGTACTCAGGGTGTGATGGTGTTACTGGAATGCCAGCAACCTCTAGATACCGCTCAGCTGCAGTCACTGGTCTTTGCCCTCCTTCAATCACGAAAGGAGTCAGCTGAAGGGGCTCATTTCTGTTCAGCCCGAGCAGATTTGATAGAGCTTTGAACTGGCAGGTCACTGTGCAGGAACGGTTGCAATAGGCAGACATCTTCAGTGTCTCTGGGTCCCGAAACAATTTGAAATATGCAATTACGATTCCCCCCAGTTCAAACTTAAACGATAGGCCAAAATTGTAAATATCTGTTTCGCCCATATTTGCAGTCGTAATTATGCCAGGCTCAAAAACCGCCAGATTTTCCGTCCAAATGTTGGGAAAGGTGATCGAAAGATACTCATCTTTAATGCTGGTATAAAGACTATTTGCGAACTCACACTGGGTAAGTCGAACAGCAACTGGATTGATTATAGGCTCATTGATTTCGAGCACAAAGTTTGCCTCTGAATCGATTGGCCTTCTGTCTCTGCTGTCAAAGGTAAGCCGCATTTTTATTCTCTAACTGATATAAAAAAGATGCCGACGGACTACGTCTGCATTGCAAGTCACCTAGCAGATGAGCTTTTATCAACCTCAAAATTCAAGGTTAGACTGCCTAAAATTTATCAGGATGTGAAAGCTGTGCGCTTGGTATCAGCTGAGATCCCCAACACAATGAGCACAATTGATATACTCGATCCAGCAGAGGATTTGGTCTTTGACACCTATATATATTGGTGCAAATATGATCCTGCAAATGAGGGACCAGACCCACCTCAGCCAGGCTTTGGTGTGTGGAATAACATTGCGATTCCACCTGGAAATTACGACGTCACCTCGCTTGTGACTAAGATAAACGAAAGGTTGACGGGGACTGGTATCACGTGCACGTATAATTCAGCGGTTAAATTAATAGGGTTCACAGCTAGCTTCGAGTTCTTTATTGCTCTGATGTTGCCACCTAGCCAGGGTGGGCGGGAAGTCAGAAACTACCAGGCCGTTGCAAGGGCTCAGCGAACTGCAAAACTTCTGGGGCTGCGATCAATTCTACCGATCCGGTCTAAGGATTTATCTGTCGATGTTCAATATATAGAGGGCGCTTATGAACCTGATGTCACTCCCGATGATCATGTGCTCCTACGCATTCCTGAAATTGGTGACCTTGTCAGTATGCCCAATACTTCAATACCTGGCTTCTTTGCCAAAATTAGCATTCCAAACAGCCTTCGTCCTGGCGAGATAGCATACTATGATTCAACTGAAGCAACTCCTTTGTATAAGTATGTTTATTCAAAGCTGGACCTCTACTCTGTGACTATTGAGATTTACGATTTTATGCAGCGAATTGCTGATTTAAATGGAGCTCCTGTCTCATTTATTCTCGAAATTCGTTATGGTCCAGACGAACCCAATGGTGATGTTGTCTACGAGCTTGCAAAGCTTCAGCTCCAGAAAAGGTCAAAGACATATCCTTGGATCAATTCGTCAAATTGAGCTAAGCGCCCAAATTATTTTCTTTCACTGCAATTATATACTTCAATGGATGTTACCCAAAACTTGCAGCGGCTCGGTCTCAAAGAGCTCCTGACAACTCCGCAGGAAGCAAAGGACTTCTTCATGAACAATGAGCTTATGTTAGGTCTAACCAGCCAAACAAAGCCTGTGCGTGTTGTTGTCAACCCAAGCAATGACTATGGAGACTGCTTCGGAAAGAGGGTTACTTATTTCCTGCCCCGCTACAATTTCCTTCAGGGGCTCGAACTCCAGTTTACCCTTCCAGAGCTGACAGCATTTACTGGTGACACTGACCTGGTTCGCACTGGGTATTTGCGGTCTGTTGGTGCTCTCGTAAAGCGAATCGAAATCAAATATGCTTCCTACAGCTACATTGTCCCCGAGGACTGGCTTGTTCACAGCGCTCTGATTTTCAATGATGATGCTCAGCTTAAAAAGAAGTACCGGTCCGGTGGCTGGCTCCATGGAACACCCCGCAGGGTACCAATCGCACTGGAGGCATTTTCAGTGTAAAAATCCCCTGTCCATGGGAGGGTTCTGTGCTCCCAATTGGTGCTCTATCTGGCGAGGTGTCTGTCGAGGTTTGGTTCCGTGATCGTGCCCAGGGCTTTGTTGAAACCAGCTATGGTGGTAGGTTTGTAAAAGAATATGCCATAGGCGGTGATGCGACTCAAGAAGATGGACTCGGGAGCGTGGGAGCCGCCGCTGCATCCCCTGCAAACATCGGTCAGAATATAACTGCCAATGTTCTCAGTGTCACCCCTGCCAATCCGGAGCTTTCTAATCCAAAGATTACTGCTCATTGCATCAACGTTGATGAGGCCACTTTTGCCCAGGTGATTGAGAAAGTCAAAACGTCTGGAATCGCAATTCCCGCTACCGATGTCGGCTGGGTTGATGCTGATTCAATTACTTATGCGGGTGCTGGTGCGCCAACCCGGATCAACCTGTCACAGATCAGTGGACTTTGCTACGGCCTATTCGTTAGCATTCGTAAGCAGACAAATATGAACCAAACTGATGGAAAACACAGTGTCCTCAAAACCGAGGCAAATACTCGTGATATAACTATTTCCTGCGAATTGAATGGCCAGCGGCTTTATTCAAACGAGCCTGTTCCTCTATTGCAAGGTGCTGAACTCATCGCTGATGTCTTCAAGTGCACGAATCTCGACGCGCCTCTTAACAGATATGTTCTGACTGGTTTGCCATTTTGCATTAGTGGGGATAAATCGATCCGAAATGCTGCTCAAACTGGTTTCGTAGATCTGACGAACTCCAGCAGCTGCTTCCTGAATATCATGAACCCGGCTGCTTACGATGCAAACAACAAGATTTACGTCCAGGTTCGCGCTCTCCTGCACACTGTCCTAATTGTTGATGCTGCGGGCCTTCGCAAGGTGAACCTCTAGTCGAATTGTCGTCAGACAAGCTGCCTTGGCTGCGCCTGCGAATCTCGGTAGTTAATTTTTTGATTGATCAGTCTCAAGAGCTCGCACAGTTCCAGCCGGGAGACATGAGGGTCCCTTTCAAAGCCCTATTTATTTCGAAGTCCAATAGCGGCAAATCGTTCTATTGCACAAAGCATCTGCTGCGGCTGCTGTATCCAAAGATCAATCGCGTCGTAGTGTTTACGGCCACAAAATTCAATGGCGAGTATTCTGCAATAACGAAAGAGCTTTACGATGATTTTCAACCCGCCATAGTTGCAGAAATCATTGATTCGCAGCGAAAGTTGATCGAAAACAAAGAGAAAGCACCGCAGATATTGCTCGTCTTGGATGATCTAGTGGCCGCCTCTGAAACTGTTGATCTGCGAAACAGCAAGGCTGTAAATCGACTTTTTACGCAGGGCCGCCATTTTAATATAAGTACGATTCTTATGACGCAAAAGCTAACAGCTCTTAGTCAATCTATAAGATCAAACAGCGATTACTGCTTTTTCTTTAGTTATTCTAATCATACCGAGCTCGAGGCGATCTATAGAGAGTTCAGTCATCTCCCAAAAGAGAAGTTCATCGCCTTGTTCGAGACTTGGGCGCATGATTATCAGTGCCTAGTCCTGGATGGAACCAAGTATGATACGGCCTGGTACGTTGACAAAGCCATTGAAGATAAGAGTTCTCGCTTCTCTAAATGGCTAAGACAAAAAGACGAAGAAGACTTGCGCCCTAAGACCGAAGAGTCATCGCCTGTTGTCTCTAAAAAGAAGCGTTTTAAAATCTTACCATAAGAAAATAAGATGGGCAGAGGCATTCCTAAAAAGGGTTATCGCGAACGACGCAAGATTAATCCTATAGAGCCAAATGCTCCACTGATTGAAAGCGGCTCAACTGAGGGCGCAGCTGTTGCTGATCCTAGCGGTGAGCTAGCTAGTGACCCCCGTCTAAATGCACCTGTAGCTAAAACGATTGCCTCCGCAGCTGCTAATGCCAGTGCAACCGATGACCGTCACGCCCAGGCTAAAACCGTTACGGAAATGCAGTCTGATATCGATGATGATGCTGCTAGAATTATCCAAGCCATGGCGTCTGAGCCTAGATACTCCGGTCCAAAAATCAAGACAGCATCGGTTTCAAAGACGCAGTTTGACGAACTAGCTGCTAAATTGCGTGATCTAGAAGCGAGGTCGGCTAATATCGAGAGCTACGTAAAAGAGAGCTACGACGTCCATACGTCGCCGACATCGATTTCCGCACCCGTCATTCCTTTTCCCGGCCGCCGTCGCTCGACGACGCCGCGCCGTCCGTTACCCGCCGTTCCCGCCCTCTCCCCTCGGCTCTCCCTCGCCTCCGCCTCGCTGCGGACGCCACGAGCCTCGGCGGAGACCTCAGATCGCAGCCGGCCCTCCCGCGCGGAAGCCCGGCCGGTGATCTACGTGCGGCGCCTCGAACCGCCCCGTCGCCCTTTCCCGCCCTCTCCCCTCGGCTCTTCCCTCGCCTCCGCCTCGCTGCGGACGCTACGAGCCTCGGAGGAGATCTTAGCTCGCAGCCGGCCTTCCCGCGTGGAAGCCCGGCCGGTGACCTACGTGCGGCGCCTCGAACCGCCCCCGTCGCCCTTTCCCGCCCTCTCCCCTCGGCTCTTCCCTCGCCTCCGCCTCGCTGCGGACGCTACGAGCCCCGGAGGAGATCTTAGCTCGCAGCCGGCCTTCCCGCGTGGAAGCCCGGCCGGTGATCTACGTGCGGCGCCTCGAACCGCCCCCGTCGCCCTTTCCCGCCCTCTCCCCTCGGCTCTTCCCTCGCCTCCGCCTCGCTGCGGACGCTACGAGCCCCGGAGGAGATCTTAGCTCGCAGCCGGCCTTCCCGCGTGGAAGCCCGGCCGGTGATCTACTCGCGGCGCCCCGGCTCTCACCCGACGCCGCCGTCCTCGCCACGCCCCGCCCGCTCGCCAGCCGACGCTCGTTCGTCGCCGGCACCACCTCCCCGCCCGCTTCACTTCGCCCCGGTCCCGGCCGCCGTCGCGCGTCGACGCCGCGCCGGATCCCTCGCCTCCTCGCCTCCGCCTCTCGGCTCCGCGTCGGTTTCCTCCGTCTCTGCCGCGTGCAGACACGATGGACTCCAGGCACTTCGACGACGCGCCGCGCCGGCGCTCGGCGACCAACACCTTACTTCAAGAGCTGACGGACGTTGCTGCGGTCACCTCCAACGCCTCAGCGGAACGTGAAGCTCTCAACGCGCTGTCCAACACGGAGCGGCCGATCCTCATTGACTGCGGCGGCGGCATCTGCATCACCAGTCCGGGCAACCCGCTCACGCCGCAAGGCGTCGCCGCCTGGCGAGACGACGCGCAGCGCGCAATCGACAGGGACACGAAGCGATACTCCGACGCCGACGACGGCTCGAAGCTCGCACTCGCGGGGGCTACTCTGGCGGCCAAGGCGCTCCCGTCGCAGTACCAGGCCTCCATCCACGACATGATCAACCAGACGGGTCAGCTTACCCGTGACCTTGCCAAGGCCAAGGAGGAGCACCGCGACGCGGCTGACGCAGTCACTGACCATGTTTGGGAGAAGGGCCCGGACGTGGCGGACCGGTCTCGGGACACGCGCAACACACGCCAACGGCTTTTGACTAAACGTGACACAATCAAGCGAACGATTCGGAACATCACCTACCAGCTCGAGAGCGACCACTGCATCCGCGGACTCCCGTCACTTGTACGCTGGGTGGCCATCAACATTACGGAACAGGAGCGCTTCCGCACACAGACGGTCCTCCTTCAGGCTTACAACGGCTACCCGCTCCCGGAGATGGTCAGCACCGTCGCCAAGATTCTTAGCTTCGTGGGGGCGGGTCTAGTCTGCAAGCTGGAAGGCCAACCTACACCGATGGAGGTGTATGACGTTATCAAGAAAATGATCGCGGCCCGGGACCTGGAAAGTGGACGTTACCCCCTCGGTGACTACCAGCTCGCCAAGATGGATAACTTCAAACAGGCCCGGAGGGCGGCAAAGGAAGTCAAGGATCTGGCGATGAAACACCAGCCGCCGGCTGCCTTGCTCAACGACGTGCAGGCGTGCAACGCTGCGGTAGCAAACTTCTTACTTGAAGTCCCGTGGCTACTCCGTACCTTCCCGTGGAAAGATGTCTCCCGCCGCTCCACGACTGTCGCTCCGCCAGCCTCTGTTGTAAAGGGGAGGACCCCACCCCAAACCAGACCACCGACTAGTCTGGTTTTACCTTCAGGGATCCACCCCTTCTAGCGTCATCGATCAACAATTTCCCTGAAAGATTTTTAGACGTGCTCCAAGTAGATGTGTTGATGGGAAAAGCATGGATATGGAGAATGGAGGGCGTGAGGGCGAGTACAGAGAAGCTAAACGAGAAAAATGCGTTAAGCTATAGCTAGGCGATATTAATGTGTACAGAGAAGCTAAACGAGGAAACGTGTTAAGCTCTAGCTAGATGTAATTGATGTGTATAGAGGAGCTAAACGAGGAAAAGCGTTAAGGTATAGCTAGACGAAATAAATGTGTGCATCGAGCTAACTGAGGAAACGCGTTCAGCAATATCTATAGGCGTGACTTTAGTAAGAAACGCGAGGCGCAGCGCGAGGACTATCAAGGCGTTAACTGGGTCGCAGACAAGCCGAAGGCAAGGAATTAGGGCCCCTTTTAGCGGTCTGGTGCGGCCTCATTCCACTTGATCTGGTTGCTTTTCGGAAACTGGAGTCTTCTCCTTTCTGAAACTTGATAGCAAGGACTTCTTTCTTTTCAGGGGCTTCGGGATATTTGGGGGTGGCCAAGACGATCTTCGGCTTTCAGAATCAAGCCATGGTATAGGTGAATCAGATCGCGTAAAAGGAGAATTGGACCTAGAAGTCCCGGGTGTGTTATTAGGCGATAGCTGAGTATCAGGGGTGCGTGAGCCCTCAGTGTCAGATATTTCGAGGTTGATAGTTGTCTCGCAGCAACTGCATTTCAATTTGCTGGTGACGTTGAGATGGAACATGTCCATGCATTTACGGAGCAGATCCATCTACAAGGGGTAATATATATAAAAACAAAGATTCTATGGGTTGGGATCAGCCCCTCCAATTGGAAAGTAACGATTCGAATTGAAGGTCTCACCATACTTGACCCCGCTTGCAATCACATCTGTTCTTTCAGCAAATAGAATATTTTTGTAGGCGCCCATAAGCGTAGCCCTCACAATAAACTGGTAATCTTCAACCCCCACTGGGGTAGAATGGAAAGCGACACCAAAATTGTCAATAGGATTAATTAAAACAGCTATGTTTGGCCGGAGAGCATCGTTTCTCCTACAAAGGAAATAGATATCCGGGGGAATATCAACAACACTCTTGAAATGATTTCCGAGTGGCTGAACGTTATCTACGATCGATGTTTGCTCATTTATGTTTAGCGTGAAGACTTTGATGATATAAGGCAAATTCATACCAGGAACATACGTTCTGATTCTTTCATTAGTGTTTTCAGGGTTAGGTTGATCATTTACAAATATAGGGGCGCAAGCAGCTCCACCCACTCTCAGGCCATCTCCAATATAAGCACCTCCGGACCTGCAGGTAACAGCCCCTAATCTTGATTCATAGGTAAAGTGTTAACCTTGTTAGCATCATCATAGCTATCAGGATCCCCATAATGCGCATTAAAGTTTGCGTTTGTTACGACAAGATTTGTTGTTTTGACCACTCCATTATTTTTGTCGCATCTAACCTCTCCTAAACGTATGATGTGATTATCTCGGAAGGTGTTTAGAGTTGGCTGCTGCTCAGTTGATTGCAGGCCGGGGACATCGTCTGAAACTGCATGCTGCAGGACGTGGTTGGCTGGAGCGGCGAGGGTCAACGATGGAACTACTATTCTTTCAACAGCTTCCATTTTAGAAAACAGAAGATAAAACTTTCATTTAAGGTATAGGATTTTCCGGATTGCCTTCCTCATACATATTATTCAGTGCTGGATCAACGTTCAGCCCTCTAGTAGCCACTGATGCAGCCACATCGGAGCGATAGCCGATGATTAGGATAGAGTATCGGCCTATCGCAGTAGCATATAAATCGAAAAGGTGCCTTGTATTAATATTACGAACTACGTATCCCCGCCCAGCATGTCCAAGACGTTGCACAAAGAACGTATACACATGCCCTATCTGGTCATTTTGATCCTGACAGAGAGATTGTAATGCTTTAGGGATTTCTCTGTTTGAAAGCAACCTCTCACCATCCAGACCATTTGGTGTACTTGAATTAGCTATGGTTATTTCAACTTCTACTAGAGCTTGTGCATAGGGAAGGTCACAGCAAGGTACATACATGCGAACTCGTTTACGATTTTCGGCATTCTCTAATGAAAAGTCTGGGACATCATTGATGGCAATCGATGATGATAGGCCCCACTAACTCGGCAGGCTCCGGTAATAGCTGCTCCTCCGGAGCGCACAGTGAGGGCAGCAGTGTTTTGATCATAGTTTATGCTTCGAAGGTCAACACTATATGAGTCAACTCCTCCTGTTATGGGCTGGGAGAAATTTGCGTTCGTAACCAGTAATCGAGTTGTTTTGACAACCCAGAGTTTTTATCTGCGCGTAATTCTTTACAGCGAATCACTGATCGCTGATCAAATGCATTAGTTGAGTTTGGACGCTCAGTGGACTCTAATCCAGCAATGGCATCGCTAACTTCATGCTGCCTCATATGGATTGCTGGAGAGCCCAGTGAGTAGATTGGTAACTGGACTCGGTTGTACTCGGTCATTTAATAGAAACGAAAGAGAAAAAAATAGGCTGCAGACAAGCTATAGCGCTAGCTCTGCTACTCTTCTGTGACATTGTTATACTCGATACCTTTTTTGACAGTTCCCCTTTGGAAAGCCTGTAAAACAATAGCCTCCTTTGAGGATGGTATTTGAATCCCAGCTGCAATGCAAGATTGAATCTCTTTCTGAACAATCTCATCAATTGCAATTCTTGCTCTGTTGTGGGCAGCATTATCAATCCAATCCTGAACAGAAGCAGAGCAATATTCCATTCCCAAATTTTCAGTTTCTGAGAGGGCTACATGGTAGATATTCGACATTTCTTAATCTACTATGAGAAAATTAAACGATGCTAATCAATTCACCCGAAAAACCTGTTATACTTGAATATGAACCAGAAGAGCCTGAGACCAGTGTCACATACTCATTTTGGGCAAGATTTAAAATGCAAGAGAAACACAATGCTTTATTGGTGTGTGTGCTGCTGTGGATTTGGGAAATGCTTAAACCCCCAGGATCTGCATCATTCACTTTTATAAATAATTCGATTGTAGCTGATGTGGTTGAAAATGAGAACACCGAAAATCGATAGTGTCCTGCAACAGGTGCTGTAAATCTTCCTGTTGATGTGCTAAATGAGTTTGTATTGTTTACCCGAATTGTTGCCCAGTTTATCAGAGCAGCAGCAGCAGTAGCAGTGTGAGCATATCCAAGCTGAACTGAAAATCGTGGGTGTGATGTTTTGAGATAGCATCCTGCATTTACTGTCAAACTATTGGCTTCAAGAGTAGCAACAGTGTTACTATTTCGTTTTAACAGAAAATTGACATCGGCTCCTGTATCAATTTCAGGAGAGACAACCTTAGTAGATGCTGTGATTATTGATTGTGTGAAGTTAGGAATACTTATACCAGCATTCGCTGTAACCAATCCTGTAAATGTGCTTGTTCCTGTAATGTCTACTTGATTTGCTGTAAGGGTTCCATCAATCATTGCCCATCTCCAATATAAGCGCCTCCACTTCTTACTACAAGAGCAGAGTTATTGATTGTATTATCAAAGTTACTATTTTTGGTGTGGTGAACCCTCCAACATCATCATATATTGCGGGATCTGAAACAATCTGACCTGTTTGAACTTGGTTCTTGTTAGAAACAATGAGACCTGTGGTTCTTACCTTCCTCCATTTCGATCGCATCGAATTTCTTTACATCTTATCACAGAGTTTTGCGAAAATGAATCTGCCCCTGTTGTTTCAGTGCAAATGAAACCTGGGGTAGCATCTGTTACTGTATGGTTGAGTTGATGCAATTTCGGCGCTGCATAACAGAAAACAGGGACAGCTATTTGAGTGGTCATACTTTATATATATTGTGGGCAATATTATAATGAATGGACAAGCATACATCCAAAGAAGTATCTGATATTGTAGTTTACTCCTGCATCTCCTGAATTGACAAGCCTGATCGAATCATTAGCTACAAGGTTCACAATAATATCAAAACCAACAGTTGCATTTCCTGTTGCATTTTGAGAGTTAGAATTTATTCCGAATGTTGTCCCATTTTTAAGCAAAGAGGTCAAATAAGTATTGCTTTTAGCAGTATTGTAACCAGACGCATGGAAAAATACGAGGTAGTTTCCAGAAACAGGTGCAGTAAAACTCCCTGTTGCAGGATCGAAATTATTTCCATGGTTGACTATGACTCCTGTTGATGAGAACAAAGTTGTTCCACTTGCAGCGAAGTTTGTATCTTTTGAAGTATTGGGCGCTTGTTTTGTTGCAAAGAAACGAGGATGACTACTTAATTTGAGATACTTGTCTGTCGGAAGTGTCAGGAGTTGAACAGTTGTATTATCTGTTTGAGTTGTCTTTCCAAGAGAAAATACTGTATTTCCATTTCGTTTGTAGTTCACATTTGCATCTGTCCCATTATCTGTCTCAGGTGTGTTTATTCTTGTAGTAGCTGTGATAGTTTGATACTGAAAGTTCCCTGAGAGACCACCATTAAAAGTCATCAAACCTGTGAATGAACTTGTCCCATTCACATTCAATTGATTTGCTGTGACAGTACCCACCACAATTGCCCCATCACCAATATAGGCACCTCCACTTCTGACTACAAGAGCCGAATTATTTATTGTGTTATCGAAAGTCACTATCTGTGCAGTGGTGAATCCACCCACATTATCATAGATTGCTGAATCGGGGACTACCTGACCTGCTTGAACTTGATTTTTATTCGAGATTATAATACCTGTGGTTCTTATATTGCCTCCATTTCGATCACATCTAATCTCTTTGACTCTGAGTATATTATTCTCTGTGAAAGAGGTGTTGCTTGAAGTTTCAGTGCAAATATACCCAGGGGTTGAATCAACCACTCCATGAGAGGTGCTATGGAGTGATTTGGCTGCAAGTTCATAATTTGGGATTTCTAATAGAGAGGTCATCTTTGTAATAGTGTGAGAATCTTAATTATGCTGTTGCTATCCAATGAATTGCAATTTGAAGCCACTGTGGTTGAATGGTTACCCATCCTGCTGCCCAAATAACAAGATTGATTGTGGTAGAGGTTGTTGAGTTGCTTGATATTCCTATTTTATAATCGATTTCCACATTTGTTGCAGGTAGTCCCTGCAATGTTACAACAACAGATGGAGCAGATGCAAAGGCAGGACTCCAATTTAATGTAATGGTATGGTTTTGCCTTGCTGAACTGCCCCCAATTTGAGGATTTGCAATTGTCATTTCATGTCTCCCTTTTCTAATCAGGTTATCAAGCATGTATTGAGGAGCCAGCTTAGTAACCTTTGAATTGTCCCGAGGATCCATGACCCACATTTCTCTTGCATATGCATTTCCACGAACAAGTAGGGTTTTATCCTGATAGTAAGATATAGAGTTAGTAGAAAGGGTTGAATGGTGGAAATTCCAAATGAGAGGAGGATCAGGCATAATGTAGGGGTCATAATTTAGAATGGAACCTGATCCTACATACATGGTATTGTTTGCTGTGATTGTATTTGCTGTGAAGGGATCAAGAGAAGGTCGATCTGTAATATCTACCCAAACATGAGTGTGTGCAAAATCTGTAATTTGAGATTTAGTGTGAGTATGTGCAAAGTCTGTAATTTCACCTTTGGTGTGGGTGTGTGCAAAATCTGTTATCTCACTCTTAGTATGAGTGTGACCCACATAAGAGACATTTCCAAGATCTGTAATCTCTGCCTTAGTATGAGTGTGGGCAAAATCTGTAATCTGTGACTTTGTGTGAGTGTGAGCAAAATCTGTTATCTCAGATTTAAAATGAGTGTGAGCGAAATTAGTAATATCTGCTCTGGTGTGGAAGTGAGCAAAATCTGTTATCTGGGATTTGGTGTGAGTGTGTGCAAAATCTGTGATTTCTGCCTTTGTGTGAGTGTGTGATCTATTATTAAGATCAAGGAAGCTACCTGAATAAGCAACAGGGTGCAGGTTTGCAGCAGTTGGTTTATTCAGGAGATCATTATAGTCTCCTGTGAATGAGATTATTTTCAGTTCACCCCGTCCAACATAATCGGAAGGGAGATCGATTTTGATCGGCATGATAGCAGGATCAATAGGAATCTCGTACTCAGCTCCTGGGTGAACCACAGGGAAGGTCTGATCACTTTCAGTGTGAACAAAAAAGTTGTCAGCAGTCACTGTTCCGTCAATAGTTCCTCCTGTCAAGGGCAGGTAATTCCCTGTCACAGCTTGACCTGCAATAACTAAAGCGAGCTCTGTTTCATCTACATAATTTTGGGCTTGAAGGTAATCCTCTGTGACCACTCTGGATATAGTCTCGTTGTGAATGTTTTTTGCTGCTGCCCTCTGATTAATTTCTAAAATGCCCTCCCCAACTCCACCGTTATAGTTCGTTTTTATCCATGCTATTTCGCATTTCTTATAATCATCTCGATTTCCTATCAGAGCATTGGGTAAAAGGCGTTCACGGCTAAAAACTAATTTCGGTCTCGATGAATCTAAATCGCTAACATCTGTAACATTAATTTGGATTGCACAGTGATGATCAGCATGGGAGAGAGGATCTAATGGCAGAGAAGGCAAAGGAGGGAGAACAGATGTCATTTCGATGTCAGAGGCGTAGTAGTTTGTGACATAAATACTTGGGAACGTGTCCTGCAAACCAATATTTCCACCTGCAGCAACAATCTCCATTCCACGGGGAATCCTTACAAACAAAGAGCCTGACATGTCAGTGTTGGCACGAATTCCCTGCCTGTGGACGTAATGTTCGTTTAAATATAACCTTTCAGGGTGTTAATTGATTTGTAGAGAGAGACAGCTAGTGTGACAGGAAGCTCAATCTTTGCGAACTCGGGCTGCTCATCTATTTCGCTCCAAATGTGTCTGTGATCTTCCGGTGGAAATTCAAGCGGAACATTATCAAGGTCACCCCAGTCGTGTCTATGATCCTCTGGTGGAAATTTAAGCGGTTTATTATCGATATCATCCCAGTCGTGTCTATGATCTTCTGGTGGAAATTGCAACGGTTTATTATCGATTTCATCCCAGTTATGTCTGTGATCTTCCGGTGGAAAAGTCTCAGGTTTGTTCGTAATTGATTCCCAATCTATGGTGAACTCCAAGGGAAACAGAATAGGTTCGAATCCATCTGGAAGCAACTGCTCATGCGGAATCACAGGCTGCTCGTACTCGAGTTCTTGAACGTCTAATCCGTCGGGAATTAATTGCTCCTCCGGCTCTGTGTACATTTCTAGCGGGAAAACTTCGATATCAGGTGACAGGTACTCTTCGTGCGGATGCTTATAGGGTTCTATCACTGGGCGATTCCTGACAGCCTCCCACGAAATAATATTTTGCCCGAAAGGAACTGTTTCATCAGCAACTCGCTCTCGACCTGGTCCGTCCGGGGTTGGCGGCTTTGGTAGCCCTGGAAGAGGCGGAATAGGTGGTATAGGGACAATAGGTCCAAAGTAGTAGTTGAATATGTTTATTATCTCCGGCTCAGTGATTACTTTTTTGCCATCTTGGTAAATACTTGTTCCGTGAATATTTCGCCACTGCCTGGTGCGGAGCCCTAGATCGTAACTGTCATGCAACGCCGGGAGCAGGTGCCTGTCAGCCTCAATCAAGATAGAGCCAAAGGTGCATCCAGGAATATCTAACCTGGTGGCTGGCTCGGTATCGATTTGATTTACATCAAAACCGTATAAAATATTTGCTTCTCGTGCAGCTGTAAAAAGTAAATCCCAGGGAAACGGCTGGATTTGTGATGCTAGCACTGATATTCCTGCATCTTCGCCAAGGAGAATTCGCCCTGTAATGTGAGCCGCAGTCTTGTTTGTGACAGCATTGGATTCATCAATTAGACGTAGAGCTGATGTGTGGACCCCTCTATCATTTTGGAGCCTAAAGATTAATCTACCAGAATCATACTTCGAAACTGTGCCTGAGGAGGCAATGCGCAGGTGCCGCGGCAACGCCCTGGATCCGATTATTTCAGCAACATAATTCTCAGCTGGTCCCAGACAAAATCTCTGTGCAATATCCGGGGCGCCAACATGTGAGTTGCGCAGAATTAATGCAGCTGGTCGATTAAACTCGGTCCTGTGGATGTCACGATCAGCATTGTAGTCAGCCAAGATGCTTCCGAAAACGCGAATATTTATATGTCGATCATCCACGAGATCTGGAGCTTTACGAAGTGGCACTGGCTTCTTCAAGATGTAGGACATTTTTATATAAGCCCCCTTTTAAAAATGAAGGTCATTCTCTCACTATCAGGTGGAGGTGCTCGTGGAATAGTCATAGCCCGAATTCTACAGCGGATTGAGGCGATTACTGGGAAAGCAATACCACAGCTGTTTGATTTCTTTGCAGGCACCTCAACAGGGGCAATAATAGCGGCCGGATTGGCGATCCCATCAACTCCAGGCTCTGTTCTTGCTTACCGATATTCTGCAGGTGATATCTTGAGTCTATATCAAACGAACCTGCCAACAATATTTGCAAATCCAAGATCACTGACAAGCTTGCTCTCAGGAAGCCGCTATGATGCAAATCCTCTGGAGTCGGTGCTTACAGACGTTGCCCTGGACTACACAATTGCAGAATCGACAAAAGACGTATTAATTACAGCGTTTGATACAGTTCGGATGCAGCCAGTAGTTTTTACAAAGGATGGGCCGTACTCAAGCACGCTGATTCGTGATGCAGTGAGAGCATCTTCTGCAGCGCCTACATTCTTTCCACCGAAGGTTCTAGGGGACAAAAACCTTGTTGACGGGGCCATTGCCTGTTTGAATAATCCCTCAGTTGCTGCACTCAGCCACGCCAGCAAAATTTACGATGCAGAAGATCCAATTGTTCTTGTGAGCATCAGCTGTGGAGAGGTCCAAGCTAGCGAGCAATTGACTGCAGGCTTTTCGAATTCGGAGACGTCAGGCTGGGGCGCCCTGGGCTGGATCCTATCCCTCTCAGGCAGCCCAATCATTTCTATGCTAATGGCTGGTAGCGAGCTGGAATCCCACTTTCAAATGCAGGAACTGCTTCCAGTTGATGCGGATAGGAATCTAACAAGATACTGGCGTTTAAGTGTTCCGCTGCCAGCTGCAGTCATGAGCAAGCTTGATGATGCCTCTCCATCGAATATTTCTTATTTGATTTCCACAACTGACTTATGGCTGAAACAAATCGAAATAAATGCTAAAATAAATGCACTCTGCAGCTTTCTATTGGCGAACTACGACCTACTGAACGATGAGAGACTTATCATATCGTCTACTTTAACAGTTGAGCCTCCATTTGATGTCAACTGGTTTATAATTCCAGATGCGAATATCACAAGCAACGACTTCGAGGAATTGCACCCACCTTCTCATGTGCGACCCAACTCTACAGGGTTTCAGGGGGGAACATTACCTAATCCCTGGATCAAAGTCGAGTTTCCCAAGCCTTTTGAGCTACATCAAATCATTATGTATGGGCCAGCCTTTGCTGCCGGAGTCCTATTTAATTTCAGCATTCTGACCAACTTAGGATATGTCCAAGATGGGAGGCTTTTTGAAAATACGGTCCTAGCAAATGTGCTTGCTGCACACCCATCTATGACAGGCTTTGATCTAATGCATAGTGACTCGCATTTGATCACCCCACAGGTTTATAACTATGTGCAAATTATAACAAACGAATTTATAAATGCGAATGCGTTCCGGGTTGATTTCCGAGGTCGTTACATTAATTAGGCGGCGGCATGAATGCCCAGGAAATCAGAGAGAGTCCAAGACGTGTTGGAATAGTTCTGCCAGATTTATCTTTCTCCCAGAATGGTGCTCCATTACGCCCTCCCAGTCGCCTCTTAATGTAATTCTCTCTTCGCTGATACCAAGTTGTGTTTTTGGTTGCGAGCTCCTTTTTTATTCCGTCAGGACCAAATCGGCGGTAAGCTTGCAGAAAACCTATGTTTGTTTGTGTGCTTGGCTTATCTCCAATCGCAACAAGTGATACTTTTTTGTCCCGCATCAATGGCAAGTACTTTTCAATCTGAGCTATGGGCATCAACTGCGACATTTTTGATATATTGTGCCGCTTTTAAAATCAGTGCGGAGCCAAGAAGGCGAAAGCCAAGATGGGCATTCTTGCCCTTCGGGCTCCTTAGGCGCAGCGTCGCTGCTCGTCTGCGACCCTTCGGCTTTACCTAGTTATGAACTGCAGTTCACCAGACCAAGGCAGGCCGTTCAGTGATACATCATCACCATCTCTGTCTACAATGCGCAGTCGCAAGGAAGTCAACACAAGACGCTCTTCGATGGGGATCCATTCGCCGTTGTGATCCTGATTTATGTAAACGAACTTGCCAACGTCCTGGCTCATTTGAATTCGAGCAAGCCCATAATTGCACATTGTTTTGGCCCGCGGCGAAGCTTTGAAGCAAATGGCCGCAGCTCTTCGCAGACAAGGAAGAGGTACTGGTCGCTATTCATATCGATTATCTTTGGAAATTCGACAGCATAACCAAGTGGCTCACTCCGCATTCTTTCGGTGAAATCGATGCCGTACTCAGGGTGTGATGGTGTTACTGGAATGCCAGCAACCTCTAGATACCGCTCAGCTGCAGTCACTGGTCTTTGCCCTCCTTCAATCACGAAAGGAGTCAGCTGAAGGGCTCATTTCTGTTCAGCCCGAGCAGATTTGATAGAGCTTTGAACTGGCAGGTCACTGTGCAGGAACGGTTGCAATAGGCAGACATCTTCAGTGTCTCTGGGTCCCGAAACAATTTGAAATATGCAATTACGATTCCCCCAGTTCAAACTTAAACGATAGGCCAAAATTGTAAATATCTGTTTCGCCCATATTTGCAGTCGTAATTATGCCAGGCTCAAAAACCGCCAGATTTTCCGTCCAAATGTTGGGAAAGGTGATCGAAAGATACTCATCTTTAATGCTGGTATAAAGACTATTTGCGAACTCACACTGGGTAAGTCGAACAGCAACTGGATTGATTATAGGCTCATTGATTTCGAGCACAAAGTTTGCCTCTGAATCGATTGGCCTTCTGTCTCTGCTGTCAAAGGTAAGCCGCATTTTTATTCTCTAACTGATATAAAAAAGATGCCGACGGACTACGTCTGCATTGCAAGTCACCTAGCAGATGAGCTTTTATCAACCTCAAAATTCAAGGTTAGACTGCCTAAAATTTATCAGGATGTGAAAGCTGTGCGCTTGGTATCAGCTGAGATCCCCAACACAATGAGCACAATTGATATACTCGATCCAGCAGAGGATTTGGTCTTTGACACCTATATATATTGGTGCAAATATGATCCTGCAAATGAGGGACCAGACCCACCTCAGCCAGGCTTTGGTGTGTGGAATAACATTGCGATTCCACCTGGAAATTACGACGTCACCTCGCTTGTGACTAAGATAAACGAAAGGTTGACGGGGACTGGTATCACGTGCACGTATAATTCAGCGGTTAAATTAATAGGGTTCACAGCTAGCTTCGAGTTCTTTATTGCTCTGATGTTGCCACCTAGCCAGGGTGGGCGGGAAGTCAGAAACTACCAGGCCGTTGCAAGGGCTCAGCGAACTGCAAAACTTCTGGGGCTGCGATCAATTCTACCGATCCGGTCTAAGGATTTATCTGTCGATGTTCAATATATAGAGGGCGCTTATGAACCTGATGTCACTCCCGATGATCATGTGCTCCTACGCATTCCTGAAATTGGTGACCTTGTCAGTATGCCCAATACTTCAATACCTGGCTTCTTTGCCAAAATTAGCATTCCAAACAGCCTTCGTCCTGGCGAGATAGCATACTATGATTCAACTGAAGCAACTCCTTTGTATAAGTATGTTTATTCAAAGCTGGACCTCTACTCTGTGACTATTGAGATTTACGATTTTATGCAGCGAATTGCTGATTTAAATGGAGCTCCTGTCTCATTTATTCTCGAAATTCGTTATGGTCCAGACGAACCCAATGGTGATGTTGTCTACGAGCTTGCAAAGCTTCAGCTCCAGAAAAGGTCAAAGACATATCCTTGGATCAATTCGTCAAATTGAGCTAAGCGCCCAAATTATTTTCTTTCACTGCAATTATATACTTCAATGGATGTTACCCAAAACTTGCAGCGGCTCGGTCTCAAAGAGCTCCTGACAACTCCGCAGGAAGCAAAGGACTTCTTCATGAACAATGAGCTTATGTTAGGTCTAACCAGCCAAACAAAGCCTGTGCGTGTTGTTGTCAACCCAAGCAATGACTATGGAGACTGCTTCGGAAAGAGGGTTACTTATTTCCTGCCCCGCTACAATTTCCTTCAGGGGCTCGAACTCCAGTTTACCCTTCCAGAGCTGACAGCATTTACTGGTGACACTGACCTGGTTCGCACTGGGTATTTGCGGTCTGTTGGTGCTCTCGTAAAGCGAATCGAAATCAAATATGCTTCCTACAGCTACATTGTCCCCGAGGACTGGCTTGTTCACAGCGCTCTGATTTTCAATGATGATGCTCAGCTTAAAAAGAAGTACCGGTCCGGTGGCTGGCTCCATGGAACACCCCCGCAGGGTACCAATCGCACTGGAGGCATTTTCAGTGTAAAAATCCCCTGTCCATGGGAGGGTTCTGTGCTCCCAATTGGTGCTCTATCTGGCGAGGTGTCTGTCGAGGTTTGGTTCCGTGATCGTGCCCAGGGCTTTGTTGAAACCAGCTATGGTGGTAGGTTTGTAAAAGAATATGCCATAGGCGGTGATGCGACTCAAGAAGATGGACTCGGGAGCGTGGGAGCCGCCGCTGCATCCCCTGCAAACATCGGTCAGAATATAACTGCCAATGTTCTCAGTGTCACCCCTGCCAATCCGGAGCTTTCTAATCCAAAGATTACTGCTCATTGCATCAACGTTGATGAGGCCACTTTTGCCCAGGTGATTGAGAAAGTCAAAACGTCTGGAATCGCAATTCCCGCTACCGATGTCGGCTGGGTTGATGCTGATTCAATTACTTATGCGGGTGCTGGTGCGCCAACCCGGATCAACCTGTCACAGATCAGTGGACTTTGCTACGGCCTATTCGTTAGCATTCGTAAGCAGACAAATATGAACCAAACTGATGGAAAACACAGTGTCCTCAAAACCGAGGCAAATACTCGTGATATAACTATTTCCTGCGAATTGAATGGCCAGCGGCTTTATTCAAACGAGCCTGTTCCTCTATTGCAAGGTGCTGAACTCATCGCTGATGTCTTCAAGTGCACGAATCTCGACGCGCCTCTTAACAGATATGTTCTGACTGGTTTGCCATTTTGCATTAGTGGGGATAAATCGATCCGAAATGCTGCTCAAACTGGTTTCGTAGATCTGACGAACTCCAGCAGCTGCTTCCTGAATATCATGAACCCGGCTGCTTACGATGCAAACAACAAGATTTACGTCCAGGTTCGCGCTCTCCTGCACACTGTCCTAATTGTTGATGCTGCGGGCCTTCGCAAGGTGAACCTCTAGTCGAATTGTCGTCAGACAAGCTGCCTTGGCTGCGCCTGCGAATCTCGGTAGTTAATTTTTTGATTGATCAGTCTCAAGAGCTCGCACAGTTCCAGCCGGGAGACATGAGGGTCCCTTTCAAAGCCCTATTTATTTCGAAGTCCAATAGCGGCAAATCGTTCTATTGCACAAAGCATCTGCTGCGGCTGCTGTATCCAAAGATCAATCGCGTCGTAGTGTTTACGGCCACAAAATTCAATGGCGAGTATTCTGCAATAACGAAAGAGCTTTACGATGATTTTCAACCCGCCATAGTTGCAGAAATCATTGATTCGCAGCGAAAGTTGATCGAAAACAAAGAGAAAGCACCGCAGATATTGCTCGTCTTGGATGATCTAGTGGCCGCCTCTGAAACTGTTGATCTGCGAAACAGCAAGGCTGTAAATCGACTTTTTACGCAGGGCCGCCATTTTAATATAAGTACGATTCTTATGACGCAAAAGCTAACAGCTCTTAGTCAATCTATAAGATCAAACAGCGATTACTGCTTTTTCTTTAGTTATTCTAATCATACCGAGCTCGAGGCGATCTATAGAGAGTTCAGTCATCTCCCAAAAGAGAAGTTCATCGCCTTGTTCGAGACTTGGGCGCATGATTATCAGTGCCTAGTCCTGGATGGAACCAAGTATGATACGGCCTGGTACGTTGACAAAGCCATTGAAGATAAGAGTTCTCGCTTCTCTAAATGGCTAAGACAAAAAGACGAAGAAGACTTGCGCCCTAAGACCGAAGAGTCATCGCCTGTTGTCTCTAAAAAGAAGCGTTTTAAAATCTTACCATAAGAAAATAAGATGGGCAGAGGCATTCCTAAAAAGGGTTATCGCGAACGACGCAAGATTAATCCTATAGAGCCAAATGCTCCACTGATTGAAAGCGGCTCAACTGAGGGCGCAGCTGTTGCTGATCCTAGCGGTGAGCTAGCTAGTGACCCCCGTCTAAATGCACCTGTAGCTAAAACGATTGCCTCCGCAGCTGCTAATGCCAGTGCAACCGATGACCGTCACGCCCAGGCTAAAACCGTTACGGAAATGCAGTCTGATATCGATGATGATGCTGCTAGAATTATCCAAGCCATGGCGTCTGAGCCTAGATACTCCGGTCCAAAAATCAAGACAGCATCGGTTTCAAAGACGCAGTTTGACGAACTAGCTGCTAAATTGCGTGATCTAGAAGCGAGGTCGGCTAATATCGAGAGCTACGTAAAAGACAAGCAAGAGAGAGCTAAAATTCGTGAGATGTTGCGAAGCGAAATGTTTAAGACAAGAGTGATGGATGCACCTGATTTGCGGTATTTAAAAAACGAAAAAGAAAAAGCTTCACAAGCTCTTGATTATGCAGCTGTAAAGCCAGCTACTCCCAATATTTCTGAGCCAAATTCTACGAGCTCACAGATGAAGAATGCGATGGGTGGGAGAAGGATTCGTCTGTGAAATTCAGACGCAGGAATGGACGGTCCTCAGCTGAAGTATGTTCTAGAGCGTAAGCATCACGGGCTCTTGCTGCAGCTTCAGCAGCAGCGAAGTAACCGATGTGCCTTTCACGCCCATTTATCCGATAATGTGCCCTCCATTTACCACGTCGCTTATCGAAGGTAACTCCAATAAATCCTGATGTGTTATTGCGCTGCTGTCCACGATTCAAATTCTGCTGGCGTGTTGTTGCTAACCGGAGGTTCTCGCGATGATTGTCAAGCTTGTTATTATTAATATGATCGATAGTTAAACCGTTCTTCAACTCACCGCTGATGAAATTATGCATAAACACAGTCTTTCTATTGATCGTGGTTCTGGCGTATCCATTATGTAAACTCCAGCGAAATCCAAGCACCCTATCAGCATCTTCCTGTGAAACAAGAGCATAAGCAACGATGACTTTGCGTCGATTGCGAATGCCTATTAACGGGATCAAAGCAACACCTTCAGGAACATCTGGAATTGTCTCCATCTTCTTTACAATCTGAGATTGAGATCTCTTTAAGACAAGTCAAAATCTGGCAAATCCGGAAGATCCTCCACAGTAGGTTTCCTCTCTCGCTCTACATACTCAAGCATCCCGTTTACTGTTGCCAGATCTTTCGATTGACAAATTTCAAAAGCACGCTGCAATTGTCTTTTATCGTATTCACGGAGATGCGGCAAAGACAATAACCATTCAGCATATTTTGGGTCGCTAAAAACTACTTTAAGATGAGTTTCACCGCGGTACTTCCCAAATCGAATTGTTCCTGGCATTATTTGAATTATATCTCGGATTTTATGTTCGCAATTTAGCGCAACACAAACCTGCGATTTATGCCATAAAAAGATTTCGCACCTTGTTTGTGACGAAAAAAACCAAAGAAATGGATGCTGAATCATCGCCAAAGCGTTCTGGGCGTAAGCCAATTGTTGTCACCCCTGAAATTGCTGCGGCACGAAAAGCAAAGCGTGCAGAGAACCATCGGCGTAGGTACAATGAAGATCCTGATTACCGGCGACGTCACATCGAAGCCAGTTTGAAATATCAACGCAATAACAGTGAGAATCACTTAGAGGCAAATCGCCGCTATCGCAATCGAATTTACGAAAAGTTAGCGCTGCTAGAGTCTCTCCAACAATGAGTTGTTATAGCTCTTTGACTGCCCTTCTGGTCTTTGTTCTCTCTAATATTCCACCAGGATTTAACTTGACAGTTCCAGCTGTCGCAAGTTGCTTTTGAAGGCGAAGGAGCTTCTTATTTTTTTCTATGTCCGCTCGATCTAACTTCTCTCGCATCAGATTTAGCTCCTTCTTTCGTCGTTGCATTGCTCTCTGTGCTGCTCCTCCAGCATGACGTTCCTCTGAATCTGCCGCTACTTTCAAAAGTCGCTGGTAGGTCACGGCTTTGTCGTAGCCCGAAAGCGTAAATTTGAGCAGCGGCCCAAAGCCACCTATCTCCGTGATCGTATAGATTTCTTTTGAATACGTCGGCTTTGAAGATTTGTCGAAACGTTTTCTCTCTAGCTGCACCCGCACGCGATCGCCTACTTTCAATTCGGCCTGTGCAAAGTAGTGCTGTTGCTCGTACGCTTCTCTCTGGTAGTCGTTGCGTGCAAATGTCTCCTTCGGATTTTCTGCTGCAGCGTTCGGCGACGTACCGATCGACCTATGCTCTGATGAATTATAGTTGCGCAAAAAAGCAGGCAGCTTATCGATATATCTGTCCGTGTTGTACGCATCCATGTACTTCGCAATGATGCGCTTAAGCGTACCATTAAATCTTTCTATTTTGCCGTTTGCTTGCGGGCGATGCGCCTCCACTGCATTATGCTTGATTCCCATACTCGCCAGCATTGCTGCTGCGGTTCCCTTAAACTCCTGATCGGTCTGAATGACGTCCGGCTTCGAGGGCAGTTCATCAATCAATTTCTTCAAACTGGCTAGCAGAGTGCTTTCCGATTTCGTCTTCATAGGGATGCTATACGCTTTGCGCGTCGTCACATCTATTCCGTTCATAATAAATGTAATCCCTCGATTTGATCTTGCATACGGGGTGACATCAATCAAATCAACTTCGTAATACTTTTCGGGCTCCTCGTAAATAATGCTGGTGGACGGCTTTTCCCTTACACTTTTCGCAAAACGCTGTGCCGTCGTTAATTTTGAAAGCACGTCCTGCACTTTTGAGAGCGGCAGATTGAGCCGCTTAGCTAACCGTGCTGCAGACTGAAAACCAGTTTCAGGATCATAATAAGCTTGTTTAATTCGACTCGCTTGCTCGGTACTCATGAGGAACACTACTATAATACTCGTCTGGAATTATCTTGCGCTTTGTATACTGCGACTTGTTGAGTTGCCGCGCAAATGGTATCTGAATAATCGAACTGAAGCCGATTCCACTGTCCCGCTGACGCCCGTTTGGCCTATAAACACGCGCTAGCTTACCATCAATCATGCACTGAGGTTGATACGTCGTGTCCTCCAGCATGCGGTTGTAAGCATCAAGAGCAATCCTATTCGCTATGGATTCCTTCCTCGCTTCTGATTCATCTGGCAGCCACTGCTCCTGGATCCACGATTGCGGAATCCCCTTTGCGCGTACATGCAGATCAAGCTGCGCATCGCTGTCACGTACAAATGAACACGTATAAAGCTTCGGCCCAATGAAGTACGCTTCCACAATCCGCCCTTTTATATCGCAGTCAAGTTTCCCTAATTCCTGCCTGCAAATGTCCGCATCTGTTGCCGTCGCTATATCATATGCTGGCTTCATATACCCTTTCGCCCGCAGCAGATCAGCGTATTTTCGATGGACAATCAAAGAGTCCGTATCAGTATAAAACGGCATTGCATCAATGCTCCAGTATGCGCCTATTTCAACCAGAAATCTGTCCATGATCTCCCGCGAATATGACAGAATGAATGCACCAATAAAGCACGGTTTAGTGACAGCTCTATCACGCTTGGAGTCCTCAATCTCGTACGTGACAAACATCCGCGTGTCTGACTCAATTGAAATGTCTGTGATCTGCGCTGATCGCTGAATTTCTCGAAATCGCTTGTATGATGTCACCAGATCCGAGGTTGTGATCACAGGCCGCTGGCAATACTTACCGTAAAGGCCATTCATGGAAATCTTTGATGTTGCATACTGAGCTGTTCCCTTGCGAGATCTAGCTTTCTGGCAGTACATCCGCTCCATGTAGGTCTTAAACATCTGATCTTTACCATCAAACAGGTATACCTCATGCACCTTCGTCACCTCGCATCCCAGTTTAATTGCACGATTAATATCGACTGACGTATACCAACCACGCTCAATTGGCTTGAGATTAGACCAGCCTAGGTTTGATTCATGCCGCGGCAGCGGAGAGAGCAGCAGATTTTGCGGAATTGTCACGTCCACGCACGCTATAAACATCAGCGAACGCTGACTCGATTGGACAAATTTGCAGAATCTGTCCAGTGCATCGGGCGACGTAATATGCTTGTACTTACCAGTCGGAAACCAATTCTCGTACATAGCCGTCGGATACAAGCTTACAACATCCAGGTCGACTAAATAATCATCCGGGCCCGATGAGACGAATTTGCGTTTAAATGGGAGACACTGACCACCATATATTGCTTGGCGCAGCACCTGATCATCCTTGTAGGTCGGCAGCGAAATCGGATTGATCAAAGTCTGCCGATGAATCTGGAACGCCATTGCCGAAGCTGTGGTTGTTTGCGTCGTGTTCACGTTTAAGCCGTACAGATCAAAGACTGCTGTCGAATATTTAATGTACAGCTCTGTCATTGCCTTGACGTCGTCTTCCACGTACGGCTCCCATTCAGATTTAAAACGCTCAACGTCCTCCCACGTTTTAATCTTGCTATGATCAAAATCTCCCTTTACATTCGTGCACCCGTAATCCTTGCAGGCCTGTTTGAGCGAAGCCTGGATGTGCAGGCACGGATCAAACGTACTTATAGGCCCGCCTGCAGCCGTTTTCCACGACATATTCTTGATCTTGCCGTTCGACCGCAGAACGTTTAATGCTGTATTCGGTCGATTTAACACGAGCCGTAAGGAGCTGTTTCGCATGTCGCAGACGGCCCCGTATGATACGGCCTGGTACGTTGACAAAGCCATTGAAGATAAGAGTTCTCGCTTCTCTAAATGGCTAAGACAAAAAGACGAAGAAGACTTGCGCCCTAAGACCGAAGAGTCATCGCCTGTTGTCTCTAAAAAGAAGCGTTTTAAAATCTTACCATAAGAAAATAAGATGGGCAGAGGCATTCCTAAAAAGGGTTATCGCGAACGACGCAAGATTAATCCTATAGAGCCAAATGCTCCACTGATTGAAAGCGGCTCAACTGAGGGCGCAGCTGTTGCTGATCCTAGCGGTGAGCTAGCTAGTGACCCCCGTCTAAATGCACCTGTAGCTAAAACGATTGCCTCCGCAGCTGCTAATGCCAGTGCAACCGATGACCGTCACGCCCAGGCTAAAACCGTTACGGAAATGCAGTCTGATATCGATGATGATGCTGCTAGAATTATCCAAGCCATGGCGTCTGAGCCTAGATACTCCGGTCCAAAAATCAAGACAGCATCGGTTTCAAAGACGCAGTTTGACGAACTAGCTGCTAAATTGCGTGATCTAGAAGCGAGGTCGGCTAATATCGAGAGCTACGTAAAAGACAAGCAAGAGAGAGCTAAAATTCGTGAGATGTTGCGAAGCGAAATGTTTAAGACAAGAGTGATGGATGCACCTGATTTGCGGTATTTAAAAAACGAAAAAGAAAAAGCTTCACAAGCTCTTGATTATGCAGCTGTAAAGCCAGCTACTCCCAATATTTCTGAGCCAAATTCTACGAGCTCACAGATGAAGAATGCGATGGGTGGGAGAAGGATTCGTCTGTGAAATTCAGACGCAGGAATGGACGGTCCTCAGCTGAAGTATGTTCTAGAGCGTAAGCATCACGGGCTCTTGCTGCAGCTTCAGCAGCAGCGAAGTAACCGATGTGCCTTTCACGCCCATTTATCCGATAATGTGCCCTCCATTTACCACGTCGCTTATCGAAGGTAACTCCAATAAATCCTGATGTGTTATTGCGCTGCTGTCCACGATTCAAATTCTGCTGGCGTGTTGTTGCTAACCGGAGGTTCTCGCGATGATTGTCAAGCTTGTTATTATTAATATGATCGATAGTTAAACCGTTCTTCAACTCACCGCTGATGAAATTATGCATAAACACAGTCTTTCTATTGATCGTGGTTCTGGCGTATCCATTATGTAAACTCCAGCGAAATCCAAGCACCCTATCAGCATCTTCCTGTGAAACAAGAGCATAAGCAACGATGACTTTGCGTCGATTGCGAATGCCTATTAACGGGATCAAAGCAACACCTTCAGGAACATCTGGAATTGTCTCCATCTTCTTTACAATCTGAGATTGAGATCTCTTTAAGACAAGTCAAAATCTGGCAAATCCGGAAGATCCTCCACAGTAGGTTTCCTCTCTCGCTCTACATACTCAAGCATCCCGTTTACTGTTGCCAGATCTTTCGATTGACAAATTTCAAAAGCACGCTGCAATTGTCTTTTATCGTATTCACGGAGATGCGGCAAAGACAATAACCATTCAGCATATTTTGGGTCGCTAAAAACTACTTTAAGATGAGTTTCACCGCGGTACTTCCCAAATCGAATTGTTCCTGGCATTATTTGAATTATATCTCGGATTTTATGTTCGCAATTTAGCGCAACACAAACCTGCGATTTATGCCATAAAAAGATTTCGCACCTTGTTTGTGACGAAAAAACCAAAGAAATGGATGCTGAATCATCGCCAAAGCGTTCTGGGCGTAAGCCAATTGTTGTCACCCCTGAAATTGCTGCGGCACGAAAAGCAAAGCGTGCAGAGAACCATCGGCGTAGGTACAATGAAGATCCTGATTACCGGCGACGTCACATCGAAGCCAGTTTGAAATATCAACGCAATAACAGTGAGAATCACTTAGAGGCAAATCGCCGCTATCGCAATCGAATTTACGAAAAGTTAGCGCTGCTAGAGTCTCTCCAACAATGAGTTGTTATAGCTCTTTGACTGCCCTTCTGGTCTTTGTTCTCTCTAATATTCCACCAGGATTTAACTTGACAGTTCCAGCTGTCGCAAGTTGCTTTTGAAGGCGAAGGAGCTTCTTATTTTTTTCTATGTCCGCTCGATCTAACTTCTCTCGCATCAGATTTAGCTCCTTCTTTCGTCGTTGCATTGCTCTCTGTGCTGCTCCTCCAGCATGACGTTCCTCTGAATCTGCCGCTACTTTCAAAAGTCGCTGGTAGGTCACGGCTTTGTCGTAGCCCGAAAGCGTAAATTTGAGCAGCGGCCCAAAGCCACCTATCTCCGTGATCGTATAGATTTCTTTTGAATACGTCGGCTTTGAAGATTTGTCGAAACGTTTTCTCTCTAGCTGCACCCGCACGCGATCGCCTACTTTCAATTCGGCCTGTGCAAAGTAGTGCTGTTGCTCGTACGCTTCTCTCTGGTAGTCGTTGCGTGCAAATGTCTCCTTCGGATTTTCTGCTGCAGCGTTCGGCGACGTACCGATCGACCTATGCTCTGATGAATTATAGTTGCGCAAAAAAGCAGGCAGCTTATCGATATATCTGTCCGTGTTGTACGCATCCATGTACTTCGCAATGATGCGCTTAAGCGTACCATTAAATCTTTCTATTTTGCCGTTTGCTTGCGGGCGATGCGCCTCCACTGCATTATGCTTGATTCCCATACTCGCCAGCATTGCTGCTGCGGTTCCCTTAAACTCCTGATCGGTCTGAATGACGTCCGGCTTCGAGGGCAGTTCATCAATCAATTTCTTCAAACTGGCTAGCAGAGTGCTTTCCGATTTCGTCTTCATAGGGATGCTATACGCTTTGCGCGTCGTCACATCTATTCCGTTCATAATAAATGTAATCCCTCGATTTGATCTTGCATACGGGTGACATCAATCAAATCAACTTCGTAATACTTTTCGGGCTCCTCGTAAATAATGCTGGTGGACGGCTTTTCCCTTACACTTTTCGCAAAACGCTGTGCCGTCGTTAATTTTGAAAGCACGTCCTGCACTTTTGAGAGCGGCAGATTGAGCCGCTTAGCTAACCGTGCTGCAGACTGAAAACCAGTTTCAGGATCATAATAAGCTTGTTTAATTCGACTCGCTTGCTCGGTACTCATGAGGAACACTACTATAATACTCGTCTGGAATTATCTTGCGCTTTGTATACTGCGACTTGTTGAGTTGCCGCGCAAATGGTATCTGAATAATCGAACTGAAGCCGATTCCACTGTCCCGCTGACGCCCGTTTGGCCTATAAACACGCGCTAGCTTACCATCAATCATGCACTGAGGTTGATACGTCGTGTCCTCCAGCATGCGGTTGTAAGCATCAAGAGCAATCCTATTCGCTATGGATTCCTTCCTCGCTTCTGATTCATCTGGCAGCCACTGCTCCTGGATCCACGATTGCGGAATCCCCTTTGCGCGTACATGCAGATCAAGCTGCGCATCGCTGTCACGTACAAATGAACACGTATAAAGCTTCGGCCCAATGAAGTACGCTTCCACAATCCGCCCTTTTATATCGCAGTCAAGTTTCCCTAATTCCTGCCTGCAAATGTCCGCATCTGTTGCCGTCGCTATATCATATGCTGGCTTCATATACCCTTTCGCCCGCAGCAGATCAGCGTATTTTCGATGGACAATCAAAGAGTCCGTATCAGTATAAAACGGCATTGCATCAATGCTCCAGTATGCGCCTATTTCAACCAGAAATCTGTCCATGATCTCCCGCGAATATGACAGAATGAATGCACCAATAAAGCACGGTTTAGTGACAGCTCTATCACGCTTGGAGTCCTCAATCTCGTACGTGACAAACATCCGCGTGTCTGACTCAATTGAAATGTCTGTGATCTGCGCTGATCGCTGAATTTCTCGAAATCGCTTGTATGATGTCACCAGATCCGAGGTTGTGATCACAGGCCGCTGGCAATACTTACCGTAAAGGCCATTCATGGAAATCTTTGATGTTGCATACTGAGCTGTTCCCTTGCGAGATCTAGCTTTCTGGCAGTACATCCGCTCCATGTAGGTCTTAAACATCTGATCTTTACCATCAAACAGGTATACCTCATGCACCTTCGTCACCTCGCATCCCAGTTTAATTGCACGATTAATATCGACTGACGTATACCAACCACGCTCAATTGGCTTGAGATTAGACCAGCCTAGGTTTGATTCATGCCGCGGCAGCGGAGAGAGCAGCAGATTTTGCGGAATTGTCACGTCCACGCACGCTATAAACATCAGCGAACGCTGACTCGATTGGACAAATTTGCAGAATCTGTCCAGTGCATCGGGCGACGTAATATGCTTGTACTTACCAGTCGGAAACCAATTCTCGTACATAGCCGTCGGATACAAGCTTACAACATCCAGGTCGACTAAATAATCATCCGGGCCCGATGAGACGAATTTGCGTTTAAATGGGAGACACTGACCACCATATATTGCTTGGCGCAGCACCTGATCATCCTTGTAGGTCGGCAGCGAAATCGGATTGATCAAAGTCTGCCGATGAATCTGGAACGCCATTGCCGAAGCTGTGGTTGTTTGCGTCGTGTTCACGTTTAAGCCGTACAGATCAAAGACTGCTGTCGAATATTTAATGTACAGCTCTGTCATTGCCTTGACGTCGTCTTCCACGTACGGCTCCCATTCAGATTTAAAACGCTCAACGTCCTCCCACGTTTTAATCTTGCTATGATCAAAATCTCCCTTTACATTCGTGCACCCGTAATCCTTGCAGGCCTGTTTGAGCGAAGCCTGGATGTGCAGGCACGGATCAAACGTACTTATAGGCCCGCCTGCAGCCGTTTTCCACGACATATTCTTGATCTTGCCGTTCGACCGCAGAACGTTTAATGCTGTATTCGGTCGATTTAACACGAGCCGTAAGGAGCTGTTTCGCATGTCGCAGACGGCCCCGGACGGACCTCGACGGGCCGAAAACGGCGCGACCTTTTGGACATCCCGCTAGTTCGCGAGCTTTAACAATGGATGGAATTTGAATTTTGAACACGGCCGTGTCACGGCGGCTATCAGCCGGCTGAGTTCGAGTTCGAGCTGGCTAGACCAAATTCTATATCCCCCCCAAGCCATCTCCCCCCCCTTCCAAGCCACGGCCAGCTGCAGCTAGATTGCGGCCAGCCACGGATCGGAATTGCGCGGGAAAAGCAAAAGCGCTTATAGCTTAGCGTTCGGCGATCGAGATGCCGCTCTCTGTGCTGTCTGCCAAGGTCGGCTCAGCGTTCGGTTCCATTAGAGCGTGGCTGGGCGGCGCCAGCGATGGCAGGCCGCGGCACGGCCAGATTGGCGGCAGCACCTGCGGCAGCCAGGACGACCTCGGCGAGGACGTGAATCCAGACGACTTTGGCGACGCAGCTTTGAGCGAGCAAGTCGTTCAGCCTGCGCATGCAGCGCCAGCTGCGCATGCGACGGCCGCGGTCGCGCTGGCGCCTCCCGCGGCGGAGCCGGCGGGCGGGAGCGACTCCCCACAAGTCTCGCCAGTACGCTCAGAGCTCGAGCAGAGCCCCGGCAGCGGCTGCTGTGAGACGCCAGGGACGCCTTTGGGGGGGGGTACGCCTGTACAGCCGTGTACGCCGCCTGTCGCAGCTGCCTCATCAGCGACCCCCGTGTACACGCCTGATCGCCCGCGTCGCAAGCGGGTAGTAGCTGCGCCCTCGCAATCGCAGCCTTCGCATGATCAGCCGGCCACGCCTCCACGCACGCAGCCGCCGGCGGCAGCGGCCTCGCCAGCGACCCCCGTGGACATGCCTAAGCGCGTGAGTCGCAAGCGGGCAGCGGCGGCGACCTCCCAGCCTTCGCCTGCGGCGGCACCGAGCGAGCAATATGAGGATCCCTTCGTTGCCATGGAGCGGTATATGGACGATCCCTCTGTCGCGCCGTCGCCTGCCAGCTCAGCCGCGAAGAAGCCAGCCCCGAAGAAGCCCGCCACGTCCACCAAGCAGCAGTGCAAGCGGCGCAAGTGCGATGTCGAGATGACGGGCGAGGAGGAAGATCGATTCACCCCCTGGGACAAGCCCGGGCGGCACCGCTTTCGCATCGAGGAGGAGGACGCCGCACTCTATCGGAGGCTCACCGGCTGCAAGCGGGTTTCCGATGCGGTTCGCATGGCGTCCAAGCTCCTTGAAGCGATCGAGTACCTTCAGCAGCGTGTGCGCGCGCCGTTTCACGCCGCCGTGCGCTTCGCCCGCAGCTTGCCTCGCTGATTCGGGCCGCAGGATGTCCTAGACAAGGGTCTAACTGGCGCGGAGCTCGCCAATCAACTGAAGGCGAAAGTCGACGTGTTCCTCCGTGCACCGGCGCAGCGTGAGGAGCTCCAACAGAAGTGCAGCTCCCTGGAGCGGGAGCTCCCTGATCTGCGGTGGGCCAACAGGGAGAAGCAGCGGCAGATCGCTCAACGGGAGGAGAAGATCGCTCAGCTGGAGAAGGAGATGATGCAGCTCAACGCCAGTCTGGTGAGCCCGCCGGCCGCCGCGCCGCCCGCGCCGCCGGCGCCCGCAATGCGCTGCTGACGGCGGTCCCTCCGGCGCCCGCAGAGAGCGACTCGGGTCAAAAACCTCGAAGAGGAGTGCGAGGAGCTGCAGAACCAGAACGCTGCGCTGCAGACGAAGGTGGATGACCTGGAAAACAAGGTCCGCGATTGCCCACACGCGTGCGTGCGCCCGCTGGCGCGTAACGCGGCGCGGCGCAGGTCTCAAGGATGAAGAGGAATTGGGACTTGGAGTTGGAGCGTGAGGCGAAGGTGTGGCGGAAGGAGGAGCGCATGTACATAAAGGAGGTGGAGGAGCTGGAGGCCGTTATCGAGTATCTCTACATGAGGGACGTGCTCATGCGGGAGCCCCGGGGCCTAGGGTCGCAGGGTGGGTCGCCGCGGTCCAGCAGCTACACGCTGCTGTGCCGCCGGAGACGTCGCCTTTCGAGGCGCCCGCCATCGGGCGCTAGCCCGGCCCGCTCGCTTCGTCCTGCATAGCTAGAGCTCTCATCGGATGAGAAAAATTTGTGTTCCTTTTGCGCATGCGTCGCCCACACGACAGCCGGGCGGGGACGCGGGGCGCGGCTGGGTTGGCTAACTGTGCGTGCATCCGGAGCCTCCGAGCAAGCCTAGCCTATAAGCTCGGCGACGCTGAGCTAGGTGCGCCCGGCGCGCCTGGTAATCTGCTCGGGAAGGTCGGAACGGCTTGGGCACGGAACCGGGGTCGGCCGCAAAGGCGGACCGTGCCAGACCCAATCGGCGCTGAGCTACGCCGGCGCGCCTGGTAATCTGCTCGGGAAGCTCGGGATGAGTCAAGGCCTCGCACCTGGGCTGGCAATCCATGCACTGCGGCAAGCAGCCGCTGCCCCCACCGACCTCGTCTCGCAGAAGCGGGTCACGGAGATGAAGGAAGACCGCGTGAAGCGCCGCGGGCGCTCTCGTGGCATGCCGGGCCGGGCCGGGCGTATGCGTACCCGGTTGGCCAGCGGAGGAAACTCGGCTGACTGAGCGGCTCGCGCTTTCGACAACGTGGCACTGTGGCACTGTAGTACACCTGGCGAGGCGCACGCCGCGACAACGATTCGGCGAGGCGCACGCCCTCGCCCGCGAACTTGGAACATACGCACGCCTGCCCTGGATCGCGGACCGAGCCTCGGAGACTTCCGCCCTCTCCGAGGCTTATGGCCGAAGCTGCGATAGAATGGTGCCGGCTGGCTGAGGCCGCCCGTGCCGGAGCAGCTGCAGCCGGGGCCAAGTGGCTGGCCGGCGCCTTAAGCGCGCGGCTGCACTGCGAGCGGGGAGCTGGGCTCGCTGTCGGCGGCAATCTTATCCGCTCTCAAGGTTTCGCAAGGCTGCGAGCGCGCGGCGACCCCCGGTATCGCGTTCGCAATTTTTGATCTGCCAGGGAATCTGCACTCCGCGGGCGGGGCGGGGCGGGGCGGGGGCGGGCGGGGCGGCGGCGGCGGCGGCCGGCAGGGCGGCGGCGGCGGGGCCGGCGGGGCGGCGACGGCGGGGGCCGGCGGGCGGCGGCGGCGGGGGCCGGCAGGGCGGCGGCGGCAGGTTCTGAAGGGGCTGCTTCGGGGACAGGCGGCGCCTTGGCGACGGTGTTGGCGCCGGCGCGGCACCGGCGCGGGCGCTTCACGGGGACAGCCGCGAGGGGCCCGCGAGGCTGGCGATGCGCTCGCCGTCGGGGCCGTACTCGTAGCTCGGAAGCTCGAGCGTGACGTGCCCACCTTTCCTGCCCGAGCGCTTCGTGGCCACGATCCGACCGGGACCTGCCGCGCCCAAGGAGCAGAGCTTCGTAAGCGAGCGGCGCGGCGAGGGCGGGCCGGGCGCACGCTCGTCGAACTGGACGACGTCATGGGAGCCCGTGTGGCGCGGCACGATTAAGCCGCCGTACGCCTTCTCGACGGTGACGGTCTGCATCTCGCTGTGCTTCCGGATCGCCTTCCCGTCCGCGTCCCGCTTGCAGACGCGCTTGGACGCTTGCGCCACGCCGGAGGGACCGAGAACAGCTGCAAAGAGGTCGGAAAAAGAACAGCGAGCGGGAAAAAGGAAGCGGCTTCCACCAGCAGCGGTCTCGCGGTCCGGAAGCTCGATAACGAAGCGATTCGCCGCCGGCAGCTTGTCAACCGGGATCGGCTGGCCCGTCTTCGGGTCGATGGGCGTGGCGACGTGCGCGACCTGCGCCACGATGTTCTCCTGCGATGCGCACCGTTAGAGGATAGGAAAAAGAACTTCGAACGAGTCATAAGAGCCGCAGACCAACATTGCCGGCCCGGCCACCGGGATCTTGACGTTGACAAGCTGCGTCCCGGTCTTCCGGCGCTTGAGGGCGTTCGCGGCGGCGTCCTGAAGGTAGCCAATCGCCTCCACGCGCTCCTCCGGCCTCGACAGCGGCCGGAGGAAGCACGCCATCTTCTTCTTCGCCACTCGCTTGACTTCAACTACTCCGTCAACGCCGTTGACGGAGTAGTTGAAGTCAAGCGACTTCAACTACGAAGCGCCGAAGGATGACGCCGTTGACGGAGTAGTTGAATCTGCAATCTCCGACCGGCGGGCGGGGGCGGGCGGGGCGGCGGCGGCGGCGGCCGGCAGGGCGGCGGCGGCGGGGGCCGGCGGGGCGGCGACGGCGGGGCCGGCGGGGCGGCGGCGGCGGGGGCCGGCAGGGCGGCGGCGGCAGGTTCTGAAGGGGCTGCTTCGGGGACAGGCGGCGCCTTGGCGACGGTGTTGGCGCCGGCGCGGCACCGGCGCGGGCGCTTCACGGGGACAGCCGCGAGGGGCCCGCGAGGCTGGCGATGCGCTCGCCGTCGGGGCCGTACTCGTAGCTCGGAAGCTCGAGCGTGACGTGCCCACCTTTCCTGCCCGAGCGCTTCGTGGCCACGATCCGACCGGGACCTGCCGCGCCCAAGGAGCAGAGCTTCGTAAGCGAGCGGCGCGGCGAGGGCGGGCCGGGCGCACGCTCGTCGAACTGGACGACGTCATGGGAGCCCGTGTGGCGCGGCACGATTAAGCCGCCGTACGCCTTCTCGACGGTGACGGTCTGCATCTCGCTGTGCTTCCGGATCGCCTTCCCGTCCGCGTCCCGCTTGCAGACGCGCTTGGACGCTTGCGCCACGCCGGAGGGACCGAGAACAGCTGCAAAGAGGTCGGAAAAAGAACAGCGAGCGGGAAAAAGGAAGCGGCTTCCACCAGCAGCGGTCTCGCGGTCCGGAAGCTCGATAACGAAGCGATTCGCCGCCGGCAGCTTGTCAACCGGGATCGGCTGGCCCGTCTTCGGGTCGATGGGCGTGGCGACGTGCGCGACCTGCGCCACGATGTTCTCCTGCGATGCGCACCGTTAGAGGATAGGAAAAAGAACTTCGAACGAGTCATAAGAGCCGCAGACCAACATTGCCGGCCCGGCCACCGGGATCTTGACGTTGACAAGCTGCGTCCCGGTCTTCCGGCGCTTGAGGGCGTTCGCGGCGGCGTCCTGAAGGTAGCCAATCGCCTCCACGCGCTCCTCCGGCCTCGACAGCGGCCGGAGGAAGCACGCCATCTTCTTCTTCGCCACTCGCTTGACTTCAACTACTCCGTCAACGCCGTTGACGGAGTAGTTGAAGTCAAGCGACTTCAACTACGAAGCGCCGAAGGATGACGCCGTTGACGGAGTAGTTGAATCTGCAATCTCCGACCGGCGGGGCGGGGGCGGGCGGGGCGGCGGCGGCGGCGGCCGGCAGGGCGGCGGCGGCGGGGGCCGGCGGGGCGGCGACGGCGGGGGCCGGCGGGCGGCGGCGGCGGGGGCCGGCAGGGCGGCGGCGGCAGGTTCTGAAGGGGCTGCTTCGGGGACAGGCGGCGCCTTGGCGACGGTGTTGGCGCCGGCGCGGCACCGGCGCGGGCGCTTCACGGGGACAGCCGCGAGGGGCCCGCGAGGCTGGCGATGCGCTCGCCGTCGGGCCGTACTCGTAGCTCGGAAGCTCGAGCGTGACGTGCCCACCTTTCCTGCCCGAGCGCTTCGTGGCCACGATCCGACCGGGACCTGCCGCGCCCAAGGAGCAGAGCTTCGTAAGCGAGCGGCGCGGCGAGGGCGGGCCGGGCGCACGCTCGTCGAACTGGACGACGTCATGGGAGCCCGTGTGGCGCGGCACGATTAAGCCGCCGTACGCCTTCTCGACGGTGACGGTCTGCATCTCGCTGTGCTTCCGGATCGCCTTCCCGTCCGCGTCCCGCTTGCAGACGCGCTTGGACGCTTGCGCCACGCCGGAGGGACCGAGAACAGCTGCAAAGAGGTCGGAAAAAGAACAGCGAGCGGGAAAAAGGAAGCGGCTTCCACCAGCAGCGGTCTCGCGGTCCGGAAGCTCGATAACGAAGCGATTCGCCGCCGGCAGCTTGTCAACCGCGATCGGCTGGCCCGTCTTCGGGTCGATGGGCGTGGCGACGTGCGCGACCTGCGCCACGATGTTCTCCTGCGATGCGCACCGTTAGAGGATAGGAAAAAGAACTTCGAACGAGTCATAAGAGCCGCAGACCAACATTGCCGGCCCGGCCACCGGGATCTTGACGTTGACAAGCTGCGTCCCGGTCTTCCGGCGCTTGAGGGCGTTCGCGGCGGCGTCCTGAAGGTAGCCAATCGCCTCCACGCGCTCCTCCGGCCTCGACAGCGGCCGGAGGAAGCACGCCATCTTCTTCTTCGCCACTCGCTTGAGCCTCGCGTTGAAGGCGAGGGCGACGTCGAACTGGAAGGAGCCGTCGCCCGGGAACGTCATGATTTGCTTACAGACGTAGATGTGGGGATCGGCGTGGTTGAGGGCTTTGTACTCGTCCGCGGCCACCACCTTTGCGAGTGCGTGAACCTGCGCGCACGGGCATCGGACGCTGGAACGGGGCGCGGGCGCGGCGGGCGGACCGTCACGTTCGAGTAGTAGATGAGGTGGTTTGCGATGGCCACGGCTGCCTGCTCCCCGTCTGCCTTGATGATCACGCTGCCGAGCCCGCAGTCCTTCACATCGGAGTCCTCCGGGCGCACGAAGCGCCGAAGGATGACGCCGTTGACGGAGTAGTTGAAGTCGCCGCGCTTCGCCTTCGTCTGTGTTGGGAACTCGCCCTCGACTCGCGCCAAAATCGTTTCACCTGGGCGCGGGAAATGGAAGGGCTTCGGGCGAACGACGCTGAGTTCTGGACACAGCTGGGTGTCTGAGCTAACTGAACAGATGACGAAGTCGCCAAGGCGAACGTGGTAGGCGCGGCCGCTGGTGTCCAGGCAGCGGACCGTTGCCGCGGGGTGCTCGCCCTTGAGGATGTCGAGGTCAGGAAGCTTGGGCTCCTTCGCCTTGCGCGCCTGCTGAGTGATCTTGTTGACACGCTTCATGTTGCCCTTGCCGGCCCACGAGCTGCTGCTGTCGGGTCGCTTGCCGTGCCAGCGGTGCCGACGTCGGGGCTCGTCGAAGCTGTCATCCCAGAGGCTGGGTTCCTTTCGCTTTGACTGCTTCATGCACGGCGGCGTGCAGGAATGCTCCCGCTCGGGCGTGCGCGATGGCGGGAAGCTAGCTAGTCCGGCCTAGCCGAGGGAAGCTGACTAGCAAGCCGGCCTGCTGACCGTTACTGTGACCGTTGTGGCCGCGTGTGTACGCCACTGTGTACGAGGCCAAGTTCGAGCTCAAGTTTGCGCTGGGCTAATTTCATTGGCGGAAGAAGTTAACAATGGGCGGGGCGTGACGCAAACTCCGTTCAGTTTGAAACGAGCCATTTGTAGACAAATATATAGTCAAAGCCAGACCCATTGTAGAACACCAACGTCGTCTTTTCGCTGCGGCGCTCAAGCCAGCGCATGAACAAGTCCAACGTTTGCTCACCATAAATTAACTCGCATGGCGAGACCTCCCCTTTTTCAATCGTGCAATAGCTGACAGCATATGGAACGTGCGTCTTGCCGTTGGCAGCAAACGTTTCAAAATCCGCGCAGACAACGCTGTCCAACGCTGTAAATTCTGTCTCCGGTTTGCAGGGCTTGATCTGCCGCCCGATCACGTTTTGACGGCGCGTCATCTCCTGACATTCAGATGTGTGGTCCTTCCGTGGGTCGTAAGCACGCTTGCACTGATTGCAAAAGCTGCAGTTTGCTCGGTGCGTCGCCAAATCAAACATCTTTCCGCAACAAGGGCACTTCTCAAGAGACAGTGTTGCTTCGTTCTTTACGAGGAAACAATGTCCGTCTATATTGCAAAGTATCGCTCGCTTTGAAAAGCTCAGTTCAGTTCGAAAAAGCTCCTTAAACTTTGTTGCTTCCCACTCCGTCACGGTTGCATCAATCGAATAAAACCTGCAGATCGTTTCCACTGTCCTGCAATCGAGAGATATCATTCCCTTCGCTAGTCCCATCTGCTCTCGAATAGACGCATAGGGCGCCTTTGCTAATTTTTCAATCACTGTCTTCAGACTTAAACCCCGTGGATTTAATTTTACGTACTCAAAACACTCCAGCACGCAATCATTAGCTGGTGACATCGGGCAGTACAGCTTATCTACTGTCCTGTGGTAAAACGGCAGTTTCGGGATGTTCCCCAGGGCGCCTGCCGCGTTGTCTGCAATCAACACCTCAATCGATGTTACTGCCCAGAAATCATCTTCCTCGTACGACATTTGAGCTGCCATCCACTGCGCGATGCGCTCATCCAAACTCTCGGTCAAAACTCGAAGCCCGTTTTGCCCAATTTGAATCAGCTGAGTTGTGTACATTTGATTTTTTTCGAAGCGGAAGCGGATAATCACAAACCGGCCTATCATTCCCGCCACACCCAAGTGATCAAGAATGTCGATCGCTATGGTTTTTACCTCCTCCGGGTTCCAGTTTGGTGCGATCGCAAACACATGCTTATCAAACAACAAATTCGGATAGCGATGGTGTCTGTGAGAAAGCACGCCGTCTAGGACTTCTGTGACTCGAACATCTTCGATTTCCTGAAATATGTTCGGAACGTCCTCTAGGATTGCCTCCTCGGCTTGAACAGCGTTTGCACGCGCTGCTGCTATTGCACCAAAATGCCCCGCTACCCTTGACTCAGGCAAACGACGAGCAGGACGAACTGTACTCCGCAGTCGCAGCATTGTCGCAATGTATTTACGAATCGTTCCGGACCAGGTCCGTCCGCTTGTATCGGTCAGACGAAGCAGCTTGTTTCGAAAGGAGCCACGAATATATCCACGCTCATAGAGTTCGATCGCTAAATTCCTAAGCTCAGCTTTGAGAAATGCGGTGCTTGCCATTATACTAGGCTTTCAGAATGAATATTGGGAGGCCTATTGTTTTTGGCGTTTCAACGCATCAATCTCTGATCGATAACATAGTGTGCGTTTCCTTTATAACGTGTCACTATCAGCGCCATTCTTCTGTGTGTCACGTATCTCACCGTTTTCTCGCTACGTCACAGCGTCACGTCACGGCGTCCGCAAAGTTTTCTCAGGAACTTGACCCTCCGAATTAAAACAATTAAACAAAAGAAAAGGTAAAGTTCGACATCTCCAGAGGCAGAAACTTCTGAGCCTGCAGGCTGACGAATCGGAAGTTTAAATTTTTCGATTGATCAACTTCCGTCGACTGGCCGCTGAGCTTGCAAAATAATTAAATTGGGCTTGCGACTTGCAGGCTTTTTCAGAGCTATAATTAACTATTTCCAAAGTTCAACAATTGCAGGCTTTTTCAGAGTTCAAGCTTGTCCACAACCCCGGTCGTGCACCTCCAGGCTCTCACCGCGCAGCCTCGCTAGCTTGCAGCGGTTATAGCTAGCTGATTATGTACGAATCGCTTTCCCGGTCCGTCCGTAAGCGCAGGGTGCATCGATGTGATGAAAGCGTCGTTTGGACGTGAGCTTGTCCACAAACCCGGTCCTGTTAATTTCGCAACTAATTGTGCTTTTCATCAATTTTCAGAGAGTCAGAGCTCACTCGGCTGATAAAGTCATAGCTCTGGGTCTAGCGGTCCTAGCCGGAGCGCTCGAGCTCCGAACCGACTAGGCGACTGCATCCAACCGGTCAACCGTCCAACCGGCCAGCGTTAAGTTTAAACTTGAAACTTGTGATCTTTTGTGTGACACGTATCTCGCCGTTTTCTCGCCACGTCACAGCGTCACGTCACGGCGTCCGCAAAGTTTTCTTAGGAACTTGACCCTCCGAATTAAAACAATTAAAACAATTAAAACAAAAGAAAGGTAAAGTCATCGACACATCTCCAGAGGCCGCACCAGACCGCTAAAAGGGGCCCTAATTCCTTGCCTTCGGCTTGTCTGCGACCCAGTTAACGCCTTGATAGTCCTCGCGCTGCGCCTCGCGTTTCTTACTAAAGTCACGCCTATAGATATTGCTGAACGCGTTTCCTCAGTTAGCTCGATGCACACATTTATTTCGTCTAGCTATACCTTAACGCTTTTCCTCGTTTAGCTCCTCTATACACATCAATTACATCTAGCTAGAGCTTAACACGTTTCCTCGTTTAGCTTCTCTGTACACATTAATATCGCCTAGCTATAGCTTAACGCATTTTTCTCGTTTAGCTTCTCTGTACTCGCCCTCACGCCCTCCATTCTCCATATCCATGCTTTTCCCATCAACACATCTACTTGGAGCACGTCTAAAATCTTTCAGGGAAATTGTTGATCGATGACGCTAGAAGGGGTGGATCCCTGAAGGTAAAACCAGACTAGTCGGTGGTCTGGTTTGGGGTGGGGTCCTCCCCTTTACAACAAGCCTCGGCCTCTTCTTCTTCCCGCTCCGTCGAGAAAACGACCGCCCGTGCCGCGAGCACGCGCGAACCGTTTGACTCCTCGACCTCCGTCTCGGACGAGCAGCTGGCCGCCCGTGCCGCGCGCACGCGCGACCAGCGCTCTCATGACCACGACGACGAGGAGGACGTCGACCACGAGCACACCAAGCCCCGCTCTTCACAGTCGTCCACGTCGTCGCACCAACACCACCTCGGCTGCTGCGGCGGACAGTACGACAACATGTTCCGCGCAAACTCTGCCTCGGACCGTGTACTTCAGTTCCAGCTCGGCCAGATCTCGATGGCGCGTCTTCTCAACGAATCGCAGGGCACGGAATTTGAAACTCCGACGACGGACACGATGGCTTACGGTGACGCCGACGAGACCGAGTACCCGTTCAATTACGCCGACATCGGTTACGTCTACCAGAATGCGACGGCCCCGCAGACCGCCCCTCTCTACCAGGCGACGGCGCCCCCACCCGCTGGCTCGAGCGCGAACTCGACCCGGCCTCAGACACGGCCCTCCGACCATAACTTCAACCTGCCACGCCTGCAGACGAAGACGGATCTCCTCGCCGGCCTCAACATCCTTCGCCCCGACAAGCCCGTCCGGCCTAACGGTACACGCTGGCTCTGTGACCGTTGTTTGAAGGCTGGCCTCCCGGAGGACGCCTGCTGGCACTTTGGCGACGATTACCTCCTCTGCACGACCCACTGGTACCGGTCGGAGCTGTGCAACCTGCCCACCTCCGATCCCATCGTCGCCCAGCTCCACACCCGCCTCGGCTTGACCCCGTCCACCCCGACGTCGACGGGCGTCCCGACTGCTGCGCTACGGACTCAACAGCCCCGAGCCTGCTACCTTTGCGGGGCCTACGGACACTTGGCGGCGCACTGCGAGTGGGTCGACAGGTGCCTCCGCTGCGGACAGAAGGGCCACATCATGAAGGACTGCACTAACCCGAACGGCGGCGGCCCGGGAGGCCGCGGCGGTGGACGCGGCGGCCCCGGAGGCGGTCGTGGCGCCCCTGGAGGCGGCCGCGGCGGCTCTGGTGGTGGCTACGGTGGCGGACGAGGAGGCGGTGGTGGCGGCGGCCGCGGCGGCGCTCCGACGCAGCCCCAGGGCGTCCCCTTCCAGGCCACGACCCGCGCCTCGCGCCCGCCGGTGACGATGGGCATCTCCTACACGGCCTGCCCCCGCCGCCCTCCGCTCCCCTCGACGACGAGCCCATGCCCGACGCCCCGACCGCGCCGTCGCACGTCGACGCCGCAGCCTCGGCCTCGCAGTCGGGTCTCGTCCCCTCCTCGACCACCTCCGCGCCGTCGCACGCCGACGCCGCGACCCCGACCCTCCCGACGGCTGCGCCCTCGCGCGTCGAGGCTGCAGCCGCCATTCCCGCCCTCCCCGTCGCTGCCACCCGCGTGCCGTCGCGCGACGACGCCACCACGGGCACGACTGCGATTACTACGACACAGGCCCCCGCTCCCGCCTCCTCTACGAGCACTCCCTCGACTGTCGGGACCTCAGGACCTCTGACACCGTCGCGCGCCGACGCTGCCACGACTCCTACGGTCCCTGCTGCCTCGACCCGCTTCACCCCGCCCGTCGCCAAGTCTACCGCACCGTCGCCCGTCGACGCTGCGCGGACGACTCCCGGCCTCAAGACGTCCAAGGAGCTTGCACTCGAGGTGAAAGCACGGCTCAAGGCGGCGCAGGTCCGGATCCAGGAGCAGGCTCATTGGGCGGCGGAGCGCGCCCTGGGCACCCACGGCTCCAACGTTGCGGCGGTTCGCGTCTGCCCCGTCAACGTCACCACCGGCGGCCGCTCCTCTCCCCGCCCCCGCTCCGCCCTCAACATCGAGCGCGAGGCGCGCGCGGTGCTTGCTGCAACGCAGGCGATGGTCATGGGCTCGACGTCTGCACCCCAGCAGCCCGCTGCTTCCATCAATGCAAGCGGCGCGTCGGCTTCTTCGACCGCTCCGACGGCCGGCCCTCTCACGCCGGAGCCTGCGCCGTCCAACGTCGACCGCGACCACATTACGCCGGCGCTCCAAGTGTACGGAGCACCCGTTCCCGGAGCGGAGGACGTTGCGCGCCCGTACCTCGAGCTCCTCGCCTACGCTGCACACGCCAAGCGGCAGGACAATATCAACTACCGTGCCGACGTCGTCAGCTCTGCTCACTACCCGACGGGCTTCCCGGGAGGCGACTTCCGCACGGTTACGTTCGAGGCCCTCCTCAGCGTTCCTGTGCAGGGCAAGACGTTGGCGATCGCTGCTCCCAGGGGACCCGCCCTCTGCTCGCGGCAAGCCGGCAAGCGGCCGCGCGGTTACACTTACGACTCGCGAGTTGCCGGCGAGACTTCGTCGTACTTCATCAAGCCGCACCACAACTTCCGCCCCTGCTTCATGCAGGCGCAGGACGACGTGACGGACTTGTATGCGGTTGACCTCCGCGCGGACAGCTCCTCTGTCAAGAGCTCGGCCCCGTATTTGAAGGAGTTCTGCCCTCACTGCGAGCAGTTCCCGGCCAAGCGGAGGGGCTCGGGGCCGTTGGAACCGGTGGAGTTGCACGTTGTGCGAGCGCGGCTTCACGAACCGCCGGCGTACCTCCAGACGGCTCACCGCTTCATGCTGGATGAGCTCTCCCGCCTTCCTCTCACTGCGCCTCCTAACACTCCGGAGAACCGCCCCTACTTCCTCTTCGTCGCGGGCCCCATCACTGTGACTGCTCGCGCGCCGGGCGACCTCGGCAAAGTGCCGCGCCCGCTGCCGCCGGCCAGCAACAGGAACCCGACTGTACCGCTTCGCACGCAAGGCGCTTCCAGTCACCCGTACTACACGGTCCTGATGGCGGCCGGCCCGGACCTCCCCGACGGCAAGGCAACCCGCAGGGCTTACCAGAAGGCTTTCGCGGCCGTCGTGGATGGTACGGCGACGAAGGAGCAGCAGGACGTGGTACTCCGCGAGGGCGTTCGGCAGCGTCCGCACACCAACTGGCACCTGGCCCACGCCTCGAGCTCCAAGGCCTCGGGGACTCCGTCGTCTTCGTCGACGCCCTCCCGCCCGACTGCGACCACGGCCGCGCAGCCGTCGTCACACGCGCAGCCTACACCGCCCGTGCAGCTGTCTTCGTCCACGGCCACGCAGCCGTCGACGTCGTCAGCCCCACACGCGACTCGGACCTCGACCGACGCCCCGTCCGACGAGATGGCGTTTCCGGCGTGCACGCAGAGCGCGTTTGCCCAGACGTACGCAGACCTGTACACCCTGCAGCTCCGCCGCAGGGGCGACATCCGCTTCGACAGCTGGTCCTCGGTGGTACACGACATCATCGCGTACCTGAAGACTGAGAAGCCGCCCCGCCCGAAGCTTGCTCTGGGGGTCGCAATACACCTTACGGGCACGCCCTTCTTCGCTCACCTGCCGGCGCTGGATCCCGCTGCTCTCTCGCGCGAGTTTGGCCTCAGCCCCATCCCCATCCACACCCCCCCCGCCTTCCCCGCTGCCGCGGCTCCGACGCGATCGGACCCGCCGAATGCTGCGGTGCCAACGACGGCGACGACGAATCAGCGCCCCGCGGGGCCGCCGCACCTCACGGAGCCTTGGCCGCCCCTAGAGGTGCTTGGTACGGCGTCGACTCCGACCTCTGCGAACCCGCCGATCGCAGCAATGTTGGCCACGATGCCCTCGACGCCGGCGCCCACGCCCGCGCTCTCCGACTCGACAATGGCGACGTTCCGCAACACCATCCGCGCCTGCCTCACTCAGTCAAACGCTCGGGAGCTGGAGCAGCTCTTCCAGCTGGCGGCGGCGACGCTACGCGCCCGCTTTCGTGCGGCGGGGTCCGTCCTCTACAACGCGCACGGCGGTGACGAGATCTTCAACAAGATGACGCCGCTGGACTTGTGCTTCTCTCCGGGAACGCGGGCTTTCTACCTTCGCTTCGCTCCGCACGAGCTTCGCAGCCCCGTCCCGTGCCCGGCCCCCTACACGCCGAGCGCACACGGGGGACGGCCGATCAAGCACACTCACTCGTACCATGTCGTCGTCATTTACCCGCGCCTGCTTCATGACGCCCAGGGCGCCATCGTGGGCACCTGCTGGGAGCTGATTTCTGGTTGCGGCATCTGCGGCGCCTTCCCGGGCACCTTCTCCTCCCTGATGACCAGTGGCAGAGGAGTCGACACTGACACGGGCGCGACGTACACGGCTCGCCTCCCGCTCCAGACGACGGTGTCACGGACAGAACCGCCCTTCTGCCGCCAGGTTCCTCCGGCCATGTGCGACCTGCTTCATCGCATCTACTGCAACCTTGCCGTCTACGCCCCCCAGCTCGCCGGTCTACGCGAGGCGGTCTTCCCTTCTCTTGCCGACGAGTACATCAACATCCCCCTCGCCGACACGTCCACGTTCGTGGTCACGGACCCGCCGCGCCCGACGAGCTGGACCAAGTCCGTCAGGCAGGGCGACGAGTACGGGCTCCTTCGCTCTGCCAGGCTGGATGCTGGGTCGCCCGCGGCCTACTCTCACATTCAGCCGGCGTACGGAACGGACATCTCGGCTGTACCGTGGACTCAGGTGGGGCAATGCGACGTCACGGGACCGTTCACTCGAACGGATCCGGTACAGCCTCCGAACCTCGACAATCTCCAGTGGACCTGGAATCCTCAGTCCCTCCCCGCACTGGGCACGGGCTACATGGAAGACTACCCTCCCCAAGTCCTCCTTCGCGTGCTTCTGCTGATGGCGCCGGCGCACCGCGAACGAGTGTGCACGGCCTTCAAACTGTCGGAGCTGGAGGTGGAGCGGGCGATCATTCAGTTCGCCAACGATGATCCTCTCCCGTTCTTCGACGACATCGTGCCGCATGCGAACGAGCGCATCATGACGCTCATGCAGCTCACCGCCCTCCGCTCGGCGGACGAGGAGACGGACCAGCGGCGGAGGAACGAGGAGTACCGCCGGCGCGCCCAGGACCGCGACGAGGAGTCGCCAAGTGACCACGACGAGCCAGCTGGAACGCCGACGGGCTCGGCTGCTGTCTCGTTAACCCGCCCTGCAAGCGACGGCTTGGACGATGCCATCCCGGCTGCAGGCGGCTCGTGGCGCCCACCGTCCGCGCGCCCGCGCGAGACGGTGCCTTCGGACCAGCTGCCCACCGCACCCTCGGCCGCGCCGCCGACGCCGACGGCGCCGGCTATGACTCCAGCCTCGTCGGTGACAACGTCCGCTGTCGCACCCTCGGCCGCGATGCCGACGGCGCCGACAGTCACGACGCCGACCGCGGGACCCTCGACCACGACGCCGACGGCCCCAGAGGAGGCTGAGGACACGGACACGTCGTTCAGCAAGGAGCTCTGCGCGCGGCTTCACATTGCACCCGACGAGCACGGCAGACTTCACCCGCCTCCCGACGTTCGCGAGATCCCCGCCCACACATTCTCCCTTGCCCCAGGCTGCGCGATCTATTGGCCAGGCGAGCAATCATACATGCTCATGACGACGGCGCTGGATAACGCAGACCTGTACTCGGACGAGCGCCCCGTCGCGTGGTGTCCCGCCTCTTATGACGCGGTGGGCATCGCAAACACGGGCGTGTTTCAGAACAACCTTGCACGTCAGATCGGCAGGCGCCCGCTGAACGACGATGACATAGCCCGTTTCAAGGACGAGAAGCGCCCGATCCCGCTCACGTACAAGGTCACTCGCGAGGCGCAGGCTGCACAGTTGCTGCATCACATTCCCCGCTTCCGCTCAGCAGTCTACCTTGTCGCCTGTCTGGCCTACGACAGCACCCCGGCGGAGCTCGTGACCCTACGTGACCTGACTTCGTCGGTCCCCTTCCTCGAGTTCCTCGGCCTCAGCGCAACCGACGCGAGCATCGCAAGCTACACGACGGACTCGGTGGCTACCGCGATCCTCTCCTCAGTGATCGACACGGCCCGGGCCTACAAGACGGCGCTGGACACTCGCAAAGGCGAGGGGACCACGACCTCACCGCTGCACCACCACTCCACGCTGCGCGCAGTCACGGCGCAAGGCGACACGCATGCTGTACGCGTTCGACTGTTCCACCAGTCTCTTCGAGAATTGCACAGGCTCCCTCCCGCGCTGGAGGCAGAAGAAGGGCAAGTTCTCATCGATTACGTCGACTCGAAGCTACGGCACACGGCAGCGCTGACACCTCGCGTCTCCGTCTATCTCCGGGCCAGGGCACTCGCTCAGGGCACGCTGCTGGCAAGCGTCGTCAGTGCCACAGATGACGCCTCTCTCCGCACGACCTTCTGCGAAGAACGATGCAATCCCGCGGGCCTACATCTTCAGCGTGATCATCGAACAGTCTGAGTACATGCTTCGGGCACTGAACCTCACGACGGATACGGCGCGGCTCACTCCGGACCTGATGTCCTGGACAACACATTTTGGCCGTCTAGTTCTTGACAGCCACCGCGGCGGCCGCCTCACGTCCTGCTTCCTTCGCGACCTCGCGCGGGAATTTGAGCTCACGTACTCGTCTATCGCCATCTCTATCCCGAACCCCGGTCATCGCTCTTCTGTCCCGACGAACGCAGACGCGGCACTAAAGGCGTGCGAGGCGGGCTTGGAGCAGCATCGCAAGGGGTCCTCGCCGACGGGCACCGCCTTCGTCACGGAACTTAGCCCGACCGTCGCTATGGCGCGCATGAATAGCATCCGTGACCAGACCGCGTACACGCACGCCATCATCAACTACGTACGCGACGCGTTCACCAGTGAGGGGTTCGGCCAGGCCCAACCGCCTACAATAAAGCTCAAGCGCCTCCCGGCTACCGACCCGATTCCACTCAGCTACGAACCTCACAGTGAAACCCTCATCACGCGCAACGAGGCCGCACTTCTGGCAGCTTCGCAGCCTCGGGCTCGCGTGCTCGCTGTTGCGCTCCGCGTTGCGCTGGCGACGCGGTACCAGGAGGCGTCGACGCCGGAGGGCCACCTCGTCGCCGAACGGATGGCTACGGCGATGGCGAACCGCATCCTCGCAATCCCTGGCCTCGAGCACCCGCTCACGCTTCTCTCTGTTCTTCGCGCGTACCTTCGAGACGCCCATGTGCACCTCGGCGTCTACCTCTGTTGGGACCGCGATTCCCCGGACACTCCGATCCGCCACCTCCTGCCGCGACTCCCGAACGAGTACATGCCCATCTCGACGGCGATCGCAGAGCTCCTTCCGGGTACCGATTACCGTGGGAGAGTCGGACCGCACAAACTCCCGCAATACTTGCGCACGGGACTCAGCTGGGAGGACATCGTGGCGCGCTCTCTGGGCACGGATCCGTACTTCACGGCGGAGGAGGAGCTTCGCGTGACGCAGCGGCCTCTCTTGGTGGGCACCGGCAAACGATTGCGCGAATCCGGCAAGAAGGACGAGCAGCTGTCGCAAACTCAGCGGCGGCGCCTCACGGAGAACAAGCGGAATGAGATCACGAGCCGGGCCCTCCAGCATCTCTTGCAGTTCAATACGGGTATCGCCTTCCACCCTCCCAAGGCTGTCGACGCCATGTTCGCGGAACGGTTGGCGTACTTCTGGGACGTGCAGGACGACGAGATCGAGGACGGACACGGCGAGAACGACCTCGCACGAGCACTTCGACGACGCCTCACGGCTATCTGGCCGGACACTCTCGGGCTCACCACGACACCGTTATCTCGTCCCGACCCTGAATTCTACCCGAATCCCGTAGCAGACGGATACTACGAGATCGCGGGAAGGGGGGGCAAGCGCTTCCGCGATCACGCCCTTGTCCCCAAGGAACGCGATTTTCTCCCGGATTACGGGTCTCTCGAACCCCCACTTCCCCCTGAGCTTTACGGTACGGAGGCGGGCGACGCGATCCTGGAGGACACGACGCGTGACGACCTTGTCTCGTACTCCCAGCCACCGATGCCGTTCCTTCAGCAGCGACGGATGCTGGCCAGCTTATACTCGCTTTCCGAGGAGTATCAGCTTCGGGGACCGTGGTTGACGGGAGCTATCTCGGAAATCTTCACGCGTCCTGAGCGCCCCGTGGAGAGGACCAACAACCCAGATCCACAGGAGGGCGACCTTCCCCTGGATCGCACTCAGGGCGGTCTCCATGCGATACGACTCATGCATGGTGACGCCGACATCGACAACTTCTTCCGCAAGTTTTATCCGCTGCGACCTCTTTACGGTCTCTTCTACGCGGTGACGAAGAATCTCATTCGGGCGTGCGATCGGGCCATCCGCTTCCGTAGCGATCCGGAACTCAACGCGTACGGCGCGGGCCTTCGTACAGACGGACCCCGCCTGCGCAACCGTGGAACGACATGGTTCAAGCAGTTTTCAATTACGACCTCCAACGAGGCCTCGCCGTCCAACCCCTACAGGTCGTATCTCACGGCTGCAACGAACCCGACCTTGCAGCCTAGCTTTGTTCCGGAGCTGCGTCTCTCGGAAGAGGCGGGTGACCCGACCACTCCGCTCTTCCCCGACCCCGTGATTCGCGTACCCCGACCTGGAGAGAAGGTAGGTAGCGGGCTCCTGCCCGCTGGGCGCCTCTCCGGCTGCCGCGAATCGCCTCGGCCGCACTTCAAGCCCACTTTTAGCTGATCAGCCGCGCGCCCGTTGGGAATCCGCTCCGCGCGGGTCGGTTCGGCGAGCCACTCCAGCGGCCACCAGCGGTGGCTTCAGCAACTGCTCTCTCGCTCAGCCCGATGTCTTCTCTGCGGCGCCGAGCGGCCGCTCGCGTCATGCCGACGGCTTGCGTGCGCCCCTGCAGGCAATCGTCGGTGGCGTGATTGCACGCCTACGCAGCGACCGCGGGCGTCGTCGCCGCACAGAAACTCGGACTCCTGGCGAGGCGATGTGCTTCTGAGCACTCGGGCGGCCCGGGGCCTCCCAACCCCCGCCGCAGCGGACTTCGGGCAGGCGCGCGTGCCCAGCTGGAGGCGGTATCTTCCGGTGCCGAGGAGCACAGCTTGCTGGTTTCGGCTGGCGATGCTGTGCGCCCGCCGGTTTTCACCCAGGCCCTCACGGGCTCCGGTTTCCGGCCCTTCCCTGGAGTTTTGGAGTCTTCGCTTTTCTAGGGCACTGCTCAGAGGAGGGCTATAGTTTAGGCTCGGCCGCTTCGTCTTCACCCTTGCTATACGTAGGCTCAGTTCCTGCGTCCTTAGGGAGGTTGTGGTAGCTTGGCCTTAGCTTCGGCTCTCTGTTTGCAGTGTTTATTAGGATTGTGTTGTCCCCTTTCTCCAGTACGTAGATTGTGAGCACAGCACACGAGAGTCCTCACTTTCTCTTCCTGGATAGTGCTTTCAGTGAGATTGTGGTCGACGTAGACAACTTCATTAGTTGTACGGATGTGCTAATGCAAATCGACTTTGGCTCTTCCCCGACCCCGTCAACACTCCGACTCAGACCCCTCCCTTCCGCACCTTCTTTCACGTACCTGCGGACTTCAGCGGCAACGCCAACGGGCCTCTTCTTGCAGCCCTCGACCCCACGCCGAACCGAGGGGTGCGCAAGCTCACCATGTACGATCCAAACCACACGGACACGTGGACACTACTCACGAATGGCATTCCTCCGTCTCGCGAAGACGCGCGGACCATCGATTACGTACGGCTGGGGATCAGTGCAAGCAACATGCTTCTTCCGGGCGGCATCATTCACGAGACTCACGAACGCCTCGCGGGTACGGATTGGCAACATGTCGTCATTGCCTTCCCGCTCGACGTCCACCTCTACATCGCGGGCATTGCCTTCTTCGTCGCACAGTGGGGAATTCTTTCCAGCTCCTTCCCCACGCACGTCGTCGATCTCCACCCGGCGTTGCACCGCATGCTGTCAGATTACGTGCACCGGATGCGGGAAACATTGGGTTTTACTGTCAATGAAACCGGCATCGCCAGCTTGACAGATTACTGGACGAGCGAGTCCAGCACGTGGTCGCCGGCATACCGTATTCCGGCAGGCTCTCTACAATCGGCGTTGTCGGCACTTCTCCTCAAGTACATCATCGCTCACAACGCGCGCCTCGTAGTCCCTCGTGACGTGCATCGGAGGGTGAACCGCAACGGCCCCAACTACAACACCCTGCGGCAGCAGCTGAACGAGTTCAAATCGGCACGCCTGCAGCGCTGGTGGCCGAACGCGTTCACTCTCACGGACGAGCTGCGGGAGCTATTCAAATCCGAGACGGTCACTGCGGAGCAGGCTGAGAACCTCACGCCGACAGCAGGCTTCGTTGAAGTGGACCGCAACATTATCACGGCCCAAATCCGCGACTTCATCGACGTGATGCGCCCTCATGTCGAGAACGCCATGGCGGACGAACTTGACCCGGACACGGACGCCTGGGATCCATTCCTCATTCGCCTCGGCGCAGTCCTCTACGAGCCGGACCTGCGACTGGAGCTGTCGAACTGGATCACACGGGTCTTTAATTGGCCGAGCTCTCCCTCGACGGAGAACTACGACTACAGCAACTCGCTGTACTACACTTACGAGGCGATTCCCCCGCTCCGCTACTCAGACTCCCGACCCGATGATGAGGACTATCGGCGACACTTCCCGCACGTGTACTACGAATGCTCGTCCGGTCCTGGTCGCTGGACTTCTCCATTCGATGGCCTAGCCGACGGCCACAAGGTCTTCAATCCGCTCAAGTTCGC